>WBMW01000564.1:1306640-1323088 GCA_013396635.1 Penelope pileata | reverse complement strand
GCCCCGCAGCCCCCTCCCCCCGCCCCTCAGCGCATGGGTCAGGTCGGGTCGGGACGGGGCGGGCAGGCAGCGCGGCTCCGCTCCGCTCCCGTCCAGCCGCCGGCGCGACTGCGAACCGGGAGGCGGGGACGGGGGAGGCGGCCCCGCGCCGCCGCCGAGGAGACGCCCCCGACGGGGCGGGCCCGCCGCCAGGGCCCCGTGCGGGAACGGAGCCCGCCGGGCCTGGAGTATGGACCCGGTGCTGGGCTGTGTCACGCCTGTCTTTTCCGAAGCGTTTTGATGCAAGAGGAGTCGGCGCCTCGCGAGCTATTCAACATTTTTACTGCCACCAGGAGGAGAAGGAAGGGGCTCTGCCTCGCAGCGCGAAGGACGTAATGAAGCCGCCGGCCCGATGGAAGGCACGGCAGGCTCTGCTTAGGGCAGCGGGTCACATCCTCGCTGCTCGGACATCCTGCTGAGCTGTAGTTCAGAAGGGACTGAGGCTTGCCGTCAGACCATCCCCAGTGTAAAGCTGCTGGGCCAGAGAAATTTGGGTGACTGCAAGCATCTGATCCCAGCTCTGCATCAGCCATAGGGTGGGAGACACCCTATGTGATGTACCCGTGTTGATGGCTTCTCCATAAGGCATCAGTAACTTCTGCCCTCCAGAAACAGGCAAAGCACCAAACTGGCCTCAGAAAGAGCAGCTCGCTGGCACAGAGAAAAGGAGCACACCAGAAAGAGCAAACGTAACGCCAAGCGTGCTGGGAGCTGCTGCCAGCCGAGGGGCCAGGCAGGCCTCCCCACACTGTCTCACGTCACACACTTGTTTGCTCCCCATTTTCAGCTGCTGTTTGATGGTCATTAGCTGCTGTTTGGACTGGCAGGCTTGTAATTTAGGGGCATTCCAGATGATATGTTAGTGACATCTTAATTTTCTAGGAAACACTGAGATGAGCTTCATGTGATTTATAATCTACTTAAGAACAGCCACCACATTCTAGGTGGTATCATGGCTGCCTTTTTTGCTTGCAGGAAACCAGCTCTCATTCTAAGAAATCTGGTTTCTTCTCCATCCTTCCTGCAGCACAGGAAGAGCGTCCCAACCTCATTTCCCAGGCTGTCACTGAGCCGTGTTTAAAAATAAATAAATAGAACACTATGAAGCAATTGTCTCACCCCTTCTGCACCTTTATGCCCTGTCTAATGGATCCCAGTCGGTGAGGCTCAGCCTCCCATAGCTCCTAGTTTGCCACCAACCTTTTTTGCAGGCAACTCTCTCCTGCCTTTTGCCTTTCAATGCACCCAGTCGGCCCTTGAAGAGGGGACAGAAAGTTTAGCACAGTGCTGCAGCATTCCTGGTAGCCTTCTGTCAACAGCAAAGGCACCCTACAGCGGACACGTGCCCCATCGTCCTAGCTTGGCCATGGCAGCCAAGCAGGGAGAGGCAGAAACACTGCATGTTTGGCGTTCAGAAGGGCCTTCCCCAGCAGCTCCCGAGCGGTGGGAGGCAGCCCCGTGTTCACCAACACTCCTGTGTCAGGAAAGGTGAGCAATCAGAAGGAAGCTGGTGGGATCATTTCCTATCCCCCACCAGAGAGTATTTCTTTTATTGCTTTGAATAGAATCATTATGAAAATCACGAGGTCTCAAAGTATTCAGGAAGCTTACCTGTCTCAGGTTCGTGCCGTCAGTCCCACATCCAGCCTGTATTTTGTGTTGTTGATGGCGAGTTGCTCTTCTTGCATCTCATCAATTCATCCCTGCCCCTGACATTTATGCCTTTTCATTTTTGCAAACGGTGTACCCTCTTAATCATTGCTTGGGTAAGGTCTGTGTTTCATCCTTTAGATTTTTCTCATGAGTCATTCTTGTGCTGTTAGCAATACTGTTACACTCCAAACCCCCCCCCAGTTTTCCCAACATCTCTCATAACAGTTTGCCCAGAAGTGTAATCATACTAAAGCCATAATAAGCAGCTAGCTCTGAAATGCTTTTGCGTGTGGTGTCAGAAAATGACAGCTTTGCCCCACGTACCTTGCCACTCCATGTGTAATTTGCTGCCAGCTATTACATGTAATACAAACTGTTTTTTAAAGCAGGCACCTTTTGAGTTGGTGCATTTCCGATTATTTCCCATAGACATGCAAGAGCTCGCCTTACAGGTTCTGTTTCATTTCCCTTCCACATAGGTTGCTGCATTGCTTCTGTGCTCGGAGCAGCTTCCAATCCTGCACTGCCAGTTCATCTCCTCACTGTGCTGTTTGTCCTCTTGTCAACGGAACGCACCGAAACAAGAAATGCGTTCATCCTTCTGATGATTTCAGGGACCCGTGACTGCCAACTGAACACATTCCTGGTGTCTTCACCCTTTGTGGAGGTGCAGGGGAATTGTGTTTAGTGCATCTCCGTTCTCAGTAGGGCCACTGTCTGAGAAGAGGCTCAATTTCATACTTCAAGTGTAAGCAGTCCCACTGAAGCCTTCACTGCATTAATGGCACAGAAGCCCCACTGTAATACAACAAATTGGTTAATTAGTTAGGCATATAAGCAGTTCCATTTTCCTTTGAAAAGTCTTTTTTTCCAAATGAGTCAGAGAAGACGNGCTGTTCAAAAATAGATGCACATTAAAAGCAAAAGGAATCTGGGAGCAGTAAGCAGCTTTGTGTAGCAGATAGATGCGTTCTGATTTGTGCCACAACTGCAAGTACAGTTTTAGCACAAAATGGCTGTGTTCACCAAACTCCACAGCAGCCTGCGCAGGACTGCCGGCAGCAGCCTCAGCCCCAGCAGACAACGCACACAGCAGCACCGGGGATCAGCAGGGACAGGAAAGTTGAACATCAAGTGCAGGTGGGCCACCCCTCGGCCAGATGAGGTATCTCAGGGATTGTGCCCCTCCGGCACTGCTGAAATCTTCATACTTCAGTGCAGGGAAAGGTGTTCATCAGCAAACCGGTAGAAAAATGAGCAAGTGGTAAATAAAGCATTGCCTGTGCATGTTCAAAACCCAATCACCCCGTGTGGTCCCAGCACTGATTTCTCTTCTCCCCCCCCCGAAAACATAGGAGCTACTGGCAACTGAGCACTTAGGAAAACCTGTTCATTTCATTTACAGCCTGAAATTAGATCCAAAGCCATGAAAATCCATGGGAAAAACATGCGGATATTTGTCTCAGACAGAAAAGGCTTAGAGAAAGCCTGACATTTCAGTCTGGTATTTTATTTTGGAGTGCTTCACCACCAGCCTTTGGACCTCGTAAAATGCCCTCGACCTGGCAGCGAGTGCACTCCTGTTTGCAAACGCTGTGTCACTGCCTCCTCCCATCACTGCCCTGCAGAGACCCAAGGAGTCAGGTCCTGGGTGCTGGAATCACACCGTCCGTCTGTGAGCCCCAAGGGCTCAGCATGTATCATCATACGTGCTAATCTCAATTAGACTGATCAGCAAAATGACCCAAACCACACTGGTGAGCACCAAGCATAGCAACAGACACAGCTGTTGGCACTTGCAGCCCGCCTGCTACTTACCACGTACTGAGGTGGTTCTTTGCATCACACTGGGAGAGCATTAAAGGGAGCAAATGAAATGACTTTAAAGAGATTTATGAAGATATTCTAATGTAGAAAGTGGAGCACAGGAGAAAGTGCAAAGGCTAATTTGATTACATTGTTAAACCTGTATAAATTTAATAATGGACTCGCTTCCACATTTCTCATCGTAAGCTATTTGTGTGCATCCGCTCCCTGCGATAGCTCAGCACCTCACGCTCTCGAATCCATCTTCCCAACCCACCCCTGTTAGGGAGAGCAGTGTTACCGCTCCTGTACAGATAGATGGAATCAGAAGAGATGTTAGAGATTCAGATAAAGATCACTGAATTGATTATGGCTCTTCTAGATCAGGGACAATGTCCTTAAAATATTAATGAAATGATCTTATTCTTGTATCAATAAGAATCAGCAGATCTGAAGAGCGACTGGCTTATCTCCTGGACACACTCGGCCAGGAGCTTTAGCAGTCACTGCACAAACCTGGGCAAGTGACTTGGATACTTTCGCAGGCACAAGAGTGCTTTGTGAAAACCTAGCCCTTGAGTAACTCACTCAAGGTCACCAAGAAGGTGTGTGGCAGACCTGAACCGAGCTCAAAAGCCATTAAAGCATCCATTTGCTCTTCATTCTCACTTTTCCTTTTCCAACATGTCATTTTGGATCAGGATCTATGCTAGCGAGTATGGACATTACTATAGTTCAAGGGTTCACATTCAGCACTTCACTCATTAAACGCACATTCGTTCAAGGTACAAACACAATAATGGATATAATGATGAAAATCACTGTATTAATGTATCATTTAATAGTGAAGTACATTAATCTCCCGCATACAGTGCTATCCAGAATGCTGCTCCTTTCTGAACTACGTTTCATAAGGTCAATACCACCTTCTTTAATCTCTAAGGGTGATGCGGATGGCTACTCTGAATTTCTTTGATCACGGGCAGACCAGTTGTGGTAACGCAAGCTACTGCCCTGTATTCCACACTGAGGCCAACTGCATCTATTCTTTGATCGTTTGAGGAAAGTAAATCCATTTCATCTTGCCTCATTCCTCCAAGCAGGGCTGTTTGATACCAACTTCCCTATTTCAACCTACCCCTAATGATTTCCTAAATAAATCACATCATCGTCAGTCACTTCATAGCTCAAATACTTGCAAATGCTCAGCAATTTCAGCTGCCAACACATTCATTTAAGTTTGTGTGAGATGGCATCTGGATCACAGCTATAGCCTGAGAGTCCCTTCCATCAGCTAATTGCAACTGTTTTTAAAGCGCAGGAGCACATTTATTCCTCTCCTTTCTTTGCAGTGTTCGAGTTGTGCCATTAGGAAAGCCATGTGTTCCAAACTCAGATATTTCACTTGCACAGCTCTTCCGCCTCCTCATGGAGAAGTGCTTCAGCAAGTGTAAATATATATATATATATATACACGTTTGCATGTGCATTTTTTAGTAGTTTTAAATAACAGAGAGACAAGGTGGGATTGGGACCAGCTCTCCGTGACAGACTCTCATGAGACCAGTTGTAGCACAAATATTGCCTGGTGACATACAAGGCATGTGTATGCATTGCCACTCAACTTTGAGAGGGAATAAGGGAAGAAACAACCTGCAAGTTGTAAACAAAAGCTGGACTTGGGCTTTCCTAACCTCATCCCTGCACATGGAGTCAGCTTCTCTGCATTTCTTCCAGTTCTCAGTGAAGAGTTACCAGCGTACTGGGCAGTACTGCAGTGTAAACACCATCTGCATCATGGGATGGCTATAAATAAGAACTGGCAGCTCATTACCAATTATTTCTCCTTTTATAGCTTCTCCTCCTTGCTCTCAACTTCATTTCCCTTTCTGTCTCTTCTGAGATCATCTGGGCTTTGGCACCCTTGCTTAATCCCCTCTCATTTCATCCTCTTGTAGGTTCTGCCTTCCCACGTGCACGGTCCCAGACATTTCTGGCCTCTGTTTTCTGCCTTTAATTCTGCCCCCAGCTAAACAGAAGAGTAGGTGATTACAATTTCATTCAATCAGTAGGTGAAGGAGATGGGGGCACACGCACAGCAAGTAGAAAAAGGAGTGGCAATCAGATTACAGCTGTAGCCTAGAGCAGAATACTTCGTAATGTGAACTTGTAATGGGTCTCTGGTCTGGGGCACGAAATAGACATTTTACCCAGAGTGCAATAGTCACCCAAAGACATTTACCTCAGGAAATACTGAGCCTGTTATAAACATTTAAACTTTAATAAAACCATTACAGATGCACTGATTGCATAGCTCTTTATACAGTGAAACTACATACAGCAGCAAATAATGAAATGAGCAGGCTGAACAGAAGTCATTATCAGGCCATTTACATAAAGTTCCACTGAATGCTCAACCTTAGTACAGCTTCCAGTCAATGCGTTATTGGTTATTGCTCAGTGACTGGTTTCTGGACTCCATCTGAAAATGTATCCCATCTTAGCCATGCAGCACACCGTGCACCTCTGTGTGTTTAAATCAAGCATCGGTCTTTACACACTCCCACTTCACATTCACGGTATCCTAGCACCTTACTCATCTCAAACAACATTTTTGTTGGGCTTACACGTTCTGCACATGCTCAGAACCACTTCAATACAAACAAACAAGTTCACTTGTCATATTTAAAGTGACAAACATGACTTGGCCTCGCATAGTAATAAAAGATTAAAAAATGCATTTACAAGGGAGGGAAAAATCGGGTCAGGAGATACAAATCTACCTCTGTCTTGCTGGAAATCACCTGGCCAGCAGACAAGTCATTTGCATGTTGGGTCCTTCTGATCCAAATAAGACGCAGTTATTCCAAAGCAAGCTCTGTGATTCAAGGCACGCATTGAATTCATTCCCTCCTCTCTGGAGAAGTCACCTAACCAAAAGGAAATTATCAGGAAAATAAGCGGAGCTCATCCCAGAGATGCAGACTGGCGTCCAGAAGAGACATGGCATTATCCCCTAGACAGCAGAAGTGTCCACCCGGAGGGTAAGTATTTACTAAAATGCTGTGATTGCTGCACAGAGTATACTTTGTTGCTGGTAGATGTCGTGAAGCCATTCACAATAAACTTTGGCCTTTTAACACTCTTCAGGATCACCACTCCTGTACCTGGGCACCTGCACATCAGATGGCTCCTCTGGGTCTGAGGCAGCCCCTGACCCGGAAGGTGGGAACACATTCACATCGTGCTTGCATCCACGGAGGCGAGGTTGCTGCTAGCCTGCCTACACCTCTGGGAAAGCAGAACATGCTTAATTTTTATACTAGCAACTTCCTCAGTATTTTCCCTCCTACTGGAGGGAGGGAAACATACAGAGTAGGAAAAAAATCCTGATCTTGACAGGAGAGCTGCAGCAGTTCATGATTTCTCACTTGGGCACAGTTGAACACAGGAGAAAAGACTCCTGCTTCCTAGGCCACGTTTACAAAGTAACGCAGCTCTCTCCAGTCTGCAGCTGACTCTTTTAGGATTAGTTCAAGACTTTATGTGAACTTCTAAAACCAACAAATCTCAACACCCCCCAGTTTAAAAAAAAAAAAAAAAAAAGGCAAGTTTCCATCATTGCTTTCTCTTCTGTCTCTTTTCTGCAGGGAAATCTGGTGACAAGCACAGAATAAAATCCTGCACTCAGTAAGCACTCAAGCAAAGCAACTATGCTTATAATAGATGTGATGCACAAGGTGACTTAAATCCGATACTAGCTCATAACATACTACATTTGATATAACTATTAAGTTTTTGCATAGATCTGTTCTTTCTTTGGCCTGGCACCAAAGTAAGCAAGCCTTTGCGGCGTTGCCACTGATTTGCTCTGGTATTAGCCAAGTCTCCTATATTTATGTAGCTTGATAATCCACTGGCAAACTGCAGGCGATAATTGCCTTTTATCTTCTCCATTGAGACCAAAGGTTTATGTCTAAACACATACCTGTGTCCTTGCACAAAAGTCTCCACTTTGACTGGGGCCTGTTCTTTTCTAATGTTCATATCAATCTATTACACGTGGGTTCCACAAGATCAATCTTAACTTTACTGCATTTGGCTGGCCAGTCAGTCCTGTCATTTCAGTCAAGTTTTGTTCACAAAAAAATTCATCTCCCATTTGTGTAGAAGAGCACTGTTCTGATCACCTTCACACATTTCCTGACTTCACATTAAGAAAACGACTGTCTGCTCAACCAGCAAGCAGGGCTGGACACTCAGTGGAAATTGGAAAGCCGTTTGGAAAACAGTGTTCTTGAAGTGGCTTGAGCAATCCGTTTCCAGAGATCTAGCCCCAGGAGCAGGTCTGAGCCTCTTGTTCAGCTCCCAGTTTCCAGCACACATGCCCTTTCTGTAGGGAGCTTTATCCCTCCCTCCTCAGCTTTACACGAGTGCTAGGGTAAGGGCAATATGCAGCAGAACAGATGCTGTGGAAGGAGTGTGTTTACATGAAGTCGCTGACAGCAGATGCCAGCTTGTAAAATTAGCCAATAAAAATACCAGCATCACTGTTTACAACTACTCTGAGCAAGACAGGCTGCCAGCAAACTGGAAATCACATTGCACTGACACACCGGGTTAGAGATACAGCATTTGGCAAAGGATCGTAATTTTTAGGCTGTAAGTGGGATGCTCATTCAAGCAGAAGAGAGTCAACCAGGAACTGCCCAACAGCCTCACTCCTCCTTGCTTTTGCCTTCCAAAAGGATTCTGTTTAGTGCTAAAGCACAGAGCAATTGAAAAAATAAAGAACCAGAA
This sequence comes from Penelope pileata, assembly GCA_013396635.1. Taxonomy (NCBI): domain Eukaryota; kingdom Metazoa; phylum Chordata; class Aves; order Galliformes; family Cracidae; genus Penelope; species Penelope pileata. Next base: position 1,314,790 of record WBMW01000564.1, on the reverse strand, counting down.
GTACTGTAAGTAAGAAACCACGTGTTATTAACTACTTAAAGCCTTTTTTATTCTACTGCTTCAATCAAACTGGAAATTGAACAACTTGTTTTTGTAGGGCAGAAAGATGTTACCTGAGGTCAAACGCTCTCCGTTACTTTTTCCAATCGGAAATGTAGTAAAAAGTTTGATTTTGTAGCAAGTAGATATGGAGATGTTCAGAAAGACTCTTTCCAAATTGCACTGAAGTTCTCTCCTGTCAATTATAATTAGAAAAATCCCAAATGGTTCAGATTTATTAATAGCAACATCTAGTCTAAAGGAATTGAAAACCCTTAAGTAAAAGATCAAAATTATATTTTTAAACATAAGTCCAATTATAATCAGAGCAACACCCTTGCATTTTGCCAGCTAAGCGAAGTTTCAGAAACATATTTGCCGGTCCCTCCCTTGATTTCCCTTAGTTGAGAATATCAACCTTCATTAAAATCTTAATTAATAACTTCTTTAGTATTCTGAACTCGGAAACTAGAAATAGAAAGTAAAACATGAAAGAAACTGGTAAGTTTCAAAGATGAAGTCTGAGAACAAAAATACCAGTTATTGTTTTTATTCTACAGAAATGCATACATTTGTAATTTGACCTTCTGAAGAACGTTCACTTCATAAATGTTAATAAGCTATCAATAGCTTCCGTCGGCTTTTTATAGGCACGTGCAAGAAGTTTAAAACAATTGCAACTGAAACAGCTGAAGTATTACAAATGTTGTAAACGTAATTAAAAATAACTCGATGCCCTGTGAGGTTGTTATTAGTTAATCGTATTATATTTTTGCAATGTACCTATGAAACCACAACTGCTTTTTCTTAAAGGCCAAATAGCTTTAGTGTTTCATCTTATAAATAAACCCATAATATATAAAAAGAACAAAATTAGAGGACTGAAAAGATGCAAGCTTAACAAAACAAATTTCAGAGCCTCAGAAAGAAACTAGTGCCTTCCTCAGTGTGTTGAAATAACTAGTAAACAGAACCAACCCTCAATGCATAAAGAGTAAGACAGCATCTCCCACTGCATGCTCTCCTTGCACCCCAGCAATAAATAGTTCCTGAGACCTCCCCCAGCTGTGTCCAAGCAGCAATCAGATGCTTTGCCTGTGAGTGGGGTCAGAGGGAGCTGTGCTGCTTAGGAGTCAGTGTGGGCTGTCACATCTTCTGGAAAATTAAGGTCTTTTCTCATTTACTCCAGACTTCTAGTGAGAAAGATTGTTGTCCTTTTATTTCCTTAGCAGTAAGGGGTTAGGGTACAGTGCACTATGGGTCTGAAAGCCTCTGAATTCCAACTACATTTTGCTATTGGAGTGCAGGTCTTGAGCTGTGTGGAAGCCTTTATAAAAGGTCTTTGCTTGGTAAGCCCTTGAATTTCTTTTCTTGTAAGGTATGTATTTGTTGGTTTTTTTTCCTTTAAGAAACTCTTGCTCACAAGGAGGTTGGGGCTTGTTAGGCGTGCAGGTGAGCTCTGGTTCTCTGTTCCTAGAGCATGCTTGACGTCAGATGTGGAGGACAGGAGTTCTAGGCTTTAGGAGCTAACGGAACAGCCTCTTCTATTTTCTCCGAGAAATCATTTGGTAACTTTTTCTTTGAGTTCCTCCTTAACTTACTTACATACTTCTGAAGAACAGTAGCTTTTTCAGTCTGGGATGTTGAGCAGGTAGGAGACTGCAGGGCTCAGCTCCTGGTGTGTGAGCAGTGAGCTGTAAAGCAGTGGGTTTTTGCTGTTTCTGCCTGTTGTAACTGTTTCAGAAAAGTAGCCAAACTTAGTTAAAACTCTGGGCCTTTCCTAGGGAGTCTGAAGCCTGCTCAGTCTCAGCTGGATCAGTGAAGCTTTGCATGCTGGGTACAGGCGAAAGCTACCTGTGCCTGTAACAGTGTGGTTCAGTGCTCCATGCACAACAGCAGATGCCTTGATCAAGTTTTGCTCTTCTGCTTCAGCATACACCGAACTTCACGCTGTGGCTGACTTTGCTGATGTGCTTGAAGGTGTTTCAGGTGCATAAAACCAGGCACATGCAAGAAACTATGGAGAAAATGGCTCGCTTTTACAGCAGGTGCAGAAGAGTGGTCTCTGTAACACCTGCTGTGAGGAATGTGTATGATGTGTTGTTGTCTTTCTCTCCCTGAACGTACAAGGCAATGATTCAGCCTTTCCTCACTCTGTGATGTGGCCCCAAGGACTGCAGTCAGGCTCTACCTGTGAACAGGTGCTTGAGTGCAGTACCATAGAGTGCCCCTGCTGAGGTGCATGCGCTTGTACTTAGGAGGCTGGATGGGCTATGTAAGTCCTTGATGCTCTGTATGTCAACTGTCCCTCTCCTGGTTACAATTCTCATGTATTAAACAGGGACCGCCAGCTAGAATTCATGTGTGGTCTTTCGTAAGAGTGCAAACAGCTTCTCTCACACTTGCACAGAACTGAACAGTTTTACTCTTGCTACTTGTGTGCTGTGTTTGAGGTCTGTTTAATAGTATTTAAGTCTTTCACTCCACTTTGTTCTGTTAATCTGCGTGTCTCAGGTTCTAAGTCTAGATGCATGTGGGTATTTGGCTTGTGAAGCCTCCACAGATTGATTCCTCACTCCTTCTACGCAGGTTAAGGGACTTTCTTACTGGGTTCGCTAAGGGCCTTTACCACGCTAACAATAACTGTAAGGTGCCTTTACTACTCCATGAGTTGTACGCTCCTAGGGGAAGGGCAAGGAGTATATACGTAGGAAGGATGGAGCAGTCCATCTTTATTCCTTGTCCTCCTATTTTTTGAGTGCCCATAGTTGCTTAGTAGGAAAACGACTGTCTTGGCAAAACCCAGAACTCACAAAGCTGCTTCTCTCTCCAACGGTATGGCAGGATGTATGGTGGTACTACAGCAGGGATGGACTTGCCTCTTTAACCATACACTAATGTTCGTTGGAAGTGGTGGGCAAAGAAAAGGCCTTTTAGACATTTTTCAAAAGCTTATTTCTCCTTAGCTGTTGAGTTTAGAGTTGGAATTATCCAAACAGAAACTTGCAAAACTTGCAAAATGCTGTAGCATAGATGTATACCTGAAGACAACATGTAAGAGCTCTGTGTAAGTGAATGTTGGTGCCTTTAGCCGTGTAACATGCAGCACCTAAGGAAATCTTCAGTTTACCAGAAGTGCTTGTTCCCCTTCACAGGCTTAACTTGATGCAACTCCTGACTTTATTTTTTGACGCTTTGCTGGTGATATCTCTGTGTTTTTTCTTTCAAAAGAATAATTTCACATGCTAATTTATAGAAGCTACTGTAATGGAAGAAGTAATTGACTGGTTAATTTTCCTCTGATGTACAGCTGCAGTTGATTTGTGGCCTCACCATTCTGAATGTTTTTCTTTGACATGCTTGTGCTGTATCTGATAGTAAATGTGGTCTATCAATAGGCAAATTATTAAAAATAAACTGTTAGCACACTGGATCTGACTTGTATCTCTTTTTTTAAATAAGAAAGACAGATCTTGGAGTTAGCTCATCGTGTGCCAGACATAGCAAAGACCCTGGAGCATGGCTTATGAGCATGAAATCTGAGGCTTCTAGCAGATGACCAACTCCATCTTTCTTCTATTTAGAACTGGGCATTTAAAAGGCATGAGAAAAAGAGCATGACCGCTATCTCCCCAAATGACTAGTAATTAAAAAATGTGATACTTGTACAAATAAACCATACAATATGTAAGTGGAGATTAACTTTCTTTAGCTGAAGTCCTGTTTCCCAGTTAATTGCAACTGTCCGGTTCTACTTGCCAATATTACATTTAACTGTCCATCAAAGGACAAAAGTAGCACAAGTGCAACTCGAGAGCTGAGGTAGCTGAGTGATAATCTGGTTGATGTATATGGTTGATGTATATGTGTGTATATATATCTGACAGAGGTGTTTTCTCAACTTTCTGGAAGTGGGATGATTATGTGAGTAACACTAGGTTCCTTGTTTCATGGTGTTCGTGCTGTACTGGGTCCTTTATAAAAGAACTAGTTGCAAGTATTTCCCCCTCTTAAGCTTCTGATTTCTTCTTGCTTGTACAGCACTTTGCAGTCTGGCTTCAGGGCAAAACATTCAGTAAGTTGCATTTCACATGGTGTGAATGCTTATGGGTTTTCCTCAAACTATTCTCCAACTTGAGGGAAATTGCAGAGTTAGTGGTAACTGCACAGTATGCTCCTCAGTGAAGTAAGAAGCTGTTGGCATTGGCTGGAGAGGCTTGCCTGAGGGAAATATTGGTTTGACAGTTCAGTGGACTGACAATCTAATTGGCCAGTGGCTGATCAAAACATCCATGCAGTTCTCCAAAATGGAGGTGGACTGAAACTGCTTGGAGTGAAATATTTTACTTAACCCAGGCATGTCCAGCCTGCAGCCCAGCAGAGCTCACCCTGCAGCCCACCCCTGGCTGCCACATTGTCATGGCAATGGCTCTGCCCCCACTGAGCAGCCCAGCCCAGGGCACGCACCCATCGCTCAGCAATAACCGAAGGTCAGCATGCCATGGCACTGTGTGAGCTGCAGCCAGGACACCGGGAGGGTGCAGGGCAGTGCTAACTCTGCCCATTGCACTGCCACACGCACTGGGTTGCATTGAAAACCACCTGCATTAGATGCAGCATGCACTTGTGCTGCTGCTTGCATACAATACAGTGGTTGCCAATAGTAATATTCCAACCCACCTAATGGCATCAACCTACCTAATGCCTTCTTTCTGTTAAGATCAAGGGCTACTGCAGTGCATGCTCCGCCTACAATTATTGCTGTGAGTCCCTGTAGCACCTATAGGTTCTCCAATACAACACACTGGTGTCAGACAACTGCATCTTTATTTGCAGATTGGCAGACTGACAGTTTTGAAGCAGCAAACAGATCTTCCTGCACACTTGTCTTCTTTACCTGCAAAGTTAGTGGGTAGCTGACACAGACAGATCTAAACTACCATGCCAGTTAAAGACACATGATCAACTAAATAACTTCCACTGTATCCCAAATGAAGAACTTCACACAGAAAACCCACTATACACAACTCAAAATACAGTGAGCTGCATTTAACACCATCTTTTTCTTCTACTAAAAAAAGGTCCCTTAAATAAGGATACAGGCACAGTAAATGGCCTTTGCATCCTTGATGGAATAGGCTGAGTGAAAAGGGGGCACAGGTTGTGTAGTCTCCACTTGGAATTTCTCTTGCTCAGAGCATCTTCAGGTCCTGAGCACAGATATTTTGCATTTCACCAGCTACATTAGCACAACAAAATGCTACAATGTAAAGAGCTGTCTGAACTGTAAGGCAAATACAGTAACAACAGGAACATGAACTTCGCACCTAGTTTTCTTTGTATGACATTCAAAGACAATTTCAGCAAGTTTTTTTCCCCCAATTAGAAGCATAATTAAAAATTATGAAAATAAAAGGGAGGGGGGTTTTGCTTTTCCCATTTAAGGGAACAAAACCCTTTGAAGATTAATTAGAAAGCAAGAGCACATGGCAGTAACTACTAAGTCCACTAGAAACGGCTCTACCTCAGTTACTGCCACCTCAAACAACTGAAGTAAACAATCTTCCAAGATTAAGTTGCACATAACCATCTTCCAACCCCTGATAAATCATCCTTGGACTTTTCTCAGATACTCACGATTATCTCTCTTCAAAAGGAATCCAGAAACATGCTGTGAATTAATACACAACAGGAAGCGATGAATTTAGTGATAGAGGCATAAACTACCATATCACATTCAAGCAATGAGTTTGTCTAACCAAGTGCAGGTTGGGCACCTACACCAACACTACTTAATTAGAACACAAACGGAGACAGTGAAAATGACTTCTGGTTCTGTAAGAATCAGTTCACTCTCATGTCAACCTTGGAAATGTAAAATAAGCGTGACTGCTCACATCTGCAGTGTGAGTAGCAAAACACTCCAAAGGTTTCAAGGCCTACTGCTGCTTTGCTTCCTTTTACCCATCTCCTTTGTCTCTGAGGAAAATGCAATCTGGATGTCCACATCTCCATCCTCAGAATTGGGTGTCTGTTCACTCCAGCAATCTCTGACCTCCCTGAAAAAATTCAAGTTAATTTACCAGATGGAAAGGATTCTCAAATTATATTTCTATACATTTATGAAAGTACAATGCTGAGTAACGTGCCCCAAATAATCGCTCCAGTAGAAAAAAAGTACTTTATCAATTCATTGGTATTGTCCCACCTTTCCTGAAGGACCCACATAAAACTCCCAGTCACAGGGGAGTTCTCTCTAAGAAAGCAAACCTTATCAATGACAATCAAGGATCCAAGCAAGAGGCATAAACGAGAACTGGAGCTCATACTGATACCTGGGAAATGTTTGATGATGCAATGGCCATTAGAATCAATAAAGGAAAACTCACGGACTGCAGACAAACAACATGAGCACTCACATTTTCATGGGAACAACCCAATTTATTCAATGACAGGAAGAGATGCAGAACACTCAATAACAAGGTGTGGTAATGATTGGTATAAAACCAGTGTTAAAAGCAGATGGAAAGCGCTGGTGTCACTTTTTCTGCAGAGTTACAAGGCTCAGAAATGTATTTCTAAATGAAATTTTGACTTGACAGTTCCAAGGCTTTTCAATATACTTCTTCAATCTACTGACAAGCTGGAACACTACACTACAAACAGCTTGCTTAAAAAGTATCGTTTTTATGCATCTAGTTTCTTTCATGGAAGAATAAAATATGACTACCATACTGATGCAAATCATCTTCTAAAAGACTTTTTTTGTATTTAAAAGTTAAAAAAAAAAGTGTGGTCATGTGAGAAATATCTCAAATAATTTTTCAGAGACAAGATCTCTGGTGAAGTTTTAATTTGCAATTGCAATGGTGGGCGTCCTGTAAACAGGAGCGCACCTATGGAAAGAACACATCACATTTTATACCTTATTTTCCCCTCGCTGGGTCCCTCTCTTGTTTCCCCATTGGCTGGGTACTCCAAGCGCACAGTCTATCCCAACACTGATTGCTAATTACAAATCATAGTTCATTGCTAACCCATTGGTTCCTTTTGGTATTCTCTGTTGTCTTGTCTTAGTCAATATTTAACCTAATCTCAAAGGAAAACCTTAAACACAAAAAGGAACATTTCTTCCCAATGTTCAGCTTTATCTCAAGGGATCATCTTAAGCAGGTAGAGAGGAACATTGCAATATGTACACCTGGGCAGGTAAGTAACAAACTACAGTCACTTCTCTCTGGATTTTTCCACTCTTGGAAAAGTACAACATTTAACTCTCACAGCTATGATCTCTTCAGGTCCTTCATAGTGATAAGTTACTGGGCCTAAAATTTTCTACGGAGTTTCAACTTACTCAACTCAGGACAGCGATCTGCCACCCAGACAATGCTCCTCTGATGAGGAGCAGGTCTGTGGGGGAGAGATGTGGTCCCCTCCACTGCTGGCCCTTAAAAGAGCCCAGAGCAGCCCTACCCTGGGTACAGCCCTCCCAGTCACATGGGGAGCACAAGTGCAAACAATTTGCCTGAGCTCCCCAGGCCACACACATCCCTTACTCCAGTGGCTCAAAGACAAGAACAGGCTATGATGAACAGTTTCCCTACACTTCCCTACATTCTACCCCTACACAGCATGAATGGTGATCCTATACAGCATGAATGGTGATTGAGCCCACGTGAAGACAGGTTGACATATCCTCGGTTATAACATTCATAATTATACATATACAGTAATTACAACAGGCCACGCACCCTGACACAAAGGTGTCATGTAAGAAAGAAACCACCCACATTCCCAGCTGCAAAGCTACTGTGGAGAAAAACCCTAAACCCCCCATTTCTGGCCACAAAGGTACTGAGCAAAAAACCCCAAACCCCCCATTCCCGGCCGCAAAGGTACTGAGCAAAAAACCCCAAATCCCCCATTCCCGGCCGCAAAAGTACTGAGCAAAAAACCCCAAACCCCCCATTCCCGGCCGCAAAGGTACTGAGCAAAAAACCCCCAACCCCCCATTCCCAGCCGCAAAGGTACTGAGCAAAAAACCCCCAACCCCCCCCATTCCCGGTCGCGAAGGTACTGAGCAGAAAACCCCAAATCCCCCATTCCCGGTC
>WBMW01000564.1:1251626-1306037 GCA_013396635.1 Penelope pileata | reverse complement strand
TCTGGCCACAAAGGTACTGTGCAAAAAACTCCAAAACCCCCCATTCCCGGCCGCAAAGGTACTGTGCAAAAAAAACCCCAAACCCCCCATTCCCGGCCGCAAAGGTACTGTGGAGAAAAACCCCAAACTCCCCGTTCCCGGCCGCAAAGGTATTGTGCAAAAAAACCCAAAACCCCACATTCCCGGCTGCAAAGGTACCGTGGAGAAAAACCCTAAACCCCCCATTTCTGGCCACAAAGGTACTGAGCAAAAAACCCCAAACCCCCCATTCCCGGCCGCAAAGGTACTGAGCAAAAAACCCCAAATCCCCCATTCCCGGCCGCAAAAGTACTGAGCAAAAAACCCCAAACCCCCCATTNCCCATTCCCGTCCGCAAAGGTACTGTGTGAATAAACCCCCCAAACCCCCTATTCCTGGCCGCAAAGGTACCATGGAGAAAAACCCCAAACCCCCCATTCCCGGCCACAAAGGTACCGTGGAGAAAAACTCCAAACCCCCCATTCCCGGCTGCAAAGGTACTGCGCAAATAAACCCCAAATCCCACATTCCCGGCCGCAAAGGTAGTGTGCAAATAAAAACCCCAAACCCACCATTCCCAGCCACAAAGCTACTGCATAAGAGAAAGGTCCATATATGATGTTGGTCTTGTTGCTGGTCTTGTTGGTTCGGTGGATATTTTTTGAAGGTATGTTCTGTTTACAAAATCCATTTTCTGGAGAAAGTTCATAGCAAGGTGTCATCGACGAGCTGGACCTTCGATCTTCTTGAAGAGCAGCAACTCTTCAATGACATTTAGGAATGCCAAAACTCACTGTCCACAATCAGTTCATGTGATGTTATTTCTATGGGCTGTTTCATGGGCTGCAGACCTCAGGCGGAATAAGACCGTTGTTTAACTGGCACCAAAATGGGCAGCGAGGATACGTGCAACATTACATCTGGCTCTTGGGTTATGAGCTTCCACATCGCTCATAACTCGGCCCACTGGCTACTTGGTCCATTCCCTCTTTGAACAAATCATCCCAGCTGAGGGATGGTACGCAGCCACGCGCCATTTACTTGGATTTCCTCTGCTCATCCCAACTGCATACCACACATCTTCCAGAGTGGGATATTTTCCCCTTTGACTGGGCTTTCTTTAGGTGGCAAAGCTATGACCTCTTCAGGTCCTTTGCAGAGATAAGTCACTGGGCCTAAAATTTTCTGTAGTTGTTCTTTTAATGGAGAGAAGGATAAGTGACTGCGCTGACTCAAGTAGGTGACCCATCATGCAACCATTTGTGCTTGGGCTACTCCAGACCTAGGGACATCGGCCAAGTCTCTGACTCATCCCTGGATAGGCAAAGTGGTTTTTGCTATCACTTTCGATGTTTGAGTGAGATGTTCCACTGCCTGTAACGCAGCATGTGGGCAATACTTGCTTTTCAATCACGATTGCAACATGCAGATGTTCCCGTAACTCCAAATGGGTCCCACTTTTCTGCTACCTCTGCAGAGGGATGCCAAAGACATGCTAGGAATCCTGGGATCTATCTAGGCAGTTTCTTTTTGAGGGAATCAGATTTCCCCCACCCCAACCATTGTGGGATGTTAAGAATGCCATATCTCTTTTTGAATCCCTGGTACTTTCCCTAGGATCCTGCCAACTACACCAAGTGTTTTGCAAGTGAAGCAGCTAAATTTCTTCAGACAAGTTCTTTATGATCCCAGGCACAGGACTACAAGTTTTCACAATGAACATACACAAAGTTTTCACAGAGGTTTTGACTCACGCAACCAATGACAGTGATCTCCCACCCAAACGATGCTCCTCCAATGAGTAGCAGATCTCTGAGTGAGATGCGCTCCTCTCTGGGGCTGGCCCTTAAATGACCCCAGGGCAGCCCCATCCTGGGCCCACTCCTTCCAGCCACCCAAGGAGCAATGCAAACACAAACAATTGGAGATTCAGAATATTTTCTGCTTGGCTCTTATTCTTCGGATTGTTTACGCTCCGAAGATTCCATTATTCTAGAATCCAATCATCTTTTAAGACTACTGTTCTTTTCCATTGGTAGATTTTCAGCTTTGCAGGCATATTGCCCTACCAACAAACTAAGTTCATTTTCTAATTGTTCCACTCAAGCTACTAGTATTTCATTTTCATCTCTTAAATTTTCCTCAGCAAATTTAGCGCTATTTGATGCCAGCAATAGTGGCCACGCTATGGCTAACACAGCCATCCACATTTCTTCAGCGGTTAGGACATGATTTCCTGTGTTTTTAAGAAATTCAGCCATATGGGATGTTGACATGCTGTCCCCATAAATTCAAACTGGGCTCCATTTCCCCACTACCTCCATGGCAGGATGCCAATGAGATGCCATAGAATCCAAGGACACATCTGGGTAGTTTCTTTTCGAGAGAACTTGATTTCCCCCACTCATGCCATTGAGGAACATCCTAGAAGTACGCCATGTCTCTCCTTGGCACTTCTCCTGGTATTCTGCCAACTACACCAATTGCCCTGCACACAGAAAAGCAAAATAGCTTCAGAGAAGTTTTTTGCAAAACATGCTAAAGTACATAAGGGCAGGCCAACAGTCATGACAAGAAATAAAACACAGACTCACCCAACAGGTGTAGGGAAGCTGTGGCTACACACCCCAGGCAAGAAACACCCCTTAATCCAGGTGCTCATCACAAGTTCAGCTTGTGATCAACAGTTGCTCCATAAAGAGCAACAAGTAAAAGACCACAGACCTCAACGTGCCAAGGGGCTTCTCAGGTGGCAAAAGGCCAAACTGTGTGACGCTCACCCTGAGTATGGGGCTGTCACCAGCAGGCAACAACGCCCAGAGGCCAGAGGAATGAGGGGCAGCGAAATGGCACCACCCTGCTTACAGGGGGCACCGGGATCCAGCGAGCTCCATTTCCCCCTCAGGAGCAGAGAAAGTGGCACTCACCCTCTCTACAGGGGCCCACACTCCCCGGGCAGCCAAAGGAAGAAAAAGGCAAAAGACCAACTACATCAGCAAAGACCCGTGCCCTGCTTCCAGGGGGGTCACCCAGCACAAAGCCCACCAGAGCACCCAAAGGGCCAACAATGCTCTAATGCAAACATAGCCCTGGGGCCAGGGAGCTGCTTTTGCCCAGGGAGCCTCACTTCTTTCACTCATCGTCTGCCTTCTGCCTCCTCTTCTTTCCCACTCTTGCCTTGCAGATCCACACAGCGCTTCTTCGTTCCACTGCACTGGCTGCTGAAAAAGAAGGAGAACACCATTAGATGCGAGAAAAATTGACTTCTGCACCTGAAGGAAACAGGGAAACCAACAGCCCAGGGGAGCCTCCCACACCACCACCCAGCATCCCCTTTTCCCCACTCCATCCCAGCAAATATAACTTGGAGCAGCTCTTCTCACCACGCCGATGCACTGCCGAGTTCCAGCCGGTGCTGCAGCGGGGCACAGAGGGGGCAGCCTGGGCAAATGGAGCTGGGCACACAAAGCAGCGGACAAAGAGGGGACACCCCTGCTTCCAGGGGGCCCCAGCCACTGCTGCCATTGAAAATGCCTGGGACTGCAGGGCACTGCCGGGCCCTGACTTACAGGGCAGCCCCGGCCCCAAAGGCCTAGGGAGGCTCCTTCTCCCCCATTCAGGGGCACACGGACCCGCACCCCACAAACCCAGGCACCTGAGGTGCCAGCAACACTCTAACACAACTGCGGCCCTGGGGCCAGGAAGCTGCTTTTGCCCAGGGAGCGTCACTCCTTCTGCCCACCTTCTCTCTTCTGCTTCCTCTTCTCTGCCACTCTTGCCCCGCCGTTCCACTCTTGCCCCGCCGTTCCCCTCTTGCCCCGCCGTTCCCCGCGATGCCTCTTCATTCTTCTGCACCGGCTGCTGAAAAGGAAGGAGGACACCATTAGATGCGAGAAGCACCAGCTCCTCCACCTGAAGGAAACAGGGAAACCAACAGCCCAGGGGAGCCTCCCACACCACCACCCAGCATCCCCTTTTCCCCACTCCATCCCAGCAAATATAACTTGGAGCAGCTCTTCTCACCACGCCGATGCACTGCCGAGTTCCAGCCGGTGCTGCAGCGGGGCACAGAGGGGGCAGCCTGGGCAAATGGAGCTGGGCACACAAAGCAGCGGACAAAGAGGGGACACCCCTGCTTCCAGGGGGCCCCAGCCACTGCTGCCATTGAAAATGCCTGGGACTGCAGGGCACTGCCGGGCCCTGACTTACAGGGCAGCCCCGGCCCCAAAGGCCTAGGGAGGCTCCTTCTCCCCCATTCAGGGGCACACGGACCCACACCCTGCTAACAGGGCGGTCACCCCACACATGCTGCCAGCAGAGCACTAAGGCTCCCACACCCGGACACTGATTACAGGCGGGTTGACAACACCCAGGAGCCACGGAGCTCGGTTTCCCCCCCAGCGGCAGGAACGACTCTCAGCAGCCAGGCTGTGGGGTGGCACGGCCAAAGGCCAGGGGCCTCTAAAAGGCTGGGACCAGAGAGACCCTCCTGAGTACACGGGGGCCCTCAGAATGCATGTCGACAAGCACAAGGAGCACACACAGCCCTACCTACAGGGCAGTACCCCACAATTCATCATCTCCAAGAAGCCCCACGGAGCTCACAGCTCCTGCCAACACCCGAGATACGGGCTGGCCTGCCTGGCTGTGGCACAACACTGCATCTTCTGGAGCCCAGGGAGCGACCTCGACCCATGCTTTGGGAAGGTCGCCCCAGCCACAAGTAGCACCTCAACCTGCACCCTCTAAAGGGCCAGGGAGGGGTCGCTCCCACCAGCTGGCTAAAATGGCTGGCTGCAGCCTCCCCAGACCTGCTTACAGGGGGGCGGGCTGCTCTGGGGACAGAGGGCTCCACAACTCGTGACACACGCCCCGAGTACGGGGCTGTCACATCGCAGCAGGACAGGCGGCCACGCAGGCACAGACCCAAGCCCCGGCTGCAGGGCGGCCTTGGCCACGCAACTACCAAGTGGCGCTGCTCTGTCCTAAGAGGAAAGGGGCAAGCCAGGACACTCGCTCCACTCGTGGCACTACGAGGGAACAGCCCTCTTGATGCATGCACCAAGTCCTCCATTCCCCTCTGCAAAGCCTCAGCTAAGCTGCAGCAATTCAAGAGGCCTAAAGGGAAGGGGCAATTGCACCATCACCCACACTAACATGAAAGAGGAAAGGAAGAGGAACACACACACACACACACACACAGAGGACTTTCCAGAAAGGAAAGAGAACGCAGTGCAGCCACTACCTGGGCAAAAACCCACAGCCACGAGCAGCAGACAAGAGCCTCTGACCCGTCCCCAGGCTGCACGGAGGCCACAGACCTCAACGTGCCAAGGGGCTTCTCAGGTGGCAAAAGGCCAAACTGTGTGACGCTCACCCCGAGTATGGGGCTGTCGCCAGCAGGCAACAACGCCCAGAGGCCAGAGGAATGAGGGGCAGCGAAATGGCACCACCCTGCTTACAGGGGGCACCGGGATCCAGCGAGCTCCATTTCCCCCTCAGGAGCAGAGAAAGTGGCACTCGCCCTCTCTACAGGGGCCCACACTCCCCGGGCAGCCAAAGGAAGAAAAAGGCAAAAGGCCAACTACATCAGCAAAGACCCGTGCCCTGCTTCCAGGGGGGTCACCCAGCACAAAGCCCACCAGAGCACCCAAAGGGCCAACAATGCTCTAATGCAAACATAGCCCNAGGGCACTGCCGGGCCCTGACTTACAGGGCAGCCCCGGCCCCAAAGGCCTAGGGAGGTTCCTTCTCCCCCATTCAGGGGCACACGGACCCGCACCCCACAGACCCAGGCACCTGAGGTGCCAGCAACACTCTAACACAACTGCGGCCCTGGGGCCAGGAAGCTGCTTTTGCCCAGGGAGCGTCACTCCTTCTGCCCACCTTCTCTCTTCTGCTTCCTCTTCTCTGCCACTCTTGCCCCGCCGTTCCACTCTTGCCCCGCCGTTCCCCGCGATGCCTCTTCATTCTTCTGCACCGGCTGCTGTAAAGGAAGGAGGACGCCATTAGATGTGAGAAGCACCAGCTCCTCCACCTGAAGGAAACAGGGAAACCAACATCCTGAGGGAGCTTTGCTCATAACCACCCAGGGATGGAAGACCTGGCATCCCCTACCCCAGGCTTCTGGGACCAGGGGGCTGGTTTTGCCTTGAGCACCTCACTCCGTTTGCCTTTTCTTTGCATTCCTTTCCTCTTTGTGCACATTCACTATTCAGGCTGTCAGCAATTCATCTTTTTTTCTTCCACTATCTGCTGGTATGTAATGTACAGGAATTTAGAACTGAGCTTGCCATCTCCCACAATTCTCTATCATTGACAGGCTACTTAGTAACTAGAATTGAACACAAAGGGTCAGGTTTTCTCCTGGTGTCCCCCCTTTCCTTCCCTGTTATAGTTTCTTCCTTACTTGCTCCCACTTATCTACTCCATGAGTTCAGCACTGCTTAATTTTTTCCCCCTTTCCACACAAGTTCCTTTCTCAGGATGAGGTTTTCTCTCCCATTCCCACCCACCTCCCCCCGGGGCTTACAATAAAATGATTACACCACATCCCTCCAAGACGGAGAGGTTTTTACTCCTTTTCTGGTGCTCACCTGTCCCAGGTGCTCAGCTCCCCTTAAGCTGGGCAGGCAGCTTCCTGCCGCCCCGCCCCGCGACGCCGTCCGGCATCGCCCGGCCCCGGGACGGCCGCCGCTCAGCAGCGCCTCCCGCCCCTTTCACAGCCTGAGGTGAGCACTCGTACCCGCCACGCGCCTTATATACCGGCCGAGCCCGCCCTGCCGCCCTCCAACCAATAGGAACGCGGGCTCCCTCCGTGCCTCAGCCAATAAGAGCGCGGGCAGGCTGAAGGAGCCCAGCAACAGTCTGGGCTGAGTGGTTACGCGGCCTCCTGCGCACCTGTGGCTGCTCCCCTTGAGGGCGGGGCGGCCCTACCTGCATCAAATAGGCACCCTCGTAGGGCCGGGCCGGGCCGGGGGTAGTGTTCCGTTTGGTTTTTGTTGTCTGTTTTACTAGACACCGTTCACCACAGCGCTTTTTGGGTTACTTTGGGTTACCTTTGAAGGAGTTTCTGTTCCTCAGCGCTATCCCCCAGCACACATGGGAATGCACCAGGGCTTTTTGTGTGGGTGTTTTGTGGTCCCTGTGGCACCCCTTGCAGCAGTGCCTGGCCTCATGGCTCCAAGGCCTTCACCAAACATCAAGTCTTCCTTCCAAGGCCGCCCATTTCCACAAACATCATTAAAATTATATTTTTGGTGAATAAATTCTCCACGATGACTCCTCCTGTCTCTGCCCTGCAGGGAAAATCCCTTCTGAACTCAGAAACTTACCACAGAGAAAGGGGCTGATGTCTGCAGCCCCTCTCCACCGTTCCTGCAGACTCTCACGTAACCTGGCTGCAGAACTTGTGGACAGATTGTATCCCACTGCAGCGCTTCATTCCTTGCTTAGTCTGCAGCCTCTGACCTTTTCCTAAACCCTGGTCAGGGCCACAACCGAGCGCTCCATCCTGGGGAGGACAGCAGCTGCGCCTCATCAACTTGTTTTAGCATGAAAGAAATGCAGCAAGATGCACTTCATTTTACAGAAAAAATGTTATGAAAATTAGTGTTTTAAAACTGTCTTTTTGTCATGGGAAATACAATTTTTCACTTGTATAGAACTTCCTAAATTATTTGTAAGTTGCAATACAAAGGTTTTGTAGCTCATGAGGTTTGGAGCACATCCCCCAGGTGAAGTCTACACCCACCCCATGGTTTCTGAGGTCACTGCAAGCAGCACAAACACACCTGTGTCTTAGTTTCTAACAGAAGTTACATTTCTCATAGTGTTTAGTATGAAGCTATGTTTTGGCCTCAGAAGAGAAACAAAACTGATAACATCCTGGCAGTGTGGAACAGAGCCGAGGACACATTGAGTTCCGCATTCCTCTGCCAATGAAACAGTTAGGGGGGGCATAAGGAGCTGGGAACTGGGAGGGGACAGGACCAGGGCAGCTGACCCAACCACAACAACCTGTCATAAAATAAATAAATAAATAAGTCAGTAAATAAATAATCCACGTATTTGTTTTGCCAATACATTTCATTCTTTCTGCATTTTTTTACCAGCTTTTGAGAAATGTGTTGTTCCAATTGTCCTTGTCAGCTGTACCTTGTCTGCTATGAGGAGACCGCAGTGCTCAGAGAGCGCTCCTGCCTCCAGCAGTGCCCGTCCAGCCACGGAGGAGGCACAGAACTGCCTCTGAATAGGCTTTAGCAGCTGGCAAAATGCAAGAAGAAGTCCATCTATTAACGTAAATTAAACTTAATTAGTAGAAGGAATTAATTTTTCACCACAGACTCATACAGGCATGCCCAGCCCACAGGCCACATGCGGCCCACCAGAGCTTACCATGCGGCCCACCCCTGGCTGCTGTGTTGTCATGGCAACAGCTCTGCCCCACGAAGTGTCCTGGCCTGGCCCTGGGCATGCACCCATCGCTCTGCAACAACCAAAGGCCGGTGTGCGATGGCACTGTGTGAGCTGCAGCTGGGACCCAGGGAGGGCACAGGGCAATGCTGACTCTGCCTGTCGCCCCACCACACACACTCGGTCTCATTGAAACCCACATGCATTACACATGGCGCACGCTTGTGCTGCTGCTTGAGTAAAATACGGTGATTGCCGACAGTAATATCCCAACTTACCTAATGGCGTCTCAAAAGAAAACAGAACCCAAAAAGATCAGAATTGTGGATGAAAGAAGAGCATTCAATGAAAAATGGACAGATGAGTGCTTTTTTGTCAAGACAAATAAAGCGACACTATGCTTAATTTGTAAGGAAACGTCACTTTTCAAAGATTAAAATGTGAAAAGACATTATATGCAAAAACATCCTGCCACATTCAATGCATATCAAGGAATGCTTCGTAAAGACAAAATAGTGGAACTGAAAATAAGTCTGTCATCTCAACGAAATTGTTTTTAAAAAGTTAAAACTCAAATGGATTCTGTTACAAAAGCTAGTTATGTGGTAGCAAGTCTGACTGCAGAAAAATCAAAATCACTTACTGATGGTAAGTGTGTCAAGGAATGTTTGTTAAGTGTGGCAGATATAATTTGTCCTGATAAAAAAATGATTTTTTCTAAAATCAGCTTGTCTCACCAAACTATAGCCAGGTGAATTGAAGAAATAGGAAAATCTATCAAAAGAAATTTGGAGAATAAAGCTGCTAATTTCAAATTTTATGCTTTGGCAATAGATGAAAGCACTGATGCTACAGGCATGGCTCAACTTCCATTTTTATTAGAGATATTGATAACGAATATGCTGTCACTGAAGAAATGGCTTCTTTGGTGCCGTTAAAAGATTCAACTAAATTTCTAGATTTGTACAAAGCAGTAAAAATTACATTAAAGGGATTTTCTTTAACTTTTGTCAACAGATATAGTATTTATATCAGTATATATCAGTATATATATATTGATGGCACCCCAGCAGCACCCCAGTTAGGTAAAAAAGAGTTGCTTATAAAATTAATAGAAGACAATGCAACTGTCACTGGCAACGTACGTTGATGAAATATCACTGCATCATACATCAAGAAAATTTACATGCAAAAGCTTTAAAAATGGATAATGTCATGCAAATTGTCATAAAAGCTGTGAATTTCATAAAGTCCAAGGGACTGAATCATCACCAATTCCAGGAGTTCCTTAGAAGTATGGATGCTGATTATGGGGACATCATTTACTTTCCTGAAGCAGAGTGGTTAAGTCGGGATAAAATGCGGAAAAGATTTTATGATTTGCAAAATGAAATCAAGTCATTTATGGAATCAAAAGGAAAATTTGTGGCAGAACTTGAAGATGAAAAATGGCTCACAGATTTAGCATTTTTGGTGGACTTGACCGCTCATTTAAATGAGTTAAACATACGTCTTCAAGGTGAAAATGAACTGATCTGTGCTGTGTTTCAAGCCATAACAGTGTTTGAAATGAAACTTAAATTATGGCAAGCTCAAGTTATGGTAAATAGTTTCATATATTTTGATACTTTGGCTAAACACATTCCTGTGAACAGTAAGAAATAGGCAGCCTTGCTTTCCGTTTTGATAAAGGAATTTGAGAATACGTTTCAAGATTTTCAAAAACATCATCAATTTTTTGGTATATTTGCGACTCCATTTTCAGTCAACATAAACACATTACCTGCAAATTTTCAAATGGAATGTATGGAGTTGCAGTCAGACATTCAACTCAAAGAAAAATTTGATTGTGTCTCTTGACTAGACTTCTATAAGACCTATCTTAGCAGAAAAATATCCCTCACTTCACAATTACGCCTTATTCATGTCATCGCTTTTTGGCAGTACGTACATTTGGGAACAACTGTTTTCAAGGATGAAGCACAGGAAGAGTCATATTTCCTCAAAAATCTCTGATGAACACCTTGAGAACTCACTAAGAATTGCAACCACTTCCATCAAACCAGACATTGATGCATTAGTTTCACAAAAACAAGGTAAAATATCCCATTAGTTTTATGTTTTCATTGCTCTTTTTAAAAGCATTTTAATAAATTATAGAAAAAAAGCACATTTTGTTGGTTATATATATTAACTATCTTATATATTTTATATATGGCCTGAGACCAGCCCTTTTTACTCAGTGAGGCCCAGGCAAGCCAAAATGTTGGACACCAATGACTTAAACAGAAGTTAAGATGCCTTCTCCAGATAAATTTAAATTCACTTGTTTTTCATCTGCAGTGAATTCTGGATATTTTGAGCAAAAGCATTTTGAGCCTCACTTGCAACAGCAAACCTGGACCATACATGTGCTATTGTCAGCAGATCAAGGACTTACTCAGAGAGTGCAGGAACTGAGTTCATACTTATAACACCTTACTTTAGGTTACCCGGCAGGCTGTTTCAAAGATGGGAGATTTCCAGTCTTCCATACTGAAATTTTTGCACTTCTAGTCTCTTGCAGAAGAGACTAGAACTTTGATATTTCATTCTTATTTCTCTGGACTCCTGGGACAAGACGCAACTTCTGACTAGTGATCATTGCATAAATAAGATAGCTGATACATACCCTAAAAGCAACACTTAGTTAAATGTTCAGTGCAAAGCTGACAACATTTGAATGGAATACCATCATACCATTCACGGTTTGTTGGCCTCCCATGGTGTACAGAAAAATAAGCTGCAGCTCAGAGCTCTCTGTCATATTGGACTGTGTTGCAAATTAGTATGACAAATTTGACACAGTAAGGCAAATATTAAATTAACACTATCTGGGGTTCTTGACCCCAAAAAGTGGAAGCTGACTGGAGGTTGATGTAGAAGATGAAATTATTTGATATTTCACTTGGTTGTGTTATCCAGCATTCCTAACCTGTCTGTACATCTATTTGGGCAACAGTTCTAGGTTTTTCAAATACTTGCTGTGCATAGTTGAAGCTGGAAAATGAGTCAAGTGCAGTGCCTTCTTGAGTTCTACCATTTCCTCTGGAACCTTCAGCAAGAGTTCAGCTGCCAGTTTCTTTTCTGGCCTATCTTGTTTGCTGCCTGGAGTAATAAAGGACCTGCTTCTTCTTGCAAGGTGTTTAACACTAACAAAGGACACACTTCTAATAAAATGAAATCCTTCCTATGCTCTTTCTCATTCAAGGATAGATGTTAATCCTTTGAAATCTTAATGAATCAGGTGTTAGGTGCTGTGCATGAGTAGAACAAAATGCATTTGAAGGAACTTTCTTGTTAACCATGATCATACAAACCAGCAGCTCTGCTATACTTTGGCTTTACTCCAAGATAACTGGCTTCTGAACCTTGAGAAAGCTTGTGTTGTATGAGTAGCAATCCTGTTCCTTGTCTTAAACATATTGGAGATATCGATAACATGATAGAACAGATTGTGACCCTCCCAATTTGAATGGAGTTCTTGCAAAGTCAGGTTCTAGCCAGGGGCTTGTAATTTTGTTCTTAGCAATCATGTATATTAATTATCTGTGATCATGCTGTGTAGAGGAAAATTGTGCCCAATGTGCAATTTCCCTCAAATGTGTAGCTATATCATCGTCAGATGGTAATGTGGTTTTTTTGACTGTAGGTGGAGAGAAATCTTGCCTACTTGTCTCCCTACAAGTTTCCTTTGTCTTCTAAAAATGGATCTTAATGTATATGTTTCATTGGAAAAAGTACTGAACTGACAGTCAAAAAAATACAAGTGGGTGAGAAAGTTACATGCCTCAGGCGTGTGATAGCTTAATTTGCTCTTTCATGAGTGAATAGGTCTGTCTTGCAGGAATTTACATTTATCTACTATCTTTGGTAGTAGATTGAGGCAAGATAATTCATCTTCATTCATTAAATCAATGTGAGAATGTATTCAGAATAGGCTGGCATGTCATCTGTTGTACTCTGGGTGGTTTGACTCATAGTGGAATAATGTTGATCATAGTACAGCCAGGCTCTGATGTTAATGCATGCAACTTATCTCAGTGAATTTAGCAATCTGTCACATGAGTGGTAAAATAGTGACTTGTGTCAAAAGCGCACCACAGAAGTTTTGCATCCTTTTGAAGAAGATGCTTGCTTCCACCTCACCTGTGGAGACTGACATCTGAACTATTGTGAGCAAGGTGTCCTACTACCCCAACACCTGTGGCTGAATTGTTTTCCAAAAGCTTTCACCTGCTAAGCAGGTATATGAAAGCCTGGGTTCTCCCAGAAGACTGAGTATAAAATCATCCCCCTGCCCCTGAGGGACTTTAGAAAAGCTTATGCCTTTTGATTCAATTGCATGTGCCCTAGTGGAGGTAAATAATCCTTTCAACACTTAAATCTGCTTTTCTGTGGTAAGCTGGAGTTCAAAAAATGCTTAATGCTGGAAACAAGGGCAATGAAGTGATGTCTGGATAATCTTTCCAGTTAGGGGGCTTTTTCTTTTTTTTTTTTTTTTTTTCCCCCCCTCCTAGGCCAAAACCTTGGGAGGAAATTTTGTATCTTTGGGCCTGAGATGATCCTGTTCTAGGCTTAGGGACAGGAAAATGGTATCTTTTCACAGAGCAGGATGCACAATTATGTTGAAGCTGCCTGAAATCTGTCTTGCAGAACCAACCCAAATGTTCCATCTGCTCCTGTGTGCTCTTTCTTACTGAGGGTGCTAGATTGCCATGTTGGTGAAAATCATATGGAGGGGTCATTGCAGAGCAGTTCTAGGTTATCTGTTACTTGATTTCTTTTTTCTTAATAGAATGGTAGGAAATGACCATAATTCCTTCTCTGACAACATAGCTTGGTCTCTGTGAGTAAATATAACTTATCAGTCTATTGTGATGACCTGTTCTATGTATCGTAGAATATCCTTAGTTGGAAGGGACCAACAAGGATCATCGGGTCCAGCTCCTGGCTACACACACTACCACGCAGAATTCAAATCCTATGTCTGAGAGCATTGCCCAAATGCTTCTGGAACTCCAGCAGCTTTATGCCATGATCACTGCCTTGGGGAGCCTGTTCTATGCCTGGCCACCCTTTGGTGAAGAACCTTCTCCTAATCCCTAGCCTGACCCACCCCTGATGCAGCTCTATGCTGATCCCTTGGGTCCTATTGCTTTCATCAGAGAGAAAAGTGTCTGGTGAGTGCCATCAGAAGCTGAAGTAGAGAAAGAAATCAGATATCTGGGGAAACATGTTCTACTTTTCCAGGAAGGCAGCAATTAAGGCTGCCAGTAACTTTCAATTGGCCAAATTTGTATATGAGGTATCAACAGTTATTTAAATACTTGACTTTCTCTGAGACTCTGTCAAGGGAAGACAGCTGCAAAAGGCCTTTGCTTCAGTGTCCTGAATACGGATTCTCATTTAATGCACATCTGCTGGAGACCTGAGGGTCTGATTCTCAGGAGTGCTGAATTTTCTTAGCTGAGGCAGAAGTCAGTGGGAGCTCTCTTAATTAGACTGTATCATAATATGTGCACACAGTTTTTGCTTTTGTGATTCCACACATCTTTCTGGTTTTCTGAAAGCATTTCTGAAAGCAGTTGCATTATTTTGATGTGTGGCTTTTGGTCAAGCTGGGCTTTCTTATGGTAGCACCGGCTGCTCATCTGGATCCTGTAGGTAGTAAGTTGTCTGTGTTGTGTCTTGGCTCTGGAGAGAGATGGGGCTTTGGCTTGGCTGAAGGATTGCACAGGAGCTTACTGACAGAAGGGGAAGGGTGACCTGATATCTTGTTTTATCCCCAGACCCCAAAAGGAGATGTTTTCTCTGTGGTCCACAGTTTGACTCTGAATGTGGATGCACCAGGTTACATGGCCAAGCTCTTCTGTGTCCTTGCCAGCCCCTCTGTATGCTGGTTGGTCCTGTCCTTGCTGGCAGGCAGCTGCTGTAACATCACTTGCTCCTGCACAGAGGCTCCTTATTACAGGTTCAGCCTATTTGCCAATTTTTTACTAATGTCTGATTTAAAACTATTTTCAGCCTGTAATTACTACAATGAAAATACCAAAGAAATTGATTTCTTATATTCCTCACATTATATTACTCTGGATTCCTGTCTAAGTGCCGAGGGGTTAAATATGATTCATGTAATCTACTTTCCCACTAATCATTTATTCAATTACCTATTAGAACTTGAGCAAGAAAGACCAAAAAAGGGAAGAAGAGAGACGAACCCACAGTGTATATTCAATAAAATGCTACAAACAACAACTAATCATTAATTATCTAATCAGCATTCTCTAAGTCTTTTATCCATAATCTCATTACTGTAATTAATTGCAAGAATCGTTTTGTAAACAGAGCACAATAAAAGTATATGCAACATAACAGCACCCAAATTAAATCTAAATCCCAGAATGAAAAACAGAGAAAGCTGGAAGATATTACTAAGAGAGGGTGTCATTAAAGAAGATCATATTTCAATGTCAAAATCTGGTGGGCTACTTGTGCTACAGGAGTAAATCAATAGTGTTGCATTGGAAAGACTGGGCCAGATCCACTTTGGTGCAATTAATCACAACTCCATTAAAGCTCTGAGGGGTGGAGGAGAATTCTTAGCTGGTATAAAATGACTCTTTTGTAGTTAGTGGAGCTGGCATACGTTGGCAGAGCTTCTACACTAGGCTAGTTTTTTGCACGTGGTAGTTAAGGTTGTCTGAGTGCCTAAAGGATTTAGGAGAGCTGGTCCTTTTCTTTTTAGTGGCAAAGATGTGCTTGAAGCCTTCGTATACTGTTGAATGTCCTTCCTTGGGCCAGCTTTTTGTAGTCCTTCACTTGTGGTAGCTCTATTCTTCTTTTTTTTTTTTTTATTTTTTTTTTGGCTGCTTCTATAATAAATAATCAGATGATACAGATCTCCACAAATACCTGCTGGGCTTACAGCAAAGTTATTTTATGACATTATCAGGATTCTACATCTAATATTCTAGCAGCACAATGTTGCTTTCTCTTGCCCTTACTAGCCTTTTGACTGCAGCAAGTATTTTGTCATATTTTTTCCCTTTTCATTTAATTTTTCATTAATTTCTGAAGGATCGATGCCAGGATTCATTTAAGAGCTCTAACACAATATATAAAAGAGCCCCAAACAACCATAAGCTTCGTCGTGCCATTGATTTTTATGGAAAGAATTCCCTGCTGACTGCAGTGGGGAGTTGCTCAAAGATATTGATAGTGTGTCCCTCTACAGAGAACTTAGATTAAAAACACAATACCTTCTAGTCAGAAAGGTCTATGTGGAGTGCATTAACTTGAAGAAAAGAACAGAATTGTATAAGAATACACACACAAAAAAAAAAAAAAAAAAAAAGGGAGACTCTAAACAGCCCCTGCTAGTGAAAATGAGTGTTCAAATAGATGCTGTAATGCATGGGAAAACCCCACATTAACACCTTTTACCTCTCTCTGGTGGGACCTGGCAAAGCACTGGCCAAAGAGAGTTCCTTGAGGTGAAGCAGGAAACAAGTATTGCCTGATGGTAGCCAGTATGGGGGGGAGCTCCTGGGCCTAGCACTGAAAGCAGTGTCCAGTCTACTTGGATTCACTGACCAAGGTCCAGGTTTTGAGGAAGACTTCTAAGTCTGATCTTGGGTTGTACTGTTCTTTGTTGGCAAGTGTGACATGCCTGCCTTGGTGTAGTTCCATGCCAGTCTGAGTTAGGATGTGCTTTGGAAGGCTTGCTATGACATTTAATGTATTTATTGAGCTCCTGAATCCAGAGCATCCTTTAAAGCTTCTGTCAAAGAAAACTCTACAAAGGAAATGCAGAATGCCTTGTTAATTCAGTTTTTAATGATGAATACCCTGTGGCTTTCTCTTTGATAATCACAGTTTGCCTCCATGAGTAGGTCATACCTTTTTTAGTTCACTATGCCCCTTAATAAGATTGCAAATGCCTCCAGGTAATACTGAATGTTAGCCAGTTCTGTTGATGAGAGGCGAAACTTAGAATAGAAAAATGGTGCTTTGGCCAGTGCCTGTTTTGCAGGTGTACAAAATGCAGAAATGCAGCTAAGCCAGAGAACTGCATTTTATTGTGACCAAGAGATGTTTTAAGTCACTGACTAATCTTGTTTTCAAGGACCTAAACGTTCTTAAAGTGTTTTTGCCTTGCAAGGGTGATTCTGATGTTTTATAGAGTCAGCCTCATGTTTAAATTAATTTGTCTTCAACAATGTACTACTACATATAGCAAGTATATTTTAATGCCAGGGTTAAATTAAACTCCTTTTCATTCCAGTAAAAAAATAAAGTGCTCCAGCTGTATGAATTAGTAATTTCCAAAGTAATAAATATTACCAACTTATTCTAAGACTAGCACAATATTTTTCTCGTTTTGGACCATTAGGCAATTTTTACATACACTGTAGTTGACCTGTTGCAGAGATGGCAGCTGCAGAGATGGCACAGAGGTGCCTACATTCCTCCTAGTACAGCTGTTAGACCAGTGGCATCACTTGATTTGTACTACACATCAGCAAGCCCCAGGGGATGTGTGCCCATCTCTCAGAGTGCAGCAAGGATGCCAAGACCCCTCCTAGGAGCTAGGCATTGCTCCACCTATGCCAGGTCCTTGTTAAGGCTGGGAGGGAATGCTATTTGGTTTCTTGTGCTGGGGAAGCTTTGGCATGTGCAGAACTCTTCAGTCGCTTTTGGGTTTTGGCAGACTGGGTGCCTGAGCTCTGCTTTGCGTACCAGGGTGTTTGGGGTTTGAAGGAGAGAGAATGTTCTTCCTGTGGGGCATTCACTGGCTTGGAGTATGCAGTCTGGAAAGCATTGGTGGTTATACTGAACTGCTTGCTTCTCTGCAGTGTCTGGCATTAGGTTATTTTTAAAGTTTGGGTGCTTAGGAAGGTTTTAGAAAATGTTAGCTGTCATAAAATGTAGTGTTTTGTGTTGGAAATGGGTATTACCTTCCAGGTAGCAGTAATAGCTATTTTTCCTCAATGAATTGCATGGCACTTTCCATTGGCTTTAATCCTGACCCTCAAAGAATAGATTTTACCATCTGCATAATAACCAAATTTGGGAAATAAGCTTCTGAAGGAATAGTAGATGCATCATCTGTCCACACGGGATTATTAAACTGAAACAGCTACGTGGTATTTTGTCAGTTGGCTCCCATCTTCAATTTGAAATCTGGACAGCTCTGTTTCTCCATTTACAGCTTTGAATATACTCAGGGAACTAATAAACTGAAATGACAGATGCAGAGGGATTACAGGATATCAAGCAGCATTTTCCAAATGGGGTAACAACTGCTATGAAAAAACATTCTGTTGTAATAATGAAAGTTATCTTTTTACATCTTCTGCTTGCTGGCCTGGAATCACCAAAGAGATGAGACTTTCTCCTGCAGATAAAACACTCAGCAAACCTGCTGTGGGGCATTTGCCAGTAGTTCGCGCTCAGGATAACAAATGTAAATAAGCCCTTCACCATTGCATTGGGAAATAATGGATATAACACCTTGCTGCTTAGGCAGACTTCAATCTTTTACCTCTCTGCAACTTTACCCTTTTGCTGTAGCTGTGTGAAACTAATGAGGTTTTGGTCAGTCTTTGAGGCATGCTGGGGCAGCAACGGAGTTGTTGGATTCACTGCCTGTACTCTTTCACAGGTCCCTCTGAAGCGTGGGCTGCAATTAGAAGACAGAATTGGGTATGCAGAGCAGTCCTGTCAGAAGCCTCTATGGGATTTAGGACTCAAACCCTTGCTGAAAACAAATGAAGGCTGAGGCCAGGGTTACATGAGCTGAGTTGCTATCAGTCAGAGGATCTGCAAAAGTCACTTAGTAATAGCCCTGTGGCAAGTGTGTACAGAGGAAGAGCATCTTAGCACTGAATTATTTTGGGGAGAAAGTACTCTAAATTTGCACTTGAAACTTTTCCTTGTAGGAGATTTTAATCTTAGGGCGATGCTACACTTAGGATCTCAAGACAAGAATACTGATTTCTTTTGATTTCATACCTGTCCAGAAAAGCATTGCTATTTGAAGAGAAACTTTAAGTATAATTTTAAGTACTTAACAGCCTTGTGTTAATGGTCTTTTTGAAGAAAGATGACCCAAATACACGTATTTTCCTTTCTTCAGGGTCTCTGATTCTCAGCTAGCGATAAAGCTTTTGTAATACAGCTTAGTAGTATTGCATGACGGGATTCAGGGGTACTCGACAACATACACAAAATGTGAATGGTTATATGTGATATGTAATATAGCACAGATTTCTCCATGCCTCGTAAATGCTGTGACTCCTTCCTTCAGGATTTACTTGTGTGGCAGTTTTGAAGCTGCGTTTATCCCTGTGTAATGGCCGCAGAAGTCTGTCTGCTGAGGAGGGAGAACAGTCTCTAGGATCAGCTTGAACAATTTGAATGACTTTCCAGTGTGTGTGGTGTCTTCTCACAGGATTTTCAGGGTGATCGTGCCCATTTGTTTCTCTCCAGAGAAAATATCCTTCTTTTGAATGGAGAGAAACTCAGTATTGAAGCAGAAGATATAACTAAGCAGGCAGAGCTGTGACTTGATGAAGCAAATGTTTTTTGCAATTTGGTTGATTTCCAAATATTTAGTAGTTATTGAAGAACTTGTGAGGGGTCCTTGCTCACCTCTAATTCTCAGACCATTTTACCTTCTATGTGTAATTATGCTTATACATGTAATATGGAGAGACACCTAGGATGTTTATTGATGAGTTTCAGCTGCTACAATGCTGTGTGCAATAATCTTGCCTGTAAGTGAACTGATCGAGTGAGCATTAGAGGCAGAGGTGGGGCAGCTGGGACCCCTGTCATGCTGTTCAGGTAGGGCACGGTGTGTGCTCGAAGTGCCCTTTTATACTAAGATGTGCAGACATCCTGTTCTAGCCTTCTCATAAGGCTTTTTCACAAATGAGTTAACTGCAATCTTGCTATTCTGCCTTTAACTCTGTCATGCAAACCTTTAAAGAATCTGATCTTAGATTTAGAGGCTTATTTAGCTCCCAGAACCTGGAGAATATTGAAATGGTTTGCCCTGAAATAGTGGACATGTAATACTCTCCAACTTTTCTCCACTCTTCATGTGGACATTTTCTGGAGAAAATCCCCTGCATGTTGTGCTATTTCCTGAAGATGCCTTTCTGCTGTCTTAGGAGGTGCATTAGCTAAAGTACCTTAGATTTTCTTTTGTCTCAGTTGAGCATAGCAGTATTAGACTTGGTCACAAGTTTGGTGTGTGGATGAAGGGTATCTTAGTTGTTGGGATGAAGGCATAACTGGACATATCACCACTATCCCCTTTGTTTCTGCCCCTTTCTCTTTAGCTTTCTACATGTATGGGCACTTAGTATTGGTGTTAGTCAGATCACAAGACATGTTTGCTGTGCTTTGGTCCACACTGTGGTGAAGGTGAGGTGGCTGCCTGCTCTCCCAGTGGGTGACAGGGCAAGCACCCAACAATTGTTGGGGATGGGAGAAGTGGCTTTTCCTCAGTTTCCAAACAGTTTGTCTATCAATAATTTGAAGGCTAGTGTGTTGTGCCTTCAGCATTGCTTTCAAACTCTTAAAACTGAGATACGTTGTGGTTAGTGGGCCACAATCTACCCAGAGACTAGTGACGAGAAGAGTACAAGGCGATCTGTACAGGGATGTGTGCTGTTAACTCTATCCATTCTCTAGAAAAGAGGACGGAGCACACTGGCAACAGGTTTTGTCCAAGGGCAGAGTTGACATGCAAAAGGGCTGAGGCAGGCCAGAGTGGCTGCCAGGGTCCTTATGTAATTCAGCAAGAATGAATGCCAAGTCCTGCCCAGCAGAGAATGAGTCAGTGCAACATGAACATTGCTAGGTTTTTGTACAGTAAGATTTCAAGCTTTTCACATTAGTGAATATAATAAATTCATAGGGCAATGACATGGGCTGCGCATGACCTCTCAGGGGGCATCTCAGCCAGAAGGGGCCTCAGGTTCCCAGGCTTGAGGAGCCAGGTGTGAACCAGTCCTGTGCCCTGGCGAGGAGAGGAGGCCACTGGCATCCTGGACTGTGTAAGAGCACAGGCAGCAGGTGGAAGGAGGTGGCAGCTTCCTCTCCTCCCCACTTGATGGGCCGTAGAACCTGTGAGAAAATTATTAGTGGCTTTCCTCATTTGGTAAAACTGCTTCACGTTTGCTGTGATAAGTATGTGCTCAGAGGTGTTCAACTCTGGAGGAAATAATTTACTCCCAGGTCAATCCACTGACTTGTTTCTGTTGCAGTCCTTAAATTAATCCTTTCAGGGGTGTATATAACAAACTGGAGAAGTGCTGTTTTATTGCACTTGCGGTCAATATTTGAATTTCTGTTTTCTAATTTGGGTATCATTTCTTCCCTCAAACACCACCAGTGTATGGTTAAAGCTGCCTCTACCATTCAGCTTTAATGCATTCTTGCAATAAAGCTTTTAAGACCATAGTATCAGTGAATCTGGTGGCCGTTCAGACACCCCTATCCATCAGTTTTCTTTAGAAGCATGGCACAGAATCTGTTATGCAATACATGTAATGAATATAGACAAATTCCAGCCCTGCTACAGCAACATTTTTCCTGAACAAGAACCTTAGGCTATTAATGCTTTGCAGACCTAAAAATGTTAAATGCAAATATGAAGAAAGAAGGGAGATCTGCTTTTTCTAGAGAAGATTATTAATTTCTTGGCTCTGAATATTGGGTAAGACTAATTTCTGACACACAAATTTGTGGGTTTTGTATTGCAGAGAAGCTTGCAATCCTCAACACCCTCTCCATTCCCTGCAAACATTTAGAACAGCTATTTTCTCCTTCAGATGACAATTTTCATTTCAAGCAGGCTACAAGAGGTCATTTAGCTAATTTATGTGGAGATGAGGGAGGGCTGGTGGCACAGGCTTGAGAAATCAGGGAGATATGCAGCAAATAAGACTGCAAAAATAGTTGATGAAGTGCCATTGCTGTCAGCATTTGCAACTGTAGATTAAGGTGTTCACATCCTAATTTAGCCTTGTGCTTGAGGCACACCATTAACCTCCTGACAGCTAGCAAAGTGCATGCACTGTGGATCACCTGATCATTTTTTCCCCAAAATGTTGACTGTTTAAGTGCTGCAGAAGTGTTAAGGCTCTTTGGCCACAGGCTCATGTTCTAATTTTAAGCTAAACTGATTACATGGAGATACAGAGCTGATGCTATTGAAAGGGACAGCGTGTTGTCTGTGAAATACAGACAGCATTCCCAACTATTGTCACACACGTCAACAGCCTGGCTTCTCCTCTCCAAGCTGTGTTTCAGCAAATTCCAGAATAATAAAAATTCAGACCATGTTATCTTCTGTGAGTAATTCTCCTGCTTATGCCATGTTATTCCAGGAGCTGTACTCTGCCAATGCCAACACTTGGCACAGATTTTGCTCCAACTCTTGCCCTGCTTTTAAGCAGATTTTAACTATCACACATGGGAGATTATGGTGTGTGGGATATTTGTTTTTCCGTGACAGCTCTGTGTTGACTTTGATATTTGATGGAGCTCATTATAAACCTCACTTGCATTCATCTTGATATGGGATGAATAATAATGGAATTATTTTCCAGTGCTGTGCATCAGTATGGTTTTGAAACACTGGCTTGTTGAAATGTTTTGTTTAAATATGTTCAAATCCAGCCAGTAAAATGCTTTCAGAAAAGCTAGACTAAATCCAAGGATTTGACCATCAGTCTGAAAGTGGGATCCCATGCATGGTTCAGTAAGGTGTGATGGAGAAATAGCGGCCCTGTGCTGGCCTGTACCCAGGCAACTATGGCAGCGCCTTTCTTCCTTCTCAGTTTGTTGCAAACTGATCCCAGGGCAGATTTTAAATAAAATGATCAGAAAAAATGTTTCCAGTGGGATTTGCTATCTAAGCACGCTAACTTAAACTATTTCTGAATTTTCTTGTTCTCCCCTCTGAGATGCAGGGATCTGCAGAATACTTCGCTTGATCCTGTCATCATTTTTCTGGGTGGGAATTAAATACCACTTTGTTCTCATAGCTCTGTGAACGTGCTGGAGGTTGCAGCTTTCTCCTGCTGTGGAGGAGGCTTCTTGCAGGGGTGCAAGCCAGAATAGATCTGTTAACTGTGACACTTTTCTGCTGCTCTGCCAGCCTTTTATCCTGTGCTAGGGCACAATAAATGTTAGCACGTGCATAGAAGTTCTCACCTCCATGAGGTTTCCATTTTAATACTCTTTCTTTTTAAACTTGATGTATTCAGTCTGAATGCAGCTACTAATGCTTGCTTTGCAGCTTGAGATCCATGAGCGAGTTGTATCACTCTGCCCTCCTGGAATGGGTCACTTTGTATCCGGGTGAGTCATCCCCTACTTCCCCACCCAAGGGAGATGATTTTCCATTTACTGGCCAGCGCTGTCTTAGGGTATGCGTATCGCTCTATAGTGGTTTGTTTGGTCAGATTAATCCAGGCAGGCTCATTGCCATTGTAAACCTGGCTTTCACTGCCCCCACCAGGCATTCCTCTGGCCAAATTACAGAGCCACAGGATCAACATCATGAGAGCCCTGTCCCGTGCTCAGAGGGTGGTGCTTCCAGCCCTCTGAGGTGTGAGGTATTTTCTGGCTGCTACTGATGGTGGCCATGGAAATAAACTCTGAAGGGAGAAATATGTGTGATCTTAAGTCCTTGTATCTCTGAGCCTTACTGGCTTGTGAAGTGCATCATGAGTCAGCCTTGGTTTTCAGTACTGCAGTCTCCAGGGTTGCACTTGTCTTCTGTTCCTTCCCTCTGCCCTGGAGAGGCAGGGGAGAGCTCACTGCTTGCCTAACCAGCCCTGCATGTGTTTCCTGATAGCCATAGCTCCTCAGACAAGAGGGACCATACTGTCTCAGCAGCATAGGTTAGGAGTGATAATCAGCTGATATGAGCAGAAGGGATTTGGAGGTGGACTTGTGGCAATAACTAGGTGAGTGACAGCTGGCAGAGAATCTTGTATTTTTAGTGCTGCTGTAATAATGACTTAAGAAAGCCATGTTTTTATTAGAAGACATGAATGTGTTTGAAAACATAAGCATGACTCCCTGTGCAACAGTGAGTCACTGGCTCCTGGATGCTCTGATGGGAGAGTGGTTGGCTCATACTGCAGCAGTGCTAAACGACAGCCTTACTGTAAATGCAGGTTTGGTCTAAAAACTTTTAACATGTGGAACTGACTGTAATTGTGATTACTTAGATTTATTTCAGATTAATGCCATATAGATCAAGCACATGCTCTGTACCGTACACATGGAGGAATTAAGGGCTCATTTACTAATTAATGTAATATTTACAAAAAGTAGAAATTGTTTTCCAGTAGTTCAGTGTGGAATACTTGTTTTTGTCTTCACAGAACCCTGGGGCTTTCTAGGGGAATAGCTAAAAGCAGGCAACTTCTGGACTAGCCTTCTGTGGGTAGCTTTCAGTGAACACCTTCAGGGAGCCTCAGGTTGAGCTCTGTTTTGAGCGGTGCTATGAGCTGCCAGTGTTGCTTCAGAGCAACACAAACTACAGCAGGAGGTATTCCACACAAAGGAAGGCATCACAACCAAATGGCTGCAGGAAGCAGAAGTCCTCTCTGGCACTCAACAAGCAGGAAGATGAGACTTTCAGAGAGGATGGCTTCTCTTTGCTGCTGGGTGCCTGTGCAAACTGTATGTGCTGTTGGTCAGCTCTACGTGTTGTCTGTGAAGAACAATACCATTACTGTTTTGTAGCAAGATGATGAAACCCTTGCTTAAATCTCCAGCTGATTAAAAATGTTGGTAAGAAATACTTATCACAGAGCCTGAATTTTTCTTTTGAGATATTTCAGCTTTTAGGATGTGCTTGTGTTAAATCTGAAGCTATGTTTTCTACTGAGGATGGATTGTCTTTTTTCATTACGTGAGCTTTGTTTTTGCTATAGTCTTTACCTTTGCAAAATTTTCCATAAAATGTTTTCCAAGACAGAAGTCTAGGCTACAGAGCCCATTTGTATGTTGCTGGGAAGATGAAAAGCTTTCCTTTCCGGTGATATGGGATGTTCTGCATTTCAAATATTGTATCTGGTAAGGAAGCTTGGGCCTTGCTTTACCTGCTTCCTCCACGTTATTAATGACAGAGCGTGTAGGTGATGCAGCAGCAAACTTAATAGGAGAGATTTCTGGCCAGGAAGCAACACAGAGAAGGGACCATGAAAAACCTACAAATACAGTTCTCATGAAGCATGGTCATAGCTCAGATTCTGGCCTAGAATAGAAGATAACTATCAATATTCCCCAAAGGAAAAAAAAATTGATTCTATCTGAAATAACAGATTTCCATTCTTCTAACATGCTATGTTTTTGTTGCAATTTCTTCATAGTCGATGATTTTATGCTTCTAGTTGCTCTGTTGTACTGGTCTGTCTGCTCACATGGAGCACCATTAGAGGTATTTACCGAGGAGGTCGTGTTAGGAATTCCTCAGGCTGTAGTGTCAGGTAATAGTTACTATAGTGATTTTCTTGCACCACAGTCCACAATGTTTCTTCTGATTGCTGAGGCAATTGGAAGCTTAAATAAAAATGAGTTCAGTACAGAACGAACATTGCTATGTTTCTGTACAGCAAGATTTCAAGTTTTTCACATTAGCGATTATCTCAAATTCATAGGGCTAATAGGGCTGACATATGTACCATTTAACTTGTCTATGCATCAGTGTCTACTTAAGGCCTCTCCAGTCTACCTCTGACCCTGCAGTGCAATGCTGCATCTTTCAGGGTCTCACAGTAGGAGACAGTGCAGAAAGGTTGATTCCTTGCAATATTTTTCCCACCTACATGGTACAAAACACTACTCTTCATATGCAGCTCTATGTTGATATAGTTGTATGCTGATTATATGCATTTATTTATATGCAGGTGCTGCTGGTTTTGACCTGAGACACCTCTTGATGCCAAAAACCCTTTCCAAGTCACTTTACAATATGCTTTCTTCCTTCTCTTCACCAACCCCCATCTTTTTAGCACCCTTGTAGGCCTGCAACTACAAGTGTTCCTTATTCTTCTCCTTAAATGCCTGTATCTAATATTGTTTTGTAACTTATTAAAGTAACACCCATGAGTCTCAGATAAGATGGGGCCCCACTGAGGCTAGTACTGTGCTAATGCATAGTAGAAGTTCCTGCTTTGAGTTTACAGTATAAACCCTGTTCTTTTGATCAACAATACACACTGGACTGCTGTGCTAATCTTGGTTCCTTCTGAAGCTGTGAGCTTTCTCATTTATCCTCTATTTGATCCTGTAAATTGCAGAATGAAGTCCCTAGATTGACAAGATGGTTGAAGTGGGAGGAAGGATTAAAACACAATGGAGATAAGGACAACAAAAAATGATGTAACTTTTGAGTAATAACTAAATAACCATGGAATAATAACCCCAATAGTCATGGAAAAGTGACTGTGGAGATATGACAGGTCACAGTCATGTGATAGGGTGAATGGAAAATAGAGGTGGGATGTTGCCTAAACACGGGACTTGGACATGCATTTATTTCTGGATCTCTTAGCCTATATTTATGCCCTAATCACATAGAGGCCTGTACTGTGCAATGCACTCTGTAAGTGCAAGGTTCTGGTTTTCTGAATCAGTTTGCAATGAAACTTGTGCTTCGAATGCCCGTAGGTTTCCTGTAGTTCTGCAGAGAGATCACAGAATGTCTCTATGGAGCTGTTTTAACACACAGACCTGCCGTGCTTGCGGATTGTTTGAGTCCATGCATTTTGGGCAAGTTGTCATTATCTTTGCATAAGGCCCTGACATGGAAGGTTAAACATGTCTAATAGCATAGAGGTAGCTGTAGGAATATAAGTAATACAAGTGTTCTGTGATAAATATATGTGAAGTGCACGTAAGTGTATTCTGCATACTCTATCTTTTCCTCTTTGAGACCCCAATGGGGTAACTTTGAGCAACATTACCTGCAGAGACAGTGTAATCATCACAGCTGTCAGTAAAGCCTACATTAATGTGTCTTGAAAGTGATTAATGGGTTTTGACAATATCATTGCATTTCATATTTAATCTGATTATGCATTTGTTAGGAATGGTGCACTCCTAACATCTGCAGTCAGAACCAATGATCTGCATCCAGATCATCAGTTTGGCAGGAGCGTGCAACATGGTGTATGGCAGGTCTTTCACAAGCTAAAGCTATGTGCTGCCCATGCTGTTTTTAAAATGACAGGTGTTTGCTTCCAACCTACATTTGTGTATCTGTGCATATTAACTCCTTTCCTGTTGGAAAAACCCATGATAGCAAAGCATATGGCTTCAAGATAAACTAAACAGTGTTTTACTGAAGTGAAGGCTGGTATGAGCTAGCATACATAAACCTCAGCTTACGTGTGCCTTCTGTTTGCTTGGTTCCCAGCTCTGCTAGGTGTGTCTTGTGCCACTGAAGTCAAGTTGCTTGAAGGCTAGCCTGTGGGCTTGCCCTAACTTTCTCTGGGCCTCATTCATCTGTGGTTTGGTAGTGCTTTCCTGTGCTGTAGCACTGTGGGAGGATGGAGAAAACAGCAAGTACTACAGTAGTAGAGGTTTATCTGTACAATAGAAATGAAAAGGCTGGGACTTGAAGATGATCTGCCTGAATATGTTTACAATCAAGTACACGGGAGTCACTGCCTGGGAATGCTTGGAACTAAGCGGGTATACTTCAGCTAAAGGCTGTCCCAGTATATCTTCTAGAATATTTCTGAGTTGTTTTTTTTTTTTTCCTGAAAAGAAACTGTCTACATTAATGATCTTTTATTTTGCTTCAGCCATCAAGACACTCCTCAAATAGAACCTGAACGTAGTATCACAAATACACATAGGTCAAGAATTCTAAAAATTCAATTTAGAATTTCTTCCTCTGGCATGTCCAGCATGAAGGACCTCCCCAAAAGCTGCTGAAGATTTTATTCCTGGGCTCTGCTGCTATGCTGTGCAGTGGCTGTGTATAAGGCAGTCCTTGCTGAGAGGGAGCAGGCAGAGAAAGGCGGTGGAGCTGAAAATAGTTTGCACAGCACAGTGCACACAAAGATTTTCCTTGGCACCCAACAGGGAGCACTCATTGGGGCAGCTCCTGAAAGCAGGTTGGAGGGATATGGCAGAGGATAAGCTGCTCTGTAGAGTGAAATAAGTTACTGGTGACATCCCACAGTGAGGAGCAATTGTAGCTCTGAGAAGCCTTATTCTCTCCTCTCTGCTGATGTCTCAGCACTTAAAAGCAGACTGTAAAAATACACTCCAGGGTGAGTGTGAGCAGGAGCTAAGTGTGAGCCTTTATCCTAGTTGCACACTGTCTCCCTAGGATTTGTTGGGTTGTCACCATTGTTAGATGAGTTTTAGCCTTTGCTACCCTACTGAACCCCTCCCATGAGATCTGGAAGCAGGGTTTGCAAGGGAGCTTCAGCTTACCTGGGGAAAAGATGATTTCTAATTTCTCCTTACTCATTTCTTCCTGTCAGTGACTTTATGATATGCAGGGGCTTAAGCAATCTCACACTTCTTTTGGAAGATGAGGTCCCTGCTTTGACAGACTGAGAAGAATTAATTTTCCATTTAAATACCAGCTGTCACCCCAGACTGGTTGCATGACCATCTACGTCTGCAGGGCAATTTTCTTTTCAGAAAAACAAGTCATCTTATTTGCTCTGTGAATCTTTAAAATGGAGGATTATTGTCTTTAAATAAACAATAAGTAGCTAAAAGACATTCTAGCCAACAAGAATAGAATAACAGCCTATAATTCCCTTGTCGTGACTATTGTGAAAGGCAGTATGTTATTGGACAGGCTTCTGTCATCTCTGTGTCTATTTGCCTTCAGAAGTGTCAAAATGTGTCCATATGTCCAAGAACAGATGCAGGGAGCTGCTTTGAGAAATTATACGCTGGTAAAACATGAAGATTAGTGATTTATAATTCTTAGATAAATCATTAGTCTTCATATCGGAGGAGGGGATAAAATCTCTTGTTCAGTGTCATCTCCAAAATGGTCTGAGACTCTCTGCTTTGAATTTCAGTCATTTGTTGTACACCTCTTTTGCAGTGAGGTTGGAGACCTGTTGTGGGAAACCCTGTCTTTATCCAGTGTGGGGAAAAGTGATCTATTCTGGTGTTCCAGCAGTCAAAATTTGGGAAAAGAATAAAAAACTCCTGAACTCTCCTGAAGAGAGAAACAGGATGAGATTCCCTCGTTCTGTGAAACTCTCTCTCTTCAGGAAAGCATGTGAATGTCCCCGTGCATATGCAGCTGAGCAAAGTGCAATATACATGCTAATCAATGCATTTCTATGCTTTTCTAATTCAAGGCCTCCCCTGTAGTTTCTCTGGAGTGGGTCAGTTTGGGGTCTGTTTCTGTCTTGTTACAGTATGGCGTGGGTATAATAAATAGGCTGGATAAAATCTTGAAGAGAATAGAACTTGACTGCATTTGGATCAGAGTACGGCACTGTCCTAAAGAGCCAGGTAAACATTGGCATAGTGAACGCTGTTGGCTGGGAAACTGTTTCCCTTTGCTTGACTTTTTGTTTGCCGACTGGGAAACCTGGCCTTGTGAGCTAGCCTGGATTTCAACAGTTGAGTGCAGGGACTTAGTGTAGGGACAGTGCCTGGAGGGCTTTCAGTATGTCCTTTGCATTCTGTTGATTTGTTTTTCTTGAGTACAATGTTTCAGTGTTGAAGAACTTTGAAATATTCCTGACTTTTAAAGGTGAGAAAAATTGTAACTGAACAGACTTAATGCATTTAAGAGCTTGAGAGGCAGTATGAAAACCGGTGAGGCCTCATTAAAGTTGTGCTTCACCCATTAACCTCTGGACTGATTTTGCCATGGGTCACCACTAAAAGCGAAAGTCTTGTGCCTTTGACACAAAGACCTCCTTGCCTGCCCTGTAGCTGCCCAGCACCTCAGAGAATGAATCAACTTAACATTTTCAAAAGCACCTAGAAATGGAAATTTCCAAGTCAGTAGTCAGTCCATCAAACTGGAAATTCTTTGGTCAAATCTTTGACTGAAACTGTGCACAGTGTTACAAATATGTGCAGACCACTTCATCTATGCCTATCAGCTAGATGATCATATCCTATTTTTCAAATTGTGCCAAAAATCATACCTACAAATGCATATTTTATACCCATTCTGAAACGAACATTTGTCATGCACCCAGCTCTGGCAGTGCTTGTGCTATGTTGAATATAGCTGAGACTGTTCTTGTGCTGTGAGCTTCAACGCTGTATGCATTTAAACATCTCTCCTGTGCTCTCCCTGTTAGCTTGCCTCCCTCAGGATTCAGTCTACCATTGCAAACAGCTTTGAATACAGCAAGATAAAAGCAATTTGAAGAGTAACACCTTGCCTGACGTGTCTTGCTATGCTGTTTATATCCAGTCACCAAGCTGTAATCTGTAATTTCACTTTAAAATAGCTCTGGTCTAAGACCTTGGGTGGGCAGTCAAGAGTCCTCCCTAGTACAGGGATGAGTGTGATATCCTATATACTCAGAAACAGCAGAAGAATCCCTCTGCCACTGGAAGGCGTCTGTCGTGTCTCACTAAAGACACAGTTTTTACTCCTCCAGCATCCTGTAGTGCTACTGCAGCTTTATATTTTCTGAGAACTACTTTGAAGATTTTATTTTCCCCCTCTTTCAGTCTTTGTTAGGTTGGATTGATTGTCCTGAGAGCCCCATGTTATATCAAAAGTTAAAATAAAAATAAAAAACAAAAATAACCTCTCAATAAAACCAAGTATTTGTTCTACTGTGGGGCAAGATGGTTTCAAGGTTTTAGCAGTACTAAACTTGTTACCTGAATTATGTGGCTCTGCACAAGTGCTTTTTCAAGAAAATCAGATTATCTGTATGCATTTCATTTCAATGGTATTTAGCACTGACTCACTCAGGCTTTTCTGAAAATTGCAGCCAAAATGTGAGACATGACACTGTTCCATAGCATATGAAATCTTTGCAGGGAGTTTTGTATCCCTTGTGAGCTTAAACCATCTTTAGAGAAGAGAACCAGATTTGTACTCTAAAATTTGTGCTTCCAATGTCTAGCCAAGTGTACTGTACTCATCTTCCATTGTTTTCTGGTGTCTTTTTAGGCCTTCCAGTTTGTCATTTATCAAAGTAGGAGCCATACTTGAAGCTAATACTGATATTTAGCAATTAAGATGCCTGAGCTATCCTCTGGTCCTGCAAAGTCTGTCAGCTACTGTTCTGCTCATCTCTAAGGTTCAGCAAAGCACTTGTATTGAGAGGATACAATTCCCAAGTTTGCTGTATCCTGGCATCTTTTGATTTGATTCATCTTTTCTGAGCACTACATATAGATGCATATATACATCTTAAAAAAATAGCAGTTGCAAGTGTACAAGGCTCCTGTGAAAACCAATGTGTACCAAATGTGCATTATAAAAGCTGAAATTCATAATAACTAGTTTTCTTTTTGAAGGAAGCTTTCAATAAAATAAGGATTCTTTCTTATTATGCAGCTACAGTACTTATGCTGGAAAACTTTGAAAAAGAATACAGAATAGATTTGACCTTAGAAAGGAGCATGATAAATTAGAGTTGTGTTTAAGAATTCAAATTAGATTTGCAAACTGGTTAGCTTGACTCTGAGCCAAGATGATCTTGTAAAGAACGGGGAAGATAACAGTGGCAAGCTAGACATTTGGCCATTAAATTCTACAGAAGGTCTCTTACTTTCTCCAGCTTTTTTCTCCTCTTTTGTTTACTCATTAGCAAACACTGGTAAGTGACATCCTTCTATTCTGTAAACTTGGGAGAGGAATTTTAATTTTTTGAAAGAACTTCCTCTTAAGGCTTTTGTCTTTGTTCACTGAAACTCTTCAACACATTGAACTGGGGTTGCATGAAATATTTCATCTTTTCTAAGGGCTACAGAAAGTGAATGCTGCTTTTCTGATAAAGTAGTAAGGGAAGGCAAGGGGGGCAGCTAACTTCTAGGTGCAATGTGGAAAGACTAAGGGGAAAGGATTTGCATTCAAACTCACTGAGCATCTGGTGTGACGTGTTAGGGACAAGAACACTTCTCAGATAGTGAGCAGCGCTGTGGGCTGGACCACTTCTGTGAAAATTCAGAGGCCAGCACACACTCAAATGCACTAGCAAAATGGTGAGCTAGGTCCTCACAGTCCAATCTTGTAGCTGAGATTGGAGGAAAAAAAAGTGCGGTGCACAAAAACAAATGACAAACAAGCTAAAAAACTATTTTTCTCACACAGATCTGTAAACCTTTTTTGATTCTGGCCTATTTGTTTTTTTAATTCCCAGACATTTAACAAAGCAGAAGCACTGGGATGAAATGGAATGGAAGTGAAAGATGAGGAGTGCTGATAAAGCATAGCATGAACAAAAACTGCAGCAGCTCCTCCTTCAGAAGAATGCTGCTGTCTGTAATTCAGTTTGGTGCTTTGAGCGCCTGTTCAGAAGCTGGAAAAGAAGACCTCATCTGTTTTTGTTTCTGAGGTTAAAGCATGGTGGGAGGTGGATCTTCAGAGTCAGGAATACAAATTTTGTCCAAAAGGACAAAATGGTTTGCCTTTGTCCCATTGCCTCAAATACTCGAGGGTGACTCTTGATGCCTTTCATTGCTTGAGGAGGAATGGATTAGAGGATAAGCAGCATCTGAGTAGTTCAGGTGCACTGGCGCTGTTTTGATGTCACAGCGGCACCCCAAGAGCAGGCAGAGCTTGTCCTTAATGTCTCATTGAAGAAGTAGAGGACAACCCCTGCAGTTTTATATGGGTCTTGGTAACTGTGTTTAAGGCCAGGGCCACCTGCTTGCATGCCTTCTGTCTGCACTGCTCAATGTGTCCAGCATCCCCTGCCAAGCTGCTTGAAGCTCAGCTCTAGCTGGGTCTCCCTGCCAGGGTTTTTGCAGCTGGAAACATAGGAACAGGAAGCTTTCGGGGTTTCAAGTGTGATGTATTTTCAGCAATTGTTCAACTCTGCCTGCTTCTCACTCAAAACTCAGGCTGCTTTGTGTCATCTTCAGCAGCAGCTAAATGAAAAATGAGGTTTTGGGGAAATCCTTCACTTAGCCTGTGCCTGTGAATACTGTAAGGTCCCTGTTTTCCCAGGCACTTTGGTGCTGGAGTTGGAGTAGATAATCTTCTGGAAAACATAACGTGTCCACAGTATGTTTTTGAAGAGTGTAAGCATACACCTAATTTTTGAGTCAGCTGTAAGCCAAAATGCAAAGCATTCACAGCTGTAAGTACATGGACTGGGGTGTGCCATGTCTTTTTTGTATCCCCAGCTTCCAGCAGCTGTGGGGTTGCCAGTCAATGCTTTCTGTCCCATGCAGTTTCATGGAACAGTGGACAGTCTTGCTCAGATCCTGCAATTGCCGGTGTACCTCTGGCACAATGTCTTATATAGCACCTGTAGTAGGTTAGCTGGTTCCTGTGCTCTGGATGAGTTCTAGTTTCATGCCTTGCTCTGATGTGCAAGGTAAAATTTCTGAAGTGCTGAAGATCACAGAAGAAAGGGCTTTGAGGTCTCCTGGCAGCCCCAAGAGGGGCTGTGAACTGCTTCTACTACTTCTGTGTCTGGATCAGCATTTTCCCAGTGCTGCTGCTCCATATCCTTCACCAAGCACATTTTTCCTGTCCTTGCCAGCCTTCCCCACCATTCTAATCCTCAGCAGCATTGCTGCTGGGGTACCGTACTACTCCTATGGAATGCTGACCAGCAGCTGTGCATGCACTTCATGGGCTGGGAAATGCTCTTTGTATGGCTAGGTACCTGCCTAAGTGTCGGCCTGGACTAAAAATGAAATAAGCAGTCTGGCACCTGATTTTTCATGCAACATTTTTTTTTGCACAAAGAATGAATTTTAATTAAAGCTGTCTCAACATGTTTTCAGTATGAGAGTAAGTTAGTTACTACTTGTTTTTGTGAAGGAGGGCAGAAAAAGATGTCTAATCTTGAGTGCTCTGTATGCGTAGCTGTAAATCAAGGACAGGCACAGATCCATAAAACAAAAGTGGTATTTATAAAAAGCAAATCTGAGGTAGTTTATTCTAAATGCCTGAATTAGGCTCTTAGATTCTACGAATAAGGTATCTAATGAAGTCTGGCAATCTTGTTGAAAGCAATAGCTTCATGCAGGTCTGGGAAGGTCAGTTTGGCTGGACTGGATCAACCACACATCCCAGCAAAGTCTGTCTGCTGTGGTGACCAATACCAGATGCTTCAGGGGGAACTGTAAGCTTTCTACAGTGCAACAAGTCTTCTATAAAGAAAGTTCCCTCCCATGTCTAAATAGAGGTTGATTTAACTCCTGCAATAACTATATTTAACCTTTTTCCTTAACGCTGATAGTATTCCATATGTTGAAACAAACACTGTTGTTTTGAATGCTTCTGAGGTGTCATCTATAGGCATCTTGTGGTAGAATTCTGCAGATTAGCAGTGGGAAAAGCATTTTATCTACTCTGCATCTAGCATTTTTCATTTGCACACAAGCCCCTAGTCTCACTCAGAATGTGAACAATAAATCTTGGAGGAGCTGGTTTATAGAGCTATTCTCTATGTAGCTATTTTAAAGATAACACATTTCTGTACAGTTGAAATATTCTCACAACAAAAAATGTTCTTTGGTGTATTTTCTTAAATTTGTATTTTCCAGATCTCTGGAGTTCTTCTGGGGTTTGGTGTGAATACTTATTTGAAAAGGATTCTCTTTAAAAACTATGCAGTACAGCTGAGAACTCCGGCAACTGCACTCAGTTCAGACTCCAGTATCCAAAGATAAAAGATCAATGATAATGCAGTATTTCCTCTGTATGTTTGGTGTTCATCTGTTCCACAGAACCTACTTCTGAAACCCACAAAGACTCTCTAGATGCCACACTGCTAAGCAGTATTGGTTGTGTTAGTACTCATTTCTATTGTCCTCATATTTCAGTGTGTGAAGTCTACTTCCCAAAAGAGCTTACTTTAGTATTGTGCTTTCATTAAACTAATCCTTCTTTCTGATTCTAGTAGATAACACTAAACTAGTTAGAAAAGAATCAAGTATTCCTGCCACCAGGTGATATGGGTAAGCAGCCAAAAACAACTTATTGTCTCGTGCATTAAGATGCTGTGCTAATGAAAATACTATGAAATAAGGTGCTATGCTAAGGAATTGTACAAAGGAAGCTGGTGGCAGCAGCCAAGATTCCCAGGTGATGGTGTCCATCTTTGGAGTCCCATCTACAAACTGCAAATTTGTATGTATGTAGGGAAGGGGTGTTCTTGTAATAGCTGCCTGTTGGTCAGTAGACGTGTTTAGGAGAATAGATTAATCTACATGGCAATGTAAGGAAGAAATGCATGTCAAGGCCAAAAAGCATTCCTTCAGAAAAGGTCATCTGGGCTTAACGTGGTTAATAGAATAGGAAACCAGTGATGAGACTGGTTTGCATTTGACAGTCAGCAGGATTAAAAATAAATCAGTGTATGCGTTCCTGGAGGCTGACAAAAATAAATGCATATCCTCATGCTCTCAAATTAGAGAGAAGGCAATTGGACTAAAAGGCAAGAGAATTTATCAAATCTTCTAATGGGGAAGGAAAGGTGCATGGACAGCCTTGGGCTCTTGAAAGGTCTGACCAAAATAATGGCTGAGATCTGTGAATATGGAGGAAGAAGCTCAGGCAGGCTTATTGTAACTTACTGTACTTTCCTTCTGCCATCTGATGCACTGAGCGGTTGTTGGAAGCTCTAAAGTCAGTTTTGTGGGGGTAGTGGCCATGCCTCCCCAGGAGGCTGAGGAGAAAGCTGAAACAGTCAAAAAGCAGATTTCTGGGAAAGACTGTTGCCAGCTTATTTAAGTGTTGGCAGCAGCCACAAACCATGTGAAATGGGACTCTGCTTTCAGAAGAGGTACTAGAATGTTCCTCTAGAAGGGCCTTGAAAACCAAAGCTAAAGCTGGTGTCCAGGTTTTGCTTAATCTCTGAAAACCTCTGCTCTCAA
Source organism: Penelope pileata (assembly GCA_013396635.1). Lineage (NCBI taxonomy): Eukaryota > Metazoa > Chordata > Aves > Galliformes > Cracidae > Penelope > Penelope pileata. The sequence goes on along the minus strand of WBMW01000564.1, from coordinate 1,270,502 downwards.
AGTCTGTGTCCAGTGTTTGGGAGGCAGGCAGGTATTTTCCTCGTGTTACGTTCCCAGCACAGCTCTTTCAGACTGGGGCTAAATGTTCCAGGTCTCTGCAGAGGCTGCTTTCTCTGTAAGAAAATCACTTTTGTTCCACAAAAATTCATCACTTTACATATTGACTGAAAAGAATTGTAGCTAGCCTATCCAGCCCTGTCCAGTGTACAGGGTATGTAACAGGTGGGCATAAAAAATATGTAGCTCTTCTAAACTCCTTTATTTTTGTAATGAATTATTTCTGGCTGGTAGCACATGTGAGATGCAGCTAGTAGTTAATCTGAGGGCATTGCAGGAGCAAAATCAGGCATATCCCTTGTATAGTGCTATCCAGAGACATAACTGTGCCTAACTGTGCTAGAGCACTTTCCATTGAAATAACAGCACTGTAAGAGGAGTGCTGATTACAGCCCTCCATGAAAAATTAAATCCATGGATAATATGTCATTTGTAACTTGCCAACTTCACTGCTCATAGGCAGTGCAGGAGAATCAATTCCCTTGTTAGTACAAACGAGTATACATCTTTTTCTGGATGTTGAGGAATACCAGGTTATGTGAGTTCCTGTGCACAAGGTCTTTTGATTGTGGAAGTGATTTGTATATCTTGTCAGAAAATGCTTTTTCAGTTGCTAAGACACATTTTGCAATGTATAAGGCTCCAAACATGCGGAAGGAATGGAATTGCTAGCACCTGAAGCTAAATAGTATTTTGCTGTTTGCTTGCAAAGGTTGTATACTTTTCTAAGGGAATCTGCATTTGTAGCCGAAAGGATGAGGAGTCAGATTAAGTGGAATCATAAAATCATAGAATATCCAGAGTTGAAAGAGACCCATGAGTCCAGGTCCTGACTCCACACAGAGCAGCCTTAGTGTTAAGCCCATTATGTAAGTATTCTAACTCATTCTGTATGTTTCATTTGTATCATTCACACAGCTGTTGAGCTGGTGTTCAAAATATCATATTTTAAGACTCTGTAGTGTCTTGAATAGCAATACGGTCCTGATTGTCTGTTTATAAAATAGTACAATGGAATTAATGCAATTGATGTTTAAAACTCATCAATGCTTACCTTGCTATCTTGAAAATGAGACAGTAACTTTGTCCAAATCTGGTAGTTATTATGTATTTAATGGCACAGGAATTTTAAAATTGGCCCAAACCTGTTTCTCCTGAAGCAAGTGGTAAAATTCCAATTTAGTCAAATAGAAGAAGGATTAGATAAATGCTGACTGCTTGTAAAGTCCCATCTGTTAACATTCAACTTCAATTGAAATTTTCCATACATTCTATTTTCAAGACGAGATGACTGTATGCTCACTAATTAGAAGCACTGCTAAAATATTTACTATCTGAACTCTTTCAAACACATGAAAAGATTAATGAAATTCTACTTGGTGTTTATTTTTTTCTTCAGGTTTTCATAAAAGAAATCTCTACTTTGCTAACTGAAAACCATAAATACCTAAATACTTGTTCCTTAAAATCCTGAGTTGCTATAAGGAACCTTCCCTCACACTTGAATCTCTGAATACTTAAGGGAAGAACTTTCGTGTGTGAAGTATTAAGGGGTCCTGTGCTTTTTCAGTGAACCATCAGTAGCTGGAAATGAGCTCCTGAATCCAGGGCCACAAGCCCTAGTGTTGGTTGGTTGATATAAATCTTCCATGTCCTTACCCTCATCTGAGTAAGGGAGCTTGGGCTTCCAGCTCCAGGATGTGGCTTGTGCTCTGGAGTTGGCACCTGTGAGCTGGTCATGGAATGACTCTACAGTCTCTGCAAATCTCATCTTGTGCAGCCAAGCAGGTGCCTGCAGGATTACTGACTGGACCCTCAGTTTCTGAGATGTTAGGCTGTAGGAAAAAAAAAAGGGGGGGGGGGTGGGGGGAAAGAAACTTCTGGTGAATTTGAGGCTCCGCTACAATGTACAACATCAAAATATCATTTGTTTCCCAGTCTAATGCATATGGTATTTGTTGAAGTTGTTTGTAAATGACATTCTCCCTGAGTGGCAAAAGCACTGAAAGCAACCAGATGGTTAGCAGAAATGTATGGTATATGAAGACAGTGACAACTCAGTCCCATAGTTTTTAAGTTTACCAACAACTGAAGCAACCTTTTTTCAAAATGAACATCCAAATGTATTGGGGAAAAAATGCAGTTACTTTTGGATTAATAGCATTATTACTGTATTTAGTTGTCTTCCCCCTCACCTATCCTAAGCACTACTACATCTAAAAAAAAAAATGAAAAAATATGTAGCAACTTAAGCTAGTAAATTATATCACAGTAGTCTGAATTTCCTTTGTTTGAGGAGAGACCTGTCTTGTGTTCATACAATAAACCATACTTTTTTAAAAAAAAAAAGAAATCTGAGTGAAATCATAAGTCCTGGGACTTTTTTTTTTTTTTTTTTTAATGAACTAAGGCCAGAAGGCACAAGAATTGGTTACTCAGCCCAGAGAAGAAACCAATGCCAGATTAAATGACATTGTTCTCCCTAGGAAGAGACAGGCTGATCACTACCATAATTAAGAGCTTTTTCTTCAGGACACCTAATCAAACTCTACTAAGTTGTTCTCTGGGTGGAGTTACCTTCTGCATGTCTCAGAGGTGATCCACCGTGCTGTGAACCAGGTCAATATCTGGCCCATAGTGTCAGAGGGCACATATCGATTCACAGGCTCTGGATCTGGCTCACAGCTTTAAGTGTTTTGATACCATTAGGAGGTAGAAAAGACAGCAAAAGTGTTGGCTGGAGAGCTCACTACCATGTTAAAGCAATGGGGGTTTTGCTAAATAACTGTAATTCATCTGCTGCAGCATCTTAAAAAACAAAAAAAAAAAAAAAAACACCTCATAGTGAGATGAGTCCCATTGTGAGATGGTGCTTCAAAGAAATAATTTGAAGTGGTTCGTTGCAGAGAGTTAAATTGATGCCTTTCAACTTTGCGATGAAGTCAAGAAGAAATGAAGAATTAGGAAAAATAATAACCAGGGTGTTTAAATAATTCAGTCACCTCAGACACCTGCTGTGAGTGCTGTGAAGTCTTATAAAGAAAGATTGAGTAATGAATGAATTCTTGTGGGAATCCTGGTATTTTGATGGAAAGGGGCAAATTTCACAGGACATGACAGGATTAAGTGGGGTCTAATCTTAAGGGAATCAGGTTTCAGTTTCCAGTATCTGCTGCAGACTGTGCAATGCTTCTGTCACTATCATGCTAAGTTCTATTATGGCTCTGCATACAAACCCTGACTGAAATCAGAGCCACATCATGCTACACACAATACAAATATCCTGGAATAAAGAGCCGCTTCCTGTGAGACCTTCCTGTGCAATTAAGCAAAGAAGGGATAAGAAGATCGGGTTGCACAAAGTTGCACAGTAGCACTGTTGAATTTTGAAGCAGCAGTCTCCTGGTCCTCGACTCAAGGGGCTGTTCTACTTGGTCATGGTACAATGAAGATTTGAGCCTAGGTTTGCTCCTGCAAATAGACAATACATCTGTGCTACTATGGTGAAATTCTAGTTACAGGGGAGTTGTATTTGAGCAAGAAAATTAGAGCAATAAATGGTCTCCTGGGGTCCCATCCAAAGTGAATTTTCATATGATCATAGGATAAGGTTTGCTTTGCTTTTCTGTAGCGAGCCTTTAGGGGAAAAATAAAATAGAACATATTTGCTGTATCTTTTATAGCAGGCAGCACTGAAGAAGGTTAATATTTTTAACATGACACAGTTGTGGGTGGCTGTTTTGCTCTTTCTTGACACGTCTCATACAGACAAACTTCATTTACATCGGCATATACCATTAATTGGACTGATGCACAAGTGTTTGTCTTATGCTGCTCGTTATTGAGAAGCATCTTGGATATCTATCAGATCACTGCAAATCAGCCTCCAGGAGAATTTTTTAGAAAGCCTTGTTGCCAAATTCCCTTCAAGCATTTCAGTTTGTGGTAAAACTACTCAGCAGCTCCTATTTTACTAAAATCTATTCAGGCAGTGTAAAAAAATCCAGCACTTCAGTACAGCCGGTAATGCTCAGACTGGGATCAAAATGTTGGCTTGCTAAGGATGCAGCACCCAAAAAAAAATCATTGCAGATCTGACATAACCATCAATCTTCATTCAGCGAAGTATTTAAGCCTTGCTGAACTCTTAAGTACATGCAGATGATTTTATGCTACTCCAAAAGAGGAATCTAATTAGACTTTCTGCTGCAATCATTTAGAAATGATCTTTATGGAATCCTTTCCATTTTTCCAAATTCAATATCCAATTTTTTTTTATCCAAATACAGGGAAAAATATTGCAAAAGGTTTGTTTTGCTGATTCTGGGTTAGAGTGAGTGGTATGTGATAAAAATGTGTTGTAATACATAAAGCACTTGCATCCCACAGTGCATGTGAATATTTTACTTAACTGAATATGGTGAATCGTAATGCAGTGCAATAGCTGCTGAACAGCACATGAATCTGTTGTTTATGTTCATCTCATGCTTAAGTCATTCCACACTGGAATTTAGAAAGAGAATATGGATGACAGCAATACCTGCCAAATTTAACTATCTTGGTGCAAGTAAACAGGCCCCCGCCATACAGCAGTTGTTTGGCACTACAAAATGGGGCAATATCAAAGGGTAACCTGCCAGTCAAGGGGCACAGTTTTGGGGTAAGGGCTTGCTGTGGGACTTGCCAGGTCAATGAACTCTTGTCGTTCTGGCTAGTGTCTGTTGCAGGAAACTGAGGCGTTTAGATACCAAAACATGCATCTCTAAATTCAAGACATGTCTTAGTTGTGGTCCTCAACATCTTTAGTAAAGTTACAGTATAAGGTTTTGTCCCAAGAGAAACAATCATTTATGCAAAAACAAACAAAACCTCAACCTTTTTCCTTATAGAGACATGGCTGCAGCATGCCCATTGCCAAAGTCAGATTATTTGAATTTAGTCAGGCTGGAAGCTTCCTCAGAGAAAAATCAGCGAGGACCCCCTTTGTATGCGGCACTTAGGTTAGCTGTGGGATGGAAGATGAGCTGTTAGTCAACTTGAGCGCAGGATACCTAAGGACTTAATATCCCTAAAATATTCCTTTGTATTTAGGTCATGGGATCTGGCTGACTCTAGCAATGGTCCCCAGTGCAGACATTTTGGCATCAGAACACATGGACAGATCCTTTGGTCTGCCCCATGTCATGGGACATTAAAAGAACAGGTAGTCCTCCCTTTCTGAGAACAGCAGTGCCCAGGTAACAGAAGCATTTCTTCAGAAAGGCATGCAGGTTTGATTAGAACTCATGTAGTTGATGAGTCTCAACCTCTGCCCCAATATTTTACTTCAATAATTAAACTCCTTCACTGTTAAAAGCTGAGCCCTCTTCCATTTGTATCTATCCCTCTTCCACTCTCAGCTACTACCTCATTACATCTTTCTCCAGTCACTTAATGGAGAAAATACCTTCAAAATCCAGAACTTTATATTAAGCTAGTTGTACTCTATTCTTAACTCACTTTTTTATCTTTGCTAACTTAATCTGAGTGCACTAATTAAGCTTCTTGATGCAAGGTTTTTCTTTTTCCTTCAAACTACAGTCATGGCAAAATTCTGCCTCCTCTCCAACTTTCCAGCGTCTTTTCAGAAAAAGAAAAACTGGTTGCATGTGCTATTTCTAGCAGTGGTGTCAGACATGTCCTAGCAAACACTTTTCTCAAATAGTGAGATGCAAAGCTATGCAACAGCTTTATGGCAAATAATTTAAGGCACAGCATATGTAAAACACATTTCAAGAATCCTTTAAAGACCCAAAATTCGATCCTTCCTTAGGTAAAAGTACTTGCTTGCAACAGTACTTAGCCCATATGCAAACTCAGTGGTTGGGTGCTGTTGTTGTGACTGACTTACTGCAGGGATAAGCCTTACCCTCTCCAGAAACTGCAATGCACAGAATGTGCTACGTAGGCTCTAACTTATTTGCCAGAGGCCAGAAAAAGACAACTTTGTTCTGGTTGAGTTTTATATGTTGTTAAAGGCATTAAAACATGGATGCCTTGGAGAGGTTTCTTAGAAATAGATGTCTCAGAAAAGCAAGGGATGCAGATGTAAGATCTGACTAAGAATGTATTCTGAGGGAATTTAACAACAGAAGAAAATGCAACTGCTTTGAAGGTGTATTCTTGCTTTTTATCCTTCCAAAACTCATCCTTGTATCAGGATTTTATTTTAACTTCCAGGACTCATTTAGATCTTCTGAAGTTTGGCAGGAATCTTTTCCTTTCCCTTAGCGGGTTGGGCTGTGTTGTCATTTTGGCGAGTAATTTATACAACAGACGCACCAACGTGACTTCCCACTGCAGATGTGCTTCTTCCAGTGACAGTCTTTTGAGCATTTAGGGTCTGTATTAACGCTGGGCAGTTTTCCCAGTGGCCACCAAAGGATTTAGAAGTGCCAGGCACACCATTTTTCAGTGGCACTTGTGCTTCTAACTTCTTTCAGTGCTTTTTCAGAGCTCTGCAGCAACACACTCCCATTGTGGCACGGCAGCAAAGCACTGAAAGCAAGACAGAATCTAACATCTTGTCTTTGTACAAAGCAAGCACAGAAATTAGAGAATTTTAGGACAATCCTAAGCAAAGAAAAATACTTTTGTCTCACTGGGCAAGATGCCTGTTCCCGGAAATACTCCGGGTTTCGAAAATCTTCTGATTTTTCTAGCCTGCCTCACAAGCCACAGGGGACAGTACGTTATGCTGCAGTGCTGCTTGTTGAGATGGAGTCTCCACTACTCTCCAGTGCTGCTTGACAGCATCTCTGGGAGTGAGGGTTGGATTGGGTTGTGTGTCTGGGCCACAGAATGGGGTCCCTGAAAATAGTCCTTTCAGGGAGAAATGCAGTCCAGCCCCGCATCCTTGTAGCAGCATTTCTTACATAAACATTTAAAGTCACTGAATACTTCTGCATGCATCCCTACATGCTCACATGGTATTTCTTGATACTCATTTAGTTATTTCTGGCCTTTAAAGCAGGTTATGAACATCTCCACCAGCCCTAGCGGAGGGACTGGTGGAGTCTGTTTACCCCATTACTTAGTCAGTGGCAGCTCCAACAAGTCTGAATCCAACCTGCACTGTTTGTTTTGCTGCAAAGGACAAATCCTTGAACAAAATGGTCCCCTTGGGAGGCATGATGTGTTTTCAGTTCAGGATAGCTGAAAGGGCAAGAAGCCAGATCTGTATCATTTAGGCTCATGGAGGGCTGAATTTGACCTCTGAAGAGGAAGTATTCCATTCATCAATTTCCTTGCGCTGGACGATCTGTGAATAAAGCCCAAGGGTCTTTCTCCCAGGTGCAGGGAAAGCAGTCACTTGCATTAGGTTTTGATGCCTATTTCTTTTCTGACCGCATCCAGGGAACCTATGCACTGGCTTCCCAGACATGTAACATGAATCTGCCTTCCCCTCATGGCTTGACTCTCCACTGTTCATACGTTTTCTTCATAGTGTGTGGTCATTTCCTCTTGTCCAACTCATCCTTTGCTAAGCCCAGAACTGTCTTAGTACTCTACTGATTAAAATCCTCTGCAAATTCCTTGGAAAGAAATGCACAGCTTCTTCTTCAATTGTATCGTATGCTCTGACATTCACACCCAGGTGACATACAGGAAAGAGAGAAGTCTGCTATTGAGTGAAAGCATGGATTGAGAGCTTTGGCACTGAATGCTGTGAAGTAATTACCAGCATAAGGCAAGCGAGCTTGCTCATGCTACCTCCATGCAAGCATACACCTGCAAATCTAGAGTTGACACACACATAGAAACAATGGCACCTTGTTGATGCAGAGCAAATTGCTCCAAACGGCATGCACAATCTGTGTACTTCTGAAACCAGGCTTACTAAAGAAACTAAAAAGAAGAATTATGTAAGCAACTTTCAGCCATTTAAGTGCGCATTCCAGCTTGGGAATTTATTAGCAGAGTGCAATTTGCGTGTACTAACGCAGCCAATGGTTACCCAAGCAGTCTAGAGAAAACAACACTGCAAAAGGAAACTTTTAGGTTCAGTGATATCTTACTATGGATGGCTCAAAGCCAGAAAACATACAGCCACCTAATGCAATACAGAAACCTGCTGGGCTTTTGAAAAGGTGTAGGGAAAAGGACTAAAAAAATCCACTTATTCATAGATGTTCTCAGTATTTCAAGATAATATGCAGATTGCAACATACTGCCTGCAACTAGTAATGATGGGATCAATGAAGACCTGGTCAGATGAAAGCTACCATACAGCTTACAAAAACCCAAAAAACAGCTGGGAGATTTCCTTGCAGGCTAGCACTGCTGGGTCCCACAGCTACAACACCCCTTTGCCTACATTTACCTGAGTGCCATGTGCAGGATGCAGCTTGTAGTCCACACACTGCACAAAATCCCATGACACTACTGTTGTATTTTTTTTTCCTTTTTTTTTTTTTCTAGGACAGGAAGAGAAAAACTTGCTTCTCTTGATACCTTCCCATCCACTCACAGGGCTAGAGGAGATGCAGGATTTTGTCCTCTCCTGTCCAAAGAGCCTTGAACCCCACTTTTTTACATCATTAGAGAGCATGTAATCATCAGATGATGATCTCTTCTGCAGAAGAGGGAGCAATCCGTCTCGCTCTGCCTAAGCAGTGCATGGAATAGCTGGGATTCACTGGATATCACAGGAGCAGAGAAAGCTCACGTGCCTGTGGCAAGCATGAGTTGTTTCTCTAGGGTGCAGGACACTGTCTGAGCAGTAGGAACTGGGACTAGCTATAGGATTTAAATGCAATCAGATGCTCTGACCCTAATCACTGGATCACTCTTCCCCTCAAGCAGATGCTTCTCCTATAGTTACAACCAGCCCGGACTTTTTAGTCATGCTACAATTCACCACCACTGAGCTGATCAAATTATCACAGTGTCTGGTTTACAATATCACTGATTAAGTCACAGAGGAGGAAGCTAATTATAGAGGAGCATGCTATTTGCACACAGAGATGCTGTAGCAAGCTCTGCAGGAGGCAGATAGAAGTATTTTGAAAGAAGAAAGGGCATACAACAGCAAAACATAACTTTTGTGGGAATTCTACAGCCTCTCCTCCTCCTCTTGAATATGGTGGTCTGAGGAGCTCTCAGAGTGTGAGGGTAGAGCTCCAAGAAGCTGCGTTAATTTTATTACCGGGTATGTGATCATTACTGACTAGAATAACTCAAACTTGTCTTGAATGTCAACCTATCAGCATATTCATCCTTGAACAAGCATTACATAATTGCACTGAATCACAGAATATATGGGATGTTTGGGGAGGGGTTATCTTAATATAGAATGATCTGATTTGTATCGATCTTTTTTTGTATAACATGTTTAAGGATGAGTGTACTTAGGAGCCAACCACATTGTAAAAACAAGGTCTGGAGTCAAATGGGAGAGAGCTGTGGCACAGCCACAGCATGGGTACTTACTCAGAAAATTTATTGAAGAAAATGGAACTATCTTCAGTGCACTTGAAATGAAACATTTTAAATGCAAAACAATTCAATATTGCTTACATTTGACATTATTTTCTACAATGATCAAGGGTGCTGTTGCCTTTCAACTTTATAATGGGAAGTACAAGTTTCTGGAACATGAACTTGACATTGCCTTAATTTGTCTCCTGTGCGATGGTTTACAAAGGGAATATAACAAAGAACTGCTGATGCAACAGCTTTTACACACATTTAGCATGAGTGTTAAGGCCAGAGAAAGATACAGGGCCAATTAAGGCTCACCTGCCTTATAAATCCTCTAGTATAAAGCTTTCTGACTTGTCACCATAAGAAAAAAATAATCTATAGGCAAGGAATTCATGGAAATGCTGCTTTGGCTGTATGGAAAGCCTGCAGTCTAATATAAAGCTGCCTTGGCAGGATGTCTGGGAAGCAGTGTTGTATGCAAGCTGAGCTTTTCCAATGGTGAAGCGAGCCAAATCTAGCCCTTGCTAAAGCTGACTGATAGGAGTTCAGCCTACAAACTACAATACACTATTTATCTTGCAGGAACTTAAGAGAATAGGAGAGCTGAAGAGACTTTCTTATATGAACCTCTTGCAGTCACATCATTAAGCCCCCAATAGGTCAACATTAGTACAGATAGCCCAAGCAGAAGGAGGAACTGGATTAACCAGCTTTGGCTGGTTCTTGAAGGGCATTTAGCAGACCATTTTCAGCTTGATAGGACCGGCTAGCACAGTAGGAAGAGGCAAATGCCAAAATTTCCTCTTTGTATGAGTGACCAATGAGAAACCAGGTGGTAGAAGAAGCATTGACTTCTTGAGGTGAGTATTGAGGTAAGTGTTGAAACAGGGGTCCTCTATTTTATTTCTTACAGAGAGCCTAAGCAGCAGTCAGTTGGATTTTGAGATTTGCTGTCCACAGCCTGGCAGAAAATTTTTTTTTGGAAGGGGAATGGGACTGAAGAGTAGATGTGTGAACTACCTCTGTCTGGGATATCAGTAATACCACCTCTTCCACATCATCATTAAAAGCCTGATCTATTGGCAGACAGTTGCTGCTTGCAGTCCACCACCCCTTTTTGAGATGTTGAAGCTGAGACAGCAGAGAGACAGACTGTCAGTGCATGTTCACACAGAGGAAAGAACAGGCTGCTTGAAAAATATATGTGAGGTGGGAGCTATTTTCTCTTCCTTCAGCTGGCACAACATTGCAAGCCATATGCAATGTGGAAACACTCGATGGAGGCAGGCTAGCCTCTGGTTCTTGATGAGAAGGGAAGATTAGCAGCTGGAGTCTAAGATGGGAAAAACTGCCCTCCCACAAAGGAAAAAAAAGAAATCTCATATTTGGAAAGACAGAGGGGTGATCTGGTGTATGGAAGCACAAAGTCAGAGGATAATAGGGACTGGGTCTGACATTTTTACAACTAAATGTAATTATATGGGAAACGCCCAGCATTGAGAATGTCAACAGCCCAAGGGATTATCACCGTGGCTGTGAGGAAGAGGGATACCCTGGTGCCAGTTTGTGGCAATGTATAGAAGCCCATCTCTGTGCTAGCTGGTATTCCTGAGGTAGTTCATATTCTGCTGTAGAATGTCTCACTCTTCTATTAAAGTGGTGCTTGCAAGTCCCAATACAGCCATATAAGTCTCTGGTGCCCGATACTTTCCTCTGAATGGTGACCTGCAGAGGCATAACAGGAGGGATGAAATACCCAATTGTTCTGCAATTGTCCCATGAAAATGGGCTGCTAAGTCCTGATGTAAAAGCACTTATCACTTCCATAAGTAGGGTGAGTATATATACCATGGAAGGATGGAAAAACTGAGAATATCAACTAATATTTTGCAGCTTTACAAAAGCAGAATTCTCCTGTAGGCAGCTCCTCTGGCTGGCCTTCTCTGGGGCAGGGAGCCATTTCAAAGAGAAATTAGAAACTCAGCAGGCCTCCACAATAGCCCTGTGCTGTTTCTGGGAGAGCGTGGTTTGCCTTACCACTCTCACGTAAGGCTGTGCCCACATAAGGCCTGTCTGCTGTGCCATGTGGATAAGAAAAGCAAGTCCTGTCCAGTTATGGCAAATTCAGACACAAATTTGTTCTAAGTAGATGATTAAGCATTGAGGCATAAATTATCCAAATTCCTAGGAGTCAATGTTAGCCAATACTCTACTAATTTTCAGCTTGATTCCTTCATAAGTAAGTTGCAAGACAGCTGTAATATAAGCTTGAAAATAAGGCATTTTAGATAATTGAGTGTCCTAGTATTTACTTTCTGAACTGGTCTAAGGAGGATATTTTAATGCTGTGGACAGGCTTGCTTAAATGTTTATAAAGGTCTAAATGTAAAATCCTAATGAACAGTAATCTGTTTCAAATTCCTCTAAAGAAGTCACTAGCCTGAACGATACTGCTTGTATTACTTTCTATGAGACACATTTACCTCCTGCAATTCATTTAACTCTAATTCTTTTGTAGTTTATATTTGGCTGATTTTGTTTTATACTTCATAGTAACTTTATCTAAGCACAGATGCATTCCTTAAAAAAAAAAAAAAGTTTTAAATAGTGCTGGAATAAGATTCTTCTAGCTGCAGCTATAATAACACCTCTAATGTTTAACAAGCCACAGGAACTGGAAGAATAGAATAATTTACTTGGCCCATAAAAGAGCAGAAGTAGTTACATAAAATGAACATATCAGTCTGCTATTATTCCTACTCCACACAGTTCCCTGTAGCTTATTTCATTTTAGGCTTTTTTTTTTTTTGGAAGAAAATTAATTCAATGATGATACAGTTTCTTCTGGGTCAGAGAGACCAGGTTAGCCAGAAAGAAATGACTTCTCAGAAATAGAAAGATATTATGCTTCCTGGCTTTCAACCCTGTTACTAGGACAATAAATGGATATAAATTTCAACAAATACAAAATAAGCCCAATTGGAGGGCTCCAGAGGGACTCTGAAATGAGACAAAAACAAATGGATTTATAGAACTGGAAAACAAAATACTGCATTACTTACATCACTTTTCTTGAAGGCATAAAAAGATATTAAAAAGTCATTAGCCATGCTAGCTTAGTCACCTGAGAATCTTTGGGAATGACACTTCAATTCCACTTTCTTAATGACCATGTGGATTTGTGGAAGTGGAAAGACAACAGAATTAATTTTTTTGGAGAAGCTTCCATGCAGGGAACATGGCAAAGCATTCCCAGCAGCACCAAGAGGAACTTCTGCTCCAAACACCCTTTTAAAATCAGGTCCTGTGTTAGCTTTGGTCATTGGTGGCTAATATTCCAGCCCATGTTGTCTGCAAGGTAGTGCTGGCAGCTTGGAGTTTTAAGCCAGTGCTTACCATTTTCTGTAGAAGTTTTACTAGCTATCTAGCAACCTTCCCAGTTGTCCTCTAGTTTTATGTCTTATAGTTTCATAAGGCTGTGCATTGTCCCTCCTGAATTTTACACTTTGCAGGAATAGCATAACTTTTTGAGCAGGATGAAAGCTACCCCAAGTTGGCTGACATTCTCATTTGACAGTCAGAGGCCTATCTTCCCAGGTGGGGTTATATGCAGCCCTTTAATGAAGAAGGGGGCTTTGGGGTCAGATGTCTCTCTGCTTACAACTGATATACTTCAGTACTGAGCCTAGTAATTCAGCTGATAATGAGTTGGTTCCACTGAAATGTATGGGGCTCTACTCTCTTTCTTTTGCATAGAACAGTTCTGCTACTTGTCTTAGATGATGCAGGGGAGAAAGAAATTTGTTGTTGCATCCTCTACATTTTAACTCAACTCTTTGTCCTGTTTTGGTGTAGGGGAAACAACACACAAATTATGAAGTAATTACATTCTATGTATTGTTGACTGGAAGCAAGAGCTTCCAGTTTTTCATCAAGTTTGTTTGCTAGTGTGCTTTCCAACTTTTTAAGTTAAAGACGAGCTTGTGGAATCCAAGCCTATGTTTAAGGCCTATAAAACTGACATGTTGAGAGAGAGGTATGTATGTGTATTTCAGTTTCCCCAAAGGGATTTCACAGAGACAGGACTGAAGCTATCAGTACTGTAGGGGTGTGTTTCTTTAGACAGAGTGACCAGATGAAAGGTGATCTCACTGCTGAGAGTAAGCATTGTTGGTGGTTTCTGTAATGGAAATTCTTATGGCAAAAGGGATTGCTAAGAGCAGCTCCTGCCCTGTTTTGCAAGGCAGGAAGATCAGTCTTGGATAAGTAGGTATCTCCTGTTCACGTCTCTTGTTCCATCTCTGCTCTGCCCCATTGAGCCTACATTTTTGTTTTGGCTCTAGCTGTTTACATGATCCTAGAGCATCTATGATAGCACGGACAGCAGGAAATGATAGGGCTAGGAGAATAACCATTAATTCTGAATATAGTCTGTCTCATGCTTAGATCTTATTTGTATAGCTTCTCTTAGATTTAAGCCTATAATAGGCCATGATTGCTGATAATTATCACAGCTGAGAAATCATTGCTGAATAATATAATGTTTTAGAAGGAGATGGAAGGGCAGTAAACCAGGAGATCTGGTGTTCTGCAAATCATGGCTGTTCGTGCACAGTTTTGCTTTACTGATAAAATAGCCTCTACTTACCTCTTGGCTTTTCCTTCCAGTCCTGCAGGGAAACAGTGAGGGGTCAGGCCCTTTGCGAGGGCAACACCAGGCCCAGACAGCACACAGGGATTTTCTGCAACTGATGTAGCAGGGTGCAGTTATCCCCCCTGAAGCACAGAGGTTGCTGTCACAGGGATATCTCTTGCTTTAGCCAAGCATACTGAAAATAAATTCTTCCTGGCTGATGCTAGCCAGATGAGAGCGAGTTTTCAGGGAACTGGTGAACAGAATCTCCCTCTAAGGAGCTTTCCCACCTCAGAAATCAAGGCACCCCTGAGCAGGTGATGCCTGGACTCCCCCAACCTAAGCTTTGGGCCTGTCTCCCATTAGCATGGTGTGACTAAGCCAGGTGCAATTAATCACTCTTTCATCAACACCTGAGTCTTCCTTGTGAAGGGCGGGGGGGGTGCTAACAGCAAACATGTGGCAAATATCTCTCTGCTATGCAGCAAGCAGGGGTAAGCCTAAATGTTTTTCTACCTTTTCTTTTTCTTCCTTCTCAGTTTGCCTTGCATTTTCTTTTGCTTTAAAGGTACTTTCATCACAACATTTCACTTATGAGGTGTGGCCTACTTCTTTTTAGGGGGGCTTTGGATGCCTGCAGNCCTAACAGCTTTTGGAATGTGTGTGGGACAATGGGGGACTGTTTCTTCTTGCTTAAATTTGCCTGGCATCTCACTTTTGACTTTGATATAACTGGTTATGGTTTAAATACATCTATTTATTAAGCAACTTCAAGTGGGGATTACTTTTTTTGTTAAATAATGACTGAACTTTGTTGTTTAAAAACTTTGGTGCTCCTAGGAGGGCTCTGGTAATGTTGGGCTGCTCTGAGAATGTGCTCAGTTTTCCTATAGAGTCCAGCTTTCCTGAGGTGTATGACTTAACTGTCTCAAATCTGTTAGGATGAAACTTGGCCCCCAGAGCCAGATCCACGGTCAGGTCTTATTTCAAGTGACTGGGATCAGGCTTGTATTTATTTTGGGGCGATTTCATGATGGCTGTTGGCATGGCACCGGCTGAGCAATGCCAGACGCAGCTGGGTGTCTCCTGTCGGGCTGTGCAGGCTGGCTCTGTCCATATTGCGGTTTGATGTAGTAGCTGAAGAGAGACAAGCTAACAGGAACTGCAATAATCAAGTTGCTGGGGGGGAATCAATGTGCGAGGCAGAACTTCAGACTTGGGAAACAAATATCAGTAAAGTCAGGCAACATTGGAGAGATTGAGGAGGGGCTGGAGGAGGATGTGAGGGAGAAATGGTGTGAGGTTTTAGAGTATTTTTCTAGTTCTGAATTTAATTCAGAGGAAGGGTTACAGTCCAATTTGATCTTGAAGGAAAGATTTTTATTCAAAAGTTGGCTCTGTTGAAAGCAAATGGAAGTGGGCTATTATGAGGGCAGTGGGGTGACAGGGTATCATAATTTCAGGTTTGAGTGCATTTACGTGTAAGAAAGCTTGATTACATTTCAGTTTTCACTGTTGCATGGGGTTGAAGGAAAGAGAACCCAGCATAACAAAATCAAATGAGGTAAAAGTGAAATAAATCTGTAGAGAAATAGAAAGCTGTTGAGAAATGCGGAATTTTGGTAATGGGCAATAGCATAAGGGTCAGCATGGCCTATGGATTCTGAGTAAACCTAAATTTCGAGCAACTTTTTTCTTTTTCTGCGGTAACCTGCTGAGCTGAAAAGGAGGATACTAGACAGTAAGGACTTGTCTAGGGAGAAGCTAAGTTCTAAATCAATCCAATGGTGTTCTTGAAATACCAGTGAATGTTTCCAAGCATTATATTAAAATTTCATGATCAATAGTGCTGAAAGCTGCACTATACACAGGCTAAAATAAGTGCTGACAATTCACCACTATATGAATTTAATAAAATGTTGTTCACCAGTGTTAGCTGCAATACACTGTCCAGATTATCCTCTTGATTAGGAATTACCTGTCAAAACAGTCCGTTTTTGTTAGGTGAGTGTAGATCAAAGACAGTATTGCTTGTCCTCTTGTGTATTAGCTGCCAGAAGTAGGTGGCTGCTTATTCAAACTTAATCTAGCTGCTAAAGAATATGGTCATCTTCCTTTCTATAAGCATACTGTGATCTGCATCAAAGGAATGCCTGCAGGCCTGGCTGAGTTCAGGACTCCACTGTTTCAGTCAGACACAATCCCTGCCCTAAAGACTTAAAAGTGTAAATAGACGAGACTCAGGGAGTGGGAAACAGGAGCAGGTATTTCAGAAGAAAGTAGAACACGATTACAAAGACTAGCATGGTTATCTTTAGAAAACTTAATGAATTCTGTATTAAATTTATGTTCTAAATATGATCTCAACTTTCCAAGATGCTGCTTAAAATGAGAATTATCCAGGGGATCTTTTAAAGATATACATGAGTTTTTCATTAAGAACAAATAGGTAGTGTTTTCTTGTTTGTGGTGGTTTTGGTTTCTTTCGTTTTTTTGGCAGCTCAACTTGAATATAGACAAAATATTTATGTGGTATGACACTGAGTGCTGAGTAACCTAACTTTTGACTGCTGGGTAGTTAAGGTCCCTGTATGATGCTGTGGCTGTTTATTTGCTCACTNGGCTTTGGGGTCAGATGTCTCTCTGCTTACAACTGATATACTTCAGTACTGAGCCTAGTAATTCAGCTGATAATGAGTTGGTTCCACTGAAATGTATGGGGCTCTACTCTCTTTCTTTTGCATAGAACAGTTCTGCTACTTGTCTTAGATGATGCAGGGGAGAAAGAAATTTGTTGTTGCATCCTCTACATTTTAACTCAACTCTTTGTCCTGTTTTGGTGTAGGGGAAACAACACACAAATTATGAAGTAATTACATTCTATGTATTGTTGACTGGAAGCAAGAGCTTCCAGTTTTTCATCAAGTTTGTTTGCTAGTGTGCTTTCCAACTTTTTAAGTTAAAGACGAGCTTGTGGAATCCAAGCCTATGTTTAAGGCCTATAAAACTGACATGTTGAGAGAGAGGTATGTATGTGTATTTCAGTTTCCCCAAAGGGATTTCACAGAGACAGGACTGAAGCTATCAGTACTGTAGGGGTGTGTTTCTTTAGACAGAGTGACCAGATGAAAGGTGATCTCACTGCTGAGAGTAAGCATTGTTGGTGGTTTCTGTAATGGAAATTCTTATGGCAAAAGGGATTGCTAAGAGCAGCTCCTGCCCTGTTTTGCAAGGCAGGAAGATCAGTCTTGGATAAGTAGGTATCTCCTGTTCACGTCTCTTGTTCCATCTCTGCTCTGCCCCATTGAGCCTACATTTTTGTTTTGGCTCTAGCTGTTTACATGATCCTAGAGCATCTATGATAGCACGGACAGCAGGAAATGATAGGGCTAGGAGAATAACCATTAATTCTGAATATAGTCTGTCTCATGCTTAGATCTTATTTGTATAGCTTCTCTTAGATTTAAGCCTATAATAGGCCATGATTGCTGATAATTATCACAGCTGAGAAATCATTGCTGAATAATATAATGTTTTAGAAGGAGATGGAAGGGCAGTAAACCAGGAGATCTGGTGTTCTGCAAATCATGGCTGTTCGTGCACAGTTTTGCTTTACTGATAAAATAGCCTCTACTTACCTCTTGGCTTTTCCTTCCAGTCCTGCAGGGAAACAGTGAGGGGTCAGGCCCTTTGCGAGGGCAACACCAGGCCCAGACAGCACACAGGGATTTTCTGCAACTGATGTAGCAGGGTGCAGTTATCCCCCCTGAAGCACAGAGGTTGCTGTCACAGGGATATCTCTTGCTTTAGCCAAGCATACTGAAAATAAATTCTTCCTGGCTGATGCTAGCCAGATGAGAGCGAGTTTTCAGGGAACTGGTGAACAGAATCTCCCTCTAAGGAGCTTTCCCACCTCAGAAATCAAGGCACCCCTGAGCAGGTGATGCCTGGACTCCCCCAACCTAAGCTTTGGGCCTGTCTCCCATTAGCATGGTGTGACTAAGCCAGGTGCAATTAATCACTCTTTCATCAACACCTGAGTCTTCCTTGTGAAGGGCGGGGGGGGTGCTAACAGCAAACATGTGGCAAATATCTCTCTGCTATGCAGCAAGCAGGGGTAAGCCTAAATGTTTTTCTACCTTTTCTTTTTCTTCCTTCTCAGTTTGCCTTGCATTTTCTTTTGCTTTAAAGGTACTTTCATCACAACATTTCACTTATGAGGTGTGGCCTACTTCTTTTTAGGGGGGCTTTGGATGCCTGCAGAGCGGCCTTAGGCCTGTTTGCTGTGTAGCCGCCATTTTGCAGCAGAGAGCAGCTTAGATGCCAGCAAGAGGTGAGGTTTTGCTTGCCGAGCAGTGGCATTCACCCTGGTAAAAGCCTTAGAAGCAGCCTCAATTCCCAAGTTTTAAGTCCTAAAATCAAAGCAAGCTCCTTCGGGGAAGACTAAACCATTAGACGAGCTAGCAGGCCTGAGGTGCAATCATTGGGGTGCAGGTGGGAGGAACTGCACAGGTGCAGCCATTCCATCGTGTGGCTGAGGTGATCCGCAGCCATGAGCATCTGGGCAGTGACACCGGGAGGCTCGTGGTGGCTGGAGGGACTATCAAGCTTAAAAGTTAGAGCATTGTGATCTTCATGAAGGTAAAGTGAAAAAATTTCTTAGAGGTTTCTGAGAAGCTTGTGTTTGGATAGGTGTGGGGAGGGGCAGCAGGAGGGCTGGC
>WBMW01000564.1:1230002-1251288 GCA_013396635.1 Penelope pileata | reverse complement strand
TTTAGAGTATTTTTCTAGTTCTGAATTTAATTCAGAGGAAGGGTTACAGTCCAATTTGATCTTGAAGGAAAGATTTTTATTCAAAAGTTGGCTCTGTTGAAAGCAAATGGAAGTGGGCTATTATGAGGGCAGTGGGGTGACAGGGTATCATAATTTCAGGTTTGAGTGCATTTACGTGTAAGAAAGCTTGATTACATTTCAGTTTTCACTGTTGCATGGGGTTGAAGGAAAGAGAACCCAGCATAACAAAATCAAATGAGGTAAAAGTGAAATAAATCTGTAGAGAAATAGAAAGCTGTTGAGAAATGCGGAATTTTGGTAATGGGCAATAGCATAAGGGTCAGCATGGCCTATGGATTCTGAGTAAACCTAAATTTCGAGCAACTTTTTTCTTTTTCTGCGGTAACCTGCTGAGCTGAAAAGGAGGATACTAGACAGTAAGGACTTGTCTAGGGAGAAGCTAAGTTCTAAATCAATCCAATGGTGTTCTTGAAATACCAGTGAATGTTTCCAAGCATTATATTAAAATTTCATGATCAATAGTGCTGAAAGCTGCACTATACACAGGCTAAAATAAGTGCTGACAATTCACCACTATATGAATTTAATAAAATGTTGTTCACCAGTGTTAGCTGCAATACACTGTCCAGATTATCCTCTTGATTAGGAATTACCTGTCAAAACAGTCCGTTTTTGTTAGGTGAGTGTAGATCAAAGACAGTATTGCTTGTCCTCTTGTGTATTAGCTGCCAGAAGTAGGTGGCTGCTTATTCAAACTTAATCTAGCTGCTAAAGAATATGGTCATCTTCCTTTCTATAAGCATACTGTGATCTGCATCAAAGGAATGCCTGCAGGCCTGGCTGAGTTCAGGACTCCACTGTTTCAGTCAGACACAATCCCTGCCCTAAAGACTTAAAAGTGTAAATAGACGAGACTCAGGGAGTGGGAAACAGGAGCAGGTATTTCAGAAGAAAGTAGAACACGATTACAAAGACTAGCATGGTTATCTTTAGAAAACTTAATGAATTCTGTATTAAATTTATGTTCTAAATATGATCTCAACTTTCCAAGATGCTGCTTAAAATGAGAATTATCCAGGGGATCTTTTAAAGATATACATGAGTTTTTCATTAAGAACAAATAGGTAGTGTTTTCTTGTTTGTGGTGGTTTTGGTTTCTTTCGTTTTTTTGGCAGCTCAACTTGAATATAGACAAAATATTTACGTGGTATGACACTGAGTGCTGAGTAACCTAACTTTTGACTGCTGGGTAGTTAAGGTCCCTGTATGATGCTGTGGCTGTTTATTTGCTCACTGGTTAGGTTTTTTGGTTTGTTTGTTTGTTTTTTCCTCCAGCATGTGAGACACTTCCAAATCCTAAACCTGCCTAAGAGATTTTTGAAATAAACTTTTCCAGTGTCCTACAACTACGCAGCGGTCTATAGGGTACTCTAGGATGGTCTTACTAGCTTTTGTTGAATCTTTTCCATTTGTGAATGAGTTAGTACTCTCTGGAGGGTGAGCAAACACAGGACAGGACCACCTTTCACACTATCACCTATCATGGATGAAACTTGGCTTCTTAGCTGTGTTGCATGGATTATTTATTTTTTCTTCATATTTCAGGATTCTTTGGGGATGGGATATTTTTTGAGTTTGGATATATTTTGGAGATATTTTTTGGTTGGTGGTGAGGCACTTGGAAAGTTTTTCTGGAGAACCTGTGGATGCCTCCCATCCCTGGAGATGTTTAAGGCTAGGTTGGATGGGGCTGTGGGCAGCCTGATTTAGTGGCTGATAACCCTGCCCATGGCGATGGGGTTGGAACTAGATGGGCTTTAAGGTCCCTTTCAACCCAAGCTGTTTTGTGTTTCTACAGTCTGGAATGCTCTTTGCTCCAGGAATTGCTTCCAGGAATGCAAATGCACTACTATTTTTTTAAATTGATAATTGACTGCGTATTATGGAACAACTTCAGGAACAAAGAACGAGAACATTCACATCCTTGTGTCTTGAGGTGAACTTAATGACAATACACTCTCCTGGGATGTGGGAAAACCGGATTTACATCGCTGTTTAATCTTACAAGTTGTTACGATTAATAAACAAAAAATGAGGGGACAGTTGTGGCATACCAGCATTTCTGTCTTCAAAAATGTAACATTCGTGTTCTCTGAGACATTTCATCTTTACTGGTGTGTAAAAGGCTTTCAGTAGTTCTGCAGCAGCTGGCTGCTTCTGGATGGTATTGCCTGGAGGTTGTGAGTATAGACTTGTCTAATATTGGGGATTACATGATGATGTTTGAGCAATTGAATGTAATGTTACACATTCTGTACTAAGAAAGTCTTTCATGAACTCCAGGTGACTCTGACCATTAGAACCTTTAATGCATGTTCCCAATTAGTCTGCTAAAGCCCTTGCTTTGACTAGCTGTTCACAGCTTCAGTGAATTGATTCTTTTCCCCCTGTAATGGCAGGAGCTGCTGACCAAACCTTTATTTACTTAAATTTATTTCCTAAAGTAGTTTGTGTATCTTCAAATACTCTAGTGTTTTGTACGTGGCCGGATACTTGCCCAGTATTTGCTTAGAAATGTGGAATTTAAACAAACAGACTGACTTTCTTGTATTTATCAGGGATATGGTAAAGCAAAACAATAAATCATGTTGTAGGACTACACTGCCTTACAGTAATGGCCTTGAATCCTATTGTGGGAGACTATTCGTTACAAATTAGCAAGCAAGCAAATGTGCATTCACAAATAAGCGGTACCTTGCTCATTTACTTTGACAATTGTTCTTTAAATAATTCATAACAATGCTTCATTGTGATCAACTAGTAAATATACCTTAGTGTTATGCCTCACAAGAGTGGAAAAAAAGTAGGAACATGCAACTTCCTTACAGAAATATTCTAAGTCTTTATTTAAGAAACTGACTGGGTCTAGTGGGAGTAATCATGCTTTTGGAATATGCAGGATGTGGATGAGCCAGCGATCAGTACACCCTGGGGTCTAACGAACCTTGAGAGAGAAAACTAGGGAGGATGTGGTGTACTGCTCCAGGTAGTGGCCTACCATGCCACTGTCTCAGGGATTTGGCTTGGTTATTTCTACTTGTCCTTATTGCAAGCACTGTCAAGGCAACAGTTTAGATTAATTTTGAAAGTTATGTTTATCCAGTGCAGGGTGCAAAAGATGAACACATGCCCTCAAATTTGTTTATTTCCTTAATATAGCACTATTTTGAAAGCTGCCAAAGAAAGGCAAGGGTGATGTAGTGCTAGAGTGCTAGCTTAGAAGATGGGGTGATTTCCTTTTCTACTGTGGATTCCTTTGAGATGGGGCAGGTTGCAAATTTTTTTCTATCCCATAGTTTGCTCACTTTTGCAGTGCAAAATGTGCTCTGCAGCTTCAGTTTGAATCCTTATGGTAAGAAAGGCAAGTGGGAAACTGAGAATTGCCAGGCCATTGCATCTACCTCCAGCTAAATGAGTTAAATTGGGTTTATTTTATTCCCTGCTAACCCTGTCTTCCCCCAAATAACCATACATTCAGTACATTTTCTGTTCTTTTTGGTTAATGGCTGCCTCTTTTGAAAACGTGATTTCAGTTGACCAGAAACTCTCCTCTGCTAAGTGAATACAAAGCAAATCAGGTTTCCCAGGGTGTTGTGTGGTTGTGGTGTTTTTTGTTTTGTTTTTTAAACAATAGAGTCTTTGAACAGTAAACTAGTTCGAAGTTTTCTGGCTCAGCTTACAAGGGGGCATTCATGCCTAGAGGTGCTTTTGCTTAACCGAAACATGGAACATGTCTCCTACAATAATAGAAACCAATTTCACACAGGCGTAGATGCATATTTGCCAGGCTGTTTCATAAGAAATGTTAGGTCCCTCTTTTATCCAACTGGAATGCTCCACGACTTCCCTGTTGTCTTTGAGGACTTTCTTATCATCTCCAGTATTTGCTAATTCACAATTGGTCTAACACATGCCTGTTTGGGGGCCAGCATTTGTTTGGATTCTATATCCTTTCTCTCCCCAGGATGTTTCCATGATGGTAAGCTGAAGAAGCCATGTTTGGTATTGTGCCTTTTTAGGAAGATTTCTCATCATAACCATCCCTCCTCGCATATCCTCTTCCTTTATACCAGTAGTCCTGCTTTGTACCTCTTCTGTTAGTTAATTTATCTTAAGCTGAAAACTGATTCTGAGTTTTTGGTGTCAGGAGGGGTCTTGGTCATGAACCAACGTTCAGTCTGCACTGCCTATTAGTGGTTCATAAAATCTTTTGGGTATTGGTTGTACTGTGCCAGTCCTTGTATGGTACGTTGCACAGCGATCCTAGTTTTAAACAGAACTTAGCTTATTCATTTGCGATAATGTGGGCAAACTAATGTGCATCTGTGTTAGCCAGTATGGTGGCTGTCACTACAGAGTCAAAATTTGTTCAAAGTTACAGTGCAATGGACAAAGGAGATTTTTGCTCTTGGCTTTTTTTTCCCCCCCCTTATTCTTTCTTCCCAGTGTGTTAAAAACAGGGAAATGTCCATGGTAACTGCTTGTTATGTTATGATAAATGTTGAATTTGTGTACGTGACGCAGAGACAGCTGCACGGTACCGTTTCTAAGCATTTTGAGCGTATGTGTGTTGGGCAGGATAAGAAGGTTACATCATACTTTACCAACTGTAAAGCATCAGAGATTCAGTATCCTGTGTTTGTACTTCTCTTCATGCTTTGCTTTAATCTACAGCTGTGAGGTGCTGGGAAAATACGCCTTGCCAGCAAACTCTCCAAGCCTGTGAATCTTTGGAGAGTGTAATTGATGTCCTTTGAGACACTTCCAAGTGAGAAGAAGGAGAGAAGTGTAAATTCACTCTTTCTGTTGTTTCTGGACTCAAAAGCTCCATGTCCTACTGTTTTTTGCTCAGAATCAAATGTCCCTTCAAGAAACCCCTAGAATTATTGACAACTTCCAGGGCCGTTTTTTTCCTTTTAAATTATTATTTATTTATTATTTCTTTTAATTTGAACATTAACAAATCTTTGGGCACGTTAATGGCTTTCTTGAGAACTTGGACAGTGGTCAAGAGACCGTAAACTGAGGAACATCCATACTCAGAGCAAATGTCCATTTTAAGCAACAGCCCATTCCCTGGACAGTGTACGATACAAAAGCAGTGTTGCGGTAGCTTGTAGGAGATTTTACAACTGTTAACAGTTGGTTTCCATGTTCAAAAAATATAAGCAGCTGGTCAGCATGTGCATTCTTTTGACTCCAATAATTTTTTTTGGCTCTCTGGTCCAAACCTGCATTTTAGCCCAAACCAATCATGGACTGTGAAGAAATAATTGTGTCAAATTTAGGTCTGAAGGCAGAAAATCTCACTTCTTCTAGGAGAGTGTAACTCTAGGACAGATTAAAACTATGCTGTGATAATTCATTGGTTTTTCAACTTCAAATCTTATTTGAAATAAGGAAAAATCATATGATTTGAAGCCATAGTTTTATTGCTGAGGCAGCGTTATAGGGCTGCCTCTTCTGTGTCTTCCTACCTAATCACTAAAATATCTTGCAAACTGAATACCAATCTTCTATGAAAATGAGTCTGCGAATTCTCGTTCTGTGGTCCTAATGGCCTTTTTTTGGGATGTGCATGTGGGAAATACATTGCCAGTTGATGCTTCCATTAAAGATTTCTTTTTTTCTCTGTAGTGATTCAGGTACAATAGTAGTTCTAGTTGCTGGAGTTCTTCTGTTCTTTATCACTGAAGGCACAAAAGGAGTCGGGGTACAAGGGAATGTGATAGGGACTTTCATGCCAGGGTAATACTGATTGATGTGGTACAATGTTCAGAGCCAGGTTCCTGGCTCTTCTCATGTTTTCAAGGACATTGCACATATCCTCTTTAATATTCAGAGTGCCTGTTTTTCATTCCCTTTTATTTGACTGTGGGTTCTGCAAATTTGGCTAGGACCAGAAATCCTCCAAGTTCAATAACAACCACACACATTTCATTATCCATGT
Source organism: Penelope pileata (assembly GCA_013396635.1). NCBI lineage: Eukaryota > Metazoa > Chordata > Aves > Galliformes > Cracidae > Penelope > Penelope pileata. The sequence goes on along the minus strand of WBMW01000564.1, from coordinate 1,245,257 downwards.
TCACACTTCTTCCCAGGCCAACATTTTAAACCTAAGCAAGCAATGAATTTAATTATATTCTAAAATACAGAAATTATTTCCAGATGTAATATTGAGACTTCAGGGACAGTAACTTTTTGTTTCTTTGAATATAACATGCCTGTTTAGGTCATTATTTCAAATACAATGCTTCTTGCTCCTTGTAACAGATCAAGGAAGATTCAGTTTCTTTTGTTTAGGGTATTGTGCTGTACAATGTGTTTGGTAGATGATGACCCAAACCGTGTGGGTTCAGAATTGCTGTTTCTGTTTCCAGTGAAGTTGGTGAATTTCTTGCATCTTTGCGTGAATGTAGTGTTTACTTGTCTGAGCTATGGGTTTATATTTTAGATTTCAAAGAACAATAATCTATCTCAACACCTGTAGAAATGAGTACCTGTTAGTGCTTTGATTAAAGGGAAATGGGAAGACAAGCATGATGACATTGGTGCTTTGCTTGCTGAAATGAGACAGATATTACAAGCAAACCACTGCGCTGTATTACCGCCATGGGGAACTGCAGGGGCAAATCTGGTTGCCAAATTGATTGAATTTTCAGGATTTTTGCAGAAGCATGTATTTATAAGGAGACTGTTCTTTGGGAAATCACAGCCACAGATGAGTTCCTCAAGGTAGGTAGTGGCTTACAGCGACTGAGGCTTCTGTCGCTACAGTTGCTCAGTATCCAGGATGTGACTTAAATCTGGTGATCACCTGTTAATGTCAGTGCAACTGAATATGAGAAGGATGGATGTGGCATTTGATGCTTTTTATGATAAGAATGTTCTATTGCCTATGAGCCACTGCTACTCAAGGTTCTGAAACAGCTGCTATTTCATAACAGCCACATGAGTTGGGGCTTGATTTATTTCTTTGATCTCTAGGAGAATTGGGATGTGTTAGATAATCACAGATGCAGTTAGGCATGTGATACCAAGGTGCCCAAGCCCATACTGTTGCAGTCTTAGCAGGAGTCAGCAGAATGTTTTCAGAGTTTGGATGCCTGTGATGGCAGGTGTGACATCAGAGCCACTCCCTTCAGCTGAGCTGCAGTGCTTGGCTCTGCCAGCACTCCTGGGCTTCTTCAGCTGCGTTGTAAAAGGTGTTTTGAATGGTGGCTCAACCTGTTGGTAATGGTGGCCAGGTTATTTGTGTGCATTTCTTATTTAGACACAGCTGTGATGAATGAGTTCAAGATGATCCCCACATTGTGTGTAGCTTTGTTTGTAACTACAGGTGCTGTTTTCTTAGACTGTTTGCAGCATTTCTTTTGTTGTTGTTCTGCTTTGTTGTGGTGTAACCTAGCAGTCAGCTCTGCACCAAACAGTCATTCACTCACTTTTCACTTCCCAGAGGGATGGGGGAGAGAGCGGGGGGGTGGGAACAACAAAGTAGATCTTGTGGGTTGAGATAAAAACTATTTACTAAGACAGAATAGGAAGAGGAAAAGAAAATAATGGGAATGATAATAATATATATTAACAAGTGATGCACAAAGCACTTGCTCACCACCCACCAACAGTCTCAGCCTGTCTCCAAGCAGCAACTGCCCCCTGGCAACTCCCCACCGTTATACAGTTTTTTGTACAATGTCATATGGTATGGAATATCCCTTTGGCCAGTTTAGGTCAGGTACCCTGGTTCAGACCCTTGTGCCTCCTCTGCCCCCCTCCCTGGCAGGACAGTATGAGAAGCTGAGAAACTGAAATGTTCTTGGTTCTGTGCAACATTGTTTGGCAACGACTAAAACATTGGTGCGTTATCAATGCTGTTTTTTTCCTAAAGCCAAAACATAGCATCATACCAGACACTATGAAGAAAAACAACTCTGTCTCAGCTGAAACCAGGGCATGGTTACGCTTGCAGTTCATGGCTCCTGTAAATTTGGTCTCTTCCTTCCCAGAAATCTCCAAATTTTTAATCCAAATGTTAAATGAGGTCCCATGGATGCAGACTGATAGCTGCTTTGTAACATCAGTATAACTGACGGGGCTAACACGAGCTAGAACTAGAAGTCTACCAAGCAGAGAAGACGACCAGATAGACATTTACAGATGATGTTGTCACATCCTGCAGATGATGATCTATTTTAGAAAAGCCAGGTGCGTTCTGTCCCGAAGGAGTGTTTTGATCACCATGACTATGATCTCTCTTGTTCTCAACCAGTCCTTCCGGAGGAATATGTAGCAGCCTGTGGAGAGTGTTAGATGTAAAATGTCCAAGATGTGGTGGTGGATTATTTTTCCTCCTTCTAGTGGAGCCAGGACTGCATTTCAGGTGTGTGCAAAAGAACCAGTTACTGGGAGAAAGAGTGAAAATATTGAAAGGAAGGGAGAACTTCTGGGTTTTGGTAGTTGTAAGTCATTCTGGGGAATAAAAGTAATACTTTGAACTGCAATAACAAGAAGGCAGAGTGCAAGCTTCTTCAATCTCCGATGGTTAAGCAAATTATGTGCATGTGTGTAGATGGGTTATTTAGAATTATATGGTGAATTTAATTTAAATTGATCTTCAAAGGGATATCAACAAACTGTTTCATTTGTCAGGGGAAATCACCTTTTATTGTTTTTAAATGAGAATGGTAATTAGAAGGAAGTTTGGGTGAAAATTGATTCTTGGGCTAGCTTGTTACTTCACTATTCACTGCGATACCAAAGGGAAATAGCCATGTCCCTGTCTAATCTGAACCCGTCAATAAGTGCTCAGAGATGCACGTGGCTTGTTAGTGAAGTCTATAATTAAAAGGAGGAAGGGAAACCCTCTGGACCAGGACCTGAATAAAGGGTCAGCATTCTCTCTGGTTTCTTGTCCCTTCCCTCCATGCTCAGCATGGTCTATTTTTAACTCAAGATTGCTGCGCTTGTTGTAAGTATTGTTTGCCCATGAAATAGAAAGGCAAACTGAGAAGTATAATCTGATCAGGCTAGGAAAACTAGTGCCAATTTTATCAAGTCAAGAGGCAGACTCTAGTCTCTAAAGTAATACATAGATGCATTGTGCTTGGGTTGTGCAAGGCTGTTATTCCCTTAAGTGGATGTTCCTAACTAGCAGTGTGGAAGGGTAAGGGCTAGTATTTAACCTAAAAACATTAAGGGAATCTAAATTTGCCAAATATTTAGCTCTTATGTCATGTAAGCAGCTGGACACTTAAAGGCAGGAACATCTCATTTCCTTACATCTCCAATTTTTTTTTTTTACACATTTGCAGAGTGGTGACTTTCTGGCAACCTTTTTAAGAAAAGCTGCAATCTAAGGTATCCAGTTGTAGGTGTATATATATGTAGGCCACTCCGAAAGTAATACCTCCTATTTATTTCCATGGAAACTGCAACAGATACAAAGAATATAATAACACCATTTAGAGAGTAAATTCTCAGCTACAAAAGCCTTTCAACACAGTCACCACTATTAGCCATGCGTTTTTGCCAGCCATGAACAGGAGCCTGCATGCAGCGCTTGTAAAAGTCTGCATGGCCATCCAGAATGTGGCTTGTCTTTCACATCACTGACGCCATTGCTGAAACGCACAACCCACTGCCTCACTGTGCTTACGTCCACTGTTCGGTCTCCATTAACATTCAGAAAGCATCAATGAATGTCAGTGGGTGCCATTTTTTTCCACACACAGGAATTCAATTCCACACCTTTGCTTCATCCGCACTTCCATGTCAGATGCCATTTGGTCAGTGTGCCCCTCTGCTGCCATCTGTCTCATGGCAACAACATGTATCAGAACATTGGCAAGAAGGTTCAACCTCTACTGCTGTACCACCAACATCCACCTCTGATGTTGTGGGCCAATATAATAAAATAGGAGGCGTTACTTTCGAAGTAGCCCTCATAATACTTGGGTTCTGGAGTTTTGGGGTGGTCCAAGGCCCTCTCCATGGGAAGGGCTTTGTGCAGTAATGAACCACTGCCTTGGGCTTTTTTTGATACCTGTGATACTCAAACATCCCGTATCTTTTTCCACAGTGGCATGCGTATATTTACCTATTTATCTTTTTTTCTAGCTATATATGGGAGTAAAGAAGGAGGTAAAGGGGAAAAACTGCCATGGACATTTTAACAAATAACTGTGGTGCAAACTAATTTTTGTACACTGTTCCTCAGTCTCATCGGTGATGACTGTCTGAATGTGCAGAGCGTGGAAAGTGTGTTTGGGTTGGCAGGGATTTCTACCACAATAGAGTTTTGAAGCATTATTGCTATTCATAAGGTGTGCATACTCAGCACAACATATTCATTCTTGGTTGCCTCCTCATTCTTTTAGCCAATTACAGCAATTTATTAGTGCATGAATATGCAACAAAGTAACCCTCAACAGATTTATTTTCCCCATCCTGGTTATGAATGTAGTCTCCGTTTTTTTTCCATGTGCCTTTCCAGCTGCTGGCACATGTTTCTCAGCACTAGAATCTTTCATCTTTCTTGAATGGCTTTGATTAAAGCTATGCACTTCTCTTATGCTGGTTATTTCTCTTGTTTTGAAAATGAAAATAATAATAGAAGTAACAATATTACAAACCGAAAAAAATTCCACAAACTAGCTTTTTCGCACTGTGATTCTTGTATACATCAACTGAAACATCTGAGGAAAGCCACACATGTGGGCTTAGAAGCAATATGCTTTATAATGGGTGCATGTATGTATGGACAATAGTATGAATTGCATAGCGTGGGAGTTACCTAAGGGTAAATCATGATTTTTTTTGTCTTTTAATGCTAACAACTAAGTAGAAAACGTAAGATCTCAGGCTTCTATTGGCTATACCATTATAACAGTTGTGCTATCAAGTTAATAGGCTTTTTTTTTTTTTCTTTTTGTCTTGCGTCACTGTTTCCAGTCACTTGAAATCTTGAAAAGCACGTGTACATTGATAGATCTTAATTCAGGTAGAAGTTTAGCCTCGTTTCTATTCTTCTTTCGTTGCTCTCATAAAGTACTGGGCAAATCTGGACATCAGACAGTTTTTGTTGCAAGTTTGTGGGTAGTAGGTGTTGCATTTTTATAACATCACCTTGTCAGTGCGTACCTGATCCAGAGAGGACTGGGAATATAGTTTACAGCTGCTGGGCTAACTAATGAATGGCTGTAACTTAAGTCTGCGAAGTGATGCCGTTTTACACTTGTCTATCCAGCATGGGTGCTCTGGTTGCTGAGCCCCTTTGAGGGAGTAATGTGCACTGTAGTGGGTTAGGTCCAGTGCCAACAAGAGGCAAAAGACAATTTAATAATGATGCTGTCCACACAGATTGGCCAGCTGGACTTTTCCAAAGCAGGTGGCAGCATCTTTGTGCTTGAGGGAGAAAATAAAATGTGAGAACTTTAAATTGGACACATCATCTCCTACTAAAAAGCTATGCAAATTAGAACCCCCTTGTTAAATGCGAGCTAGAAGCAGCAGCCTCTCCATGTATTTGATCAGACTGGCTTATTTTGATTGAAATGATTTCACTTCTTGCCATGGATTTACCTTTTTATAAATTATGTTTAGTTAACTTTAATGTAAAGTGAGATGTCTATATCTGGTCCCTTGATAACACTGAAATTATACTAGTTACAATTTTACAAATCTGACAAATCCCTAGTAATCGTTATCTTGGTTGAGATCTAATTAATAGTAGTATAGCATTACATTCTTACCTCCTTTGTGAAATTTAATAGTCACTTGGTGACTTTCAGACAGTAGCTGCCTGGTAGGCATTCATGCTACCGTGGCAGACCTAGCATATTGCTGAGTGTTCAGGATTTGCACATTCCTGTTTAATGTGATGTTGAGCCCTTTCCTGAAAGTTCTTATTCCACGAAGAGGTGATTCCGTATTTTTCTTTTTAATGGAATATCTGTGTGCCCTGAGGAAGTGCTCCTCTAGATTCTTTCTTTAATTCTCTGCATGTGGCACACATGTAAGCTGGAGAAAGCTGATTTATTTTGTCTTTTTTTTTTTCCCCATATCCTTGTGAAATATATACTGTTCCATTTGTTTTCAGGATTATGCATTGCTATGTTGTCTTAAGTTCCTTAGGCAGAATAAGAAATGGTTTTTCTTTAGTGTAGTGTCTAATATTGCCCAGCTAAAGCTATGTATTTTCTTCCTCAGTTTAGCTCTGTTCGTGATTTGGTACAGAAACACAGTGAAAGTCAGGCCCAGAGGACAGCTGTGATGAAACAGCTATTTAATTAAAGGTCAGAATTTCACTTGCTGTCTCTTGGAATTTTAGTGTACATCTGAAATGGCGCACGCTGATCAGCAGGTTCTCTGCCAAAGCAGCTGATCAACCTGAACTCATGTCCTATAGAGAAGGAAATGAGAAAGTGAGCATTTGGTTTAGTTTTCTGGTAACTTGGGCCCTTTTACAAAGCTTTACACTTTCTAGCCTGTTTTCACCACAGGCAATAGAATTTTGCATTTGTAAAGAACTTCCCCATCCAAACAAACTTTGCATTCAAATGTCACTGCAAATACAGTGCCCAAATCCATGGGTAGATTTCAGGAGTGTGTAGATTTGGGTGTTTATAAAGAATAACACAGCAGCACAGCAAAGTGTTTTATTGGCTCAGTGCTACATGTGATTCAAACAGAACCATGATCCACCTGGAAGAGATGACAAAGGAAAAAGTGAAGAGCAAGTGGGAAGTTTTTCTTCTCTGGTATCTGCCTCTTTAACTGGCCGCTACCTATTAGCGGCTTGGTAGAAGGCCTATTTATTATACTTGACTGCTTGGAATAAGGCCATAACACTCCATGGATTTATTTCAGACTTGGGTACATCCTTTGGGGTTCTTTCATTCAGGTAACATGGCAGATGAAATAGGAATGTGTTGTGGTCCTATACAACAGGGTCAAAACCACCCGGAAAGTGCTTCCAGCAACCACAGCATTGCATACTTGTAGTGGAATAAATACAAGCAGTAGGAAAGTATGACTTTCTCTCATGCATCTGTTGACTATCACTCAACTGATCAATTGTTGCACATTCGAATTGTAACCAGAGCTGCCCTACTGTGTTGTGTTCACAAGGTCACCCACTGAGTGTGGTGTCTGGAAAACCACCTACTCTAGCTCATCCCCTGTGTGCCAGTGGTTTTTTTTTTTTTTTTTGATGTTGTATGCATTGATTTGGTGAGAAGCACCCTCTGTTTGGTTAATTAATGCAGATGTAAAGTTGAGTGCTAGAATACTGATAAGTGAAACGCTTCCATGATTTTCAGTGTTCCATTAGATGGACTATTGCATAGTATGAGTACATGCTCGTAGTACTTTTCACTGAGTAATTGATGGTCTCATTGATAGCCCATTTCAAACTGATAGCCCATTTCAAACATGGGCAGTGCCACTCAAATTGCTTTTTTTTGTGCTAGATTAGTTGTGTTACAGAAGAAGCGACATCTTCACAAAAATCTTAGCGTACTGATTTCCATTTTAATCCTGATGAGCACGAGCTTGAGGTGAAGCAGTGGGAAGGGAGGAGCAGTAGAAAGTGCAACCACTTTTAAAATACCCAGAAATCTTCTAAAAGATAAAAAACCAAAGAAACCTTGGGACAGCCTACAGGCAAACCTAACTTGTCTCTAACATGTACCTAGTCTGGAATTTCATCGTAGCTCTGATTGAGGAAAGGAAGACCAATTAACCCAGGAAAACACGGATTGCATTACGTATGCATTCAGTGCCAAAGGGGGGAATGTCGATTACTTAACACGAAAGTGCTGAAGCCATTAGTACAGCCTTTTAGAGTTGAAATAAACATGTGTATTATATGTCTGTAAATCCCAGTGGACAGCACAACTGGTGTCATATTCCACGGTGGATCCATTAGCAACATAATGTCATCTAACCACAGGCCATGCTAATGGTTTAAATTAGAATGTGTGGGGATTTTCTTAATTTATAGAAGACATTGCTGTGTGATTTAAAACAAACCTCTTCAGCGTAAAACTGGTTCTTCCTATGAAAGCCTTTGTGATACCTCACTTCAAGCAATATCAATAAATGGGAAGGTGAGAAACTAAGATTTCTGAGCATGCAGGAACTAGCAAAGAGTTGAGCTAAATCAAACGCATCCATGTGGTGCTTGATAGCTCAGGAAAAAGGACTATGATGTCTTAAAAAGCAACTGAATTCCAGTTTTGGACAGGTGACAGAGGACGTACAATGGTGTGTTTGTGCAAACCCATTTCATAGCTGAAGATAATTGGCTCCAGCATACTATGGGCAACAATGCCCCACTGGCAACAGTGCTGCTAATTGCTACGAGTAGAGGAAGGGGTAGTTGTCATAGATTGAATACAGAAAAGAATGTGTATAAAGCAAAACTTAAAAATCAAAACCATGACCTCAGCACAGAAAACAGAAGGAAGTGTGAACTTGGCAGCTGCTGTCCTCTTTCATGATTGGTTTATATGCCTCTGCCAAAGGTATGGAGGATACTACTGAAGGTTTAAGCCTTTTCAGAAAACACAATGCTCATATCCTGTACAGCTTCCCACATAATTCATCTATCAAAGCACTCCACCAGAAGGCTGTGTTACAGTGGGACACTAGTAATTCCTGCTCTCCTCTGGAGCTGGAGGGCAGACCATGAACTCTGATGCTGTACAGCTAACCAATAGTACTGCTAGCAGTGCTTTCCTTAAAGTTATCCATCTGCTACTGTTTCCCTCAGAAAATGGAGACACATTTCTCTTCATCTTTCATGCAATTTGTTAGCCTAAAAATTCATATTCCACTGAAGACAATCTATACAGTAAATAAAAGAGCTGCTCACGAAATGTCTCATGCAGGTACGATTGGAGAAGAAAACTGGAAATAAACACTTCTAGAGAATAGAGAAGGAGGATGGAGACGTGCTCGTAAAAACTTACCTGAAACACTCGTGTTTCAGTTCAATGGCATGAGAACTCCACACAGAGTTCCCTCCTCCCTCCTAAGGTACTGGAGTGTGTCAGTCAGCTCAGTTCTGATGCCTTACTGGCACTTTCTCTCAGTGCAAAGATTGTGATTGTAATTAGAGAGGCTTCCTGTCTAAATGCAGTAGTGTGCTTGCCTTGAACTGGCTGGCCTACCAGGGTGTGTGAGCAGAGCTCACAAACTGCTCAGTGGACCACATCACAGCCCAAGCTTGCATCCGTGCTGCACTGAGAGACGTGACTTTTTCAATCAAAGCACTGAAGTGGCGGTACCTATCTTCTAAACAGGTTTGTGTGGGTCAGCTACTAGAGTGGAAGAAGACCCATGCTGTGCTCGCAAAATCAAAAAGTATAAGTACCATATCCCTGAGAGAGGGAGGAAAACTGTAATCCAATTTGTTGTATGGAGATGACAGCAGAGGTTCAGATAGAAGGAAAGCAGGAGAAGCATGGTGGGAAAGTGATCCTCTTCAGTCTGTATTGGAAAAGAGAGGGAGACAGCCTTCAGGGAAGTAAACGATGCTAATATTTCTGCAGTGAAATAAGCTCTAGACTGAGATAAATCTTAACTCCTTACTCTACTGTGTCCCTCTTTGGAAAAACAGTTGCATTTAGTTCTGCTTAAAATATTTTCTAATTCCACTGCCTGTTTGCATGTTTTGTGTATATGTATATATGAGTGTTATTCAAGAAAATGTTTTAATTTCTTTGCTGTGTGTGGTTGTATCTCCCATATGATGTTTATATATGCCCTTTGCTGAAGGCAATTACACCCTAGGAATCTGATCTGATGCCCGTAGCTGCAATACTGGACCCTGACTGTAAGGTGGAGTTTTCTTTGGAGATGCTCTAATGCTCCCTGGATGCTTTCCTGTGCAACCTGCTGTAGGGAAATGCTTTAGCAGGGGTTTGGGCTAGACGATCTCCAGAGGTCCCTTCCAACCTCAGCTATGCTCTGTGTGTGTGTGTGATATTTACATCTTTTAAACTATTTTTTTTTTTTTTTTTTACAGTCAAAGCCAACTCTCAGATTGTTTTTTCTTTTTTTCCTGACAGAGCTAAAGGAAACTCAAACATTTGTTTAGTTCTCTTCATTGTGGGGGACAGGACACTTTCTATGGGAACTGATAACAAAGACACTTTAAAAACTGCCTGTAGTTGACTCCTAGCGCTGTGTGATTTCTTTTGGACAGGCTAAGAGGTTAAATTGCAGCCTTAAGTAGAGCTGTGGTACTCTAACTGTGACTCCTAGCTCCGGAGCTAACTCTGATGGCTGCCAGAGTCGCTGACAGGGCTTCACAAGCCCCATGCTGAGCTCAGGCAAAGCGGCACGGCTCTGCCCGTCTGCTTTGTGAAGTGCTGTTCTGTGGTGTGCCTGTTTAGCATTATCTTAGTGCATGAAGCAACAAGAACTTGCCTATCCCCAGCAGTATACAGCACCAACCTTGGTTGGTTGCCACCAACCTTGGTTGCTGTGCTGGTAGACAGCATCTCTAATGCGTTTTCTAAGTCTGTTGTGGCAGCTGCTGTCGGGTGCAGAGCTGCAGGGACTGGCTTTTGTAGCTGAGATGCTGCAGCAGCCTGCCTTTTCTTCTAGGAAATAGCACATAGAACAGGAGATAATGGCAAATGTGTTGCCAGCATTTCTGAAGCCCTAAAGAAAGCAGTACTGGTTTGCTTTGAGTGTTGGCACATTGCACCGCACTGGCATCCCGCTTCTGCTGAGGGTGGAGGTCTAGGACTATGTCACTCTGATTAAGATGTCCAAATTCAAGGTAATTGTGATTGGACAGTCTCCTGGTGCTGAATGTGAAGACTGGCTGTTTTCTGAGCTGGGTTGGGAAAGGTCATATTCCTTTTGCGATTTCTCAGCAGCAGTTTTTGAAAGCTCTTTCTGAGCTCACTCTAACTAGCTTATAGTGAATGTCCCTAATGTTTTCTTTCTGGATCACTGAAAGCTTCTGCTAAAGTGACTGGAAGGCCTTTCCATGTGACTTACACCAATTCTTTTGCTGCTGAGCTAGCTTATGCAAACATGCACAAGCACTATTAGCATCCTTTGTAAGACAAATTGTTGGGCTAGCAGAATACAAGCGTGGTTTCCCATTTACTATCACTGTTGCAGGATTTATCACGCAACTGTGGACAGTCTTATGTAATAGACTTGGTTCTCAAGTTGTATCTGCCACGTACGCTTTCTGCTTCAGGACCTTATGATCTGCTTGACAATTTCAAAATTACCAAATGGAGCTCAGTGGGAATTAGACCCCATATTTTTGAAATACGTAAAAATTAAATGAGTGCTGCATGTTCTGAGGTACGCCTCATAAATAAAGAGTAGGCTCTGAGTCTGATGTTCATGCGAGTCTGACTTCCCTTCTTTAAGTGAAGATTTTTCAAAACTTCTACACCTTTTCCTAAAGAGTCTTGATTGCTAAACCCATTTACTCCTGACCTCAGTGTATAATCAGTGTTCAGTCTTGCATGGAGCCTTTAACTGAGCCAGGAAATCAGTCCTATGGTTCACATTTGTATGAATGAGAATGCTTAAGAAATGCAACTTCAATCCTAACTTTTGTTGAATTAAGGAAAAATTACGACTGTGCATTTCCCAGTTAAGAAATGTATTTTTGGCTGAGGTAAAAAGATAAAACTTCAAAACCCGTGTTCAAAGAAAATAATGCAAAATAAAAACTGGCGGCATGGCATAGTTTGCTCATTGTCTTTTTCTATACCAGACAAATGTGTAATGTAACAGAGGTGTGAAAATAAAACACTCAAAGTGAACAAGTGGTGTTGAAATGCAGTCAAGATAACAGAACAATTGTTTCTGTAGTTGTCATGTTTTTGAAGAATGTTTGAATATTCCCTCCTTGGGGGGGAAGCTGATCTGAAGATGTTTGGGATAGGTTGCAATATAAGCTAACACGAAGTGGTTTTTCTTTGACAAAATGTAGTTGTGCCAACTCTGATTTTTCTCAAGTGGTCATGTTCAAAATGACGATATAACTCTACCCAACATGCACAATGCCAATGAAAAGCTTTGACATGGGATTATTTTAACCTGGTTATCCACAGCTAGTGTTCTTCATACATGAATAGAGTCTATAAGAGGCAAAACAGCAGATATGTGATTTGAAACATCAAAAGCAGTTGCTGAAGCAAATCTAGAAGGGCAGTAATTTTTTTTGGTCATTTTTATTTTGCCCTCTTTGAGGGAGTCATCTTTTATCTGATGCCTTCCTTGGCACCTTTGGTGGCAGATATCTGAGGAACTTGGCCCGTGCATAGCGGTAGCAAGGAGCAGCCAGGAGAACTGAGGCTCTGAAACTTCAGTGAGGGCCTAGTATGCAGGAGGTTTGTGGAATGAAGGTGATGTTTTTCACTGTGTTCGCTTGTGGCAAAAGGGAAAAGTATGCTTTTGAGAAGTTGGGAAAGCTTTCAAACAATTTTATGGTTTTCATCATAGGCTGTACTGACTCAGAGAAGCCTTCAGGGATTTCACATTCTCATCTTTGATATCTCTGCTAAGCATTGCAAGGTTGGGTTGCCTCAGCTGCAACTAAGCACAATAAAGTGAGGTCATCTTCAAAATTTTTTGACCATTTATCTTGATGACTTGGCTTGAGTAATGATATATGGAACTTTCTTTTCCACAGTAGGTTCCTTCCAGCATCTAACTTGGAGAGCCTTCAACACCCACACTGTAGCTTTCGCTGGAGTGCCAGCTTAGCAGAGACCTCAGTTTTAAATGTCATGATAGATTGCTATGGTGACAGTTCTGTTGTGCAAGGCTGCCAGCAGGGATGGATTGGACTTAAATGAAATGAATTAAAAAAAAAAATGAAAACAGTACATTGTCTTAGTTTCAGGCTTATGCGTGTTGGAGAAGTTTCTTTTTTAAACACAATTTTATTGAAAATGGGTCCAAAAATTTCCACCTTCCTTTTGTGGAGTCAAGTGTTCTATGTCTTGTTACAGGGCTCTTTATCCCATTTGTGTTTTCTGTTTTGAGCTAAGGTGCAACTCTCTGGATACTTTCTTGAGAATTCTCATAATTCTCTTGCTTGCAGGCTTGTGGAAGGTCAGATTGGTTTTCAACCTTAACTATGGGGAATGTGTGTTCTTTTTTCTGCCTTATGGTCCTTAGTCATTCACTCAGTGGCACTGTATTGCAGGATTTCATGTTATTCCCCTATCTTACAAGCACACCTTTACATCCAAGCTACTTTGTTTTGTATTTGATTTCTTTAAAAATCCCTACCACTCAAATAAATAATCTTATACCAAGATCAAGTTTGTCTGTGTAACAGACTTGTTGTCGTTATTATTAATGGATCTTCCAGTTTTGGTATTGTGCGGAACCTACTCGCAAGGACTTAATAATGACCTGAAGGAAAATAATACTGTTGAATGTTTCCCACTTAAAAATTTTCAGTGCTCTTCTGCTGAAGTAGTTAGCAGCTTACTTACGGTGAGTTGCAAAAACTATGTATTTTCCTCTATTGTCATGTGAGTCTAAATCAAATATTTTCAGGTCCTTACTGTCTGTAGAAAAATATCATCAATGTGACTACATCTTTATCTCACTGATTTTTTCATACCAATTTCTTCTACATTTAAATCAATGTCAAACTTATCAGTCTAGGAGTTGCCAGGATATTTCTTAGATTTTTACAGGGAGGTGCAAGGCATTTAAGAGTGTGTCACTGGTACCCACTGAATAAAGGCAAGGTGCCTGCACTACCAGTATGCTCAAATATGTTAATACCTGTCTTCCTCCTTATGAAACTGTTAAACTGATCCATCCTATCCAATGAAAGAATGCCACAGATAAAAAGAAGAGAAAGGACACTCCACCAACAAAACAAAACACCAAAAAACTATTTATGACAGAACTGTGAACGGGGGCAGTATGATGAGTATGATCTTTCATATGCGTGTGACTTGCTTGTTTTGTTTTAGAGGAAAATACCAGTTAGTGAGGAAAGGATTGTTGAAATAGTCCTGATCATCTCCATTTTACCTGTTGAACAATGGTGCCAGCTATGCTGTCACATATATGGGTATAACTGAAGCACTTGTTTTGATATCTTCCCAAATGCTACTAGAAAAATGAATTCAAATAAATTTGAACTGGGGTCAGGTGGATTGAAGATTGTCAGAAAGACCATAAATAATAAAGAGCAATGTATTTATTATGTCTGATGAAGGGAGGAGAAATAGAGGTTGCTGAGGGGTGAGGCGTTCCTTGGCTTTCATTAACGGCCCATGAGAGAAAGTAAACAAAACATGTTTGTTTCACAGATTCTGCTCTGTTCTAAAGGACTGAGAACGCTATTTAGAGTACAAAAACAATGCAGAGAGGACTGAGTGGGATTAGAAACAAGGAGAGAAAATGGAGCCTAAAAATCTAGTCTGTCTGGGGGGAGAGACACAACATGAACAGTGTGAGTTTGTCATGAACAAAGACTTAGTTGGAAGGAAAACTTAAGCAACAGAAGTACTTAAAGAAATGTATCTCTTCTGACCAAAGCTGAAGAAGCAGCTGGAATGTGATGTGGCCAGTGATGCTCATGTGCCTGTGCTGTTAGGTGTACATGAAGCATGCTTACCCGTACAGTGGGTGGTGGGGTCTGCACGTGTTTCCAAGTCAGGTATGAAAGAATTTTCCACAGGGACAGATTATTGCTAATCATCAGGTCTGTTCTGTATGACAGGGAGGTGAGGTTATCCCAGTTTCTACTTGCCAACATAGGACATTGTTTTTGGCTGTCAAGCATCTGGCCAACTCCAGTGATGTGAAAACCAATTTCAGCTACCAGCTGCTCTGGCCTCTGCAGGTTTCCTAAAGCCCTTGTTATCAGGGCTTCATAGCAGAGAAACTTTGGAGGTGCGCTGGGCGACTTGTTAGGCTTTGCCCTTGCTATGTTTTTCTGTCTATAAGAAGCATTTGAGCAGCTTGTCTAGCCTAGCACCAAGTCTCTGACTATGGGTAGCAGCTGCTGCTTGGGCTGCAAATAGGTGATGGGGCATACCAGCACTGTGTAATGCATATATATACATATATATATATATATTTTTTTTTTTGGTTTTTGAATTGGCACCTCTGGGTTTTCCCTGATGCCCCATAGTGTCTTTATTGGAAGAGACTGTGAACAAACTTTTGGTCCTTATTTATCTTTGATTTGTTTCTCTAAACCTCGTATTGTTTCCCTTCACTTTCCCATCCTCTTTGCCAGGTTGAAGACTCCGATTCTGACTGAGAGTTCCTGGCATAGAAGCTGTTCTGTAACCTTTGATTACCTTTCTTGGCTTTTTTT
>WBMW01000564.1:1219722-1229970 GCA_013396635.1 Penelope pileata | reverse complement strand
TTTAATTAGCATATGAACACTTAGGAAATTATTGAAGGAAATAAATGGAGTTTTTTTTCCCCTTAATTGCCACCAAATATTTATTTCCTGAATTTGAACTGATAGGAAACAGTTTTCTGAAAAAATTCTGGAGAAGACCTTAGCGCCGAGATAGTCAATTTCTGTGTCCTGCAGGCAGAGTACCCTAATGCTTCTTCAGCCATGTGGTGCAAAACTATGGTTTGAATAGTAAGAAGTGAGGGCAAGGTGGGAGGAATCAAGGAGATCATTGCAAGTGAGTATCCTGCTGCTTTCCAAGGCTTCATCTCTTGCCTTACAAAAAAGGGAAGGTAGGTAATTGCTTTGCAACGGGCTCTTGCAGCAGCCTTTGGCTGTTGGCCTTATGGATACTGTTTGGTCACTTTTCCTTACAGATTGGAACTGAGATTAACAATGCTGTGGTGTTGCAGAAGGGACACTTGGCATTTCTGCCATCTCTATACCAGACTGTTTTTTAAAGGAATCTGCGAGCCTTGATCTCCAATTGTGTCTCCAGCACACCGAATATATACTTTGTATGCTCAGATGCAAGCATGTGTGGCATGTGCTAACATATTGCTCCTACATTGCCTATTTTTAAGATTATGAAAAAGTATAAAATGCTTCATCTGAGACAACTTATTTTTGTGCTCTATTTTGCCATCTACTGCAAATATATTTGGCAAACCTTCTAATCAATGTTGACTGGTCTGCTGTTTGCTTTTATCTGTGTTTGACTATCTTGTCCGTTATGATTTGTTGAGTATAATTTTGTTTTGTTATAGCTTAAATTCCAATGAAAATTCCTAACATGTCTGCTCACTCAAAGTGAGATTTATTGAGGGTGAAGGAAGAACACTTATGTGCAGTGTACTGAATGAAAATGCACTCATAATAATTGCGTTTGGTTTATATTTGAGTTGGTAAAAGAATGCAAAGAGTTTGAATTAGGGAAGAAAAACTGCTAAAAAGAGGAAAGGATTCAGATGATGAAGGGTTGGGAAAGGTTTTCCTTTGCCTTATTTCTCTCAAGACTAAGTATTTCCTCCAAGCTGCACAGTATTTATGAGGTTTATTCTGGACTGTTGCCTTTTGTCAGGAAAGCTGATTCAGATATCAGTCAAACTCCTGAGAATTGGGCCTTGAATAGAGAGCAGTTTTGCATGCTCCTGCTTCCAGTCATACGCAGCTGCTCATGCACGGTGGGTAGAGGGAAGGGGTTCTGGGGAGAGGAGTGTGACTGCATATCATGATACTAATGGGCAGTGCTAGTAAGGAAAGGCTGTACTGCTACAGTCCTCTCTTATCCTCTGTTTTGCTTCCCCTACTGGCAGATTCCTGGCTCTTTTGAAGAGTCCTAACCTTAAAAAAAGAAATTAAAACAGGCCCTCCTTAACAACATTCTTGCCACCTTGCTTTACTTCCTTTAATAGCACTAACTAATCTTCAGTCTTCGCTGTAGCTCTGTCATCAAACCATTTAGCTGAGAAAGGCAGAAGTGCAGTGGTATGTGTGGCATGTCAAACAGAACAGAAGCATGCAACATGACATTGCTCAGTCATTTCAAAATCTCCATCTCTCTCTTGCTGCCCCGGCATCATATTGTGTCCTGCAGCAGCATCCTTCTCCCATGTTTGCAGAGCACTATTCAACAAGGTAAACCATGCCGTAAGAAACACATGCTCAAAGAAAATCAAATGTTTTCTCCATATTCTTGGAACTTAGGAAAAAAAAAAAAAAAAGAAAGTTACTTCATTTTTTCTTCTCTTTATTAATTAGAATTATAAAAGGATCGGCTTCCTGTAGGTAAAGGGTACCTTTACCCCTCCAGGGTAAAGAGGCACACAGAGTGTTCTTCGAAAGAGTGGTGTGAATTGGTGTGTGCTGTGTTGGCTCTGCTTCGGGCTCGCTGATCTGCTGGATAACTTTAGGCACGTGTTTCTAGCCCTACACTTGTTTGTCTTGTCAACTTCTTCTTGGAGTCATGGCTGATTTTTGCTATGTGTTTGCATAACTGGTGTTGTTTGCACTCCTGTACGTAAAAGCTTAAAAAGAATAATGTTGTCACCTGTATTATTGAAAAGCAGGCTGGCTGGGACTTCTCTCCCTTGACTAGAGTTAACAAGGCCTTGCTGAAGTGCCTTGTATCTAGTAATCTGGTTAAGAAGTCAGCAACTTGATGATACACAAGGTAAAACCAGCAGAGACTGTGCTTCAGCGTCTAAGTCTATTAAAGTGAAAGAACAGAAGGCTTACAGCCTAAAGCTTAATTAAACAAGTGGATTTTCAGCTAATGTACTGCAGAGAAGAATTGCTGTGTGTAAATGATAATAAGAGACTTCCCTGTTTAAAGAAAAAAACAATAAAACAACAAAAATAATAATGAAAAATAGCTGTCAAATTATTCTGAAAGCCACTGGTTTACATGTCAATCAAAGCATCTCGCTGCTCATGGCAACAGCCTTTACTGACACGAGATTAGAAACTGCTTTTTCAACTGTCATCCAAGCCTGTACAAATAATTGATTTTTAGGTTCAGCTGCCAAACTAAAAATAACAATAATAATAAAAAATGGCTTAGAATGGATCACATGTAAGACTCTCCCCCCTCCCCTTACCCAAATGGAAAACCAGTGTTATTTTGTGGCGATAAGAAATTACATTTCAGGTGTTTTTTTTTTAATAAAAGCAAAAAAGCAGATTGGTATATTCTTCTTATAGGTGTGTTAATTGCTTTTCCTTTTTTAGTTAGTGTCCCAGAGGTCAGTGCATCTGGGATGAAGGAGCTCTTCTGCAGGAGACTTCCTTTATCCAGACTGAACTCTCTCCCACTGTGAAGAAGATAGGGAAATTTAAATATTTCATATTGGGTTTGACTATTTCATAGTATTGATTAGCTACATATATTTTCTTTCCACACAAAAGGTCAGATTTTGAAAGCTGTGCATATTGTTCTCCAGGGAGACAAGCTGAACATCTGATAACATCTGATGGCAAGTATACAAGACTCATAGCATATCTTTGCAAGAAAGACTGTGATGAGAAAGTTACCTTCAAGATATGAGTATTTTCTCTTAAAGTAATAAAGTACTTTAAACCTCTAATATAACAAAACACAAATGAAAATCTACAGCTCCTTTGCATCTCCTGTAGGTCCAAAGAATGCCTTAAGACAACACCGTGAAATCAAAGGTGGCATTTGTCTTCAGAAAGTATTAAGGTGCCTTTTGAAATCAGCCCTGTTAAAAGGAGATTGGTCCTTTATATCCCCTTATCCCTGTATTTGCCCAGCATTTTTCCTCCCCGAATCACCTACATCTGACACTGGTCCTTTGGTTCCTTCCCTAAACATCCATAGTATGTCCTGTACAATCCCTAAATGCTCTTCCCCTGCATCCTGCCATACTTCCCCTACCTTGAGGCAGTAACCTTGCTCCATCGAAGGGGTGCCCTGGTTAGTTGTTCCATAGACCTCCCTCAAACCCTAGGGCCGACAGCTCTCCTGGGACAGTGCTTCCCTTCCTCCCTTTGTGCCCCCTGCCTGCCTTTGTGCTTCTGCTCCTATGTGCTTGGAGATGGGTTTCTGAGGGGCTGCTGCTAGGGGCAGGTAAGGCAAGGTGTTATTCGGGCACCTACCATCCTGTGTCTGCGTTCCTTTCTGTGTGTGCAGGAGAACTTTTAGCACATAACCTAGTGCTGTTATCTTGGCTTATTTTTTCAGTGACTTCATACATTTAAGGGGTGATGGTGGCTTGAGGGCCATGTGTGTTCTCTCTTCTGGAAAAGCCTGGTTATTTTGCTGAACACTCCATGGCCTTCAGTGACACCAGGCTGTATTTCAGGAAAACTGTCTCTAGGAGCACAGTGCCTGAGTTTGTTTATCATGAGACTCTGGTCTAGGAAAGACTGAGATCAAGACATGACTGACTTTACTGGCAAACACAGTTCAATGTCAAGGAGGCTTAAATGTTTTGCCACCACCAAAATGAAATTTTATTCACTTCTCCTGAGAAAAATGTCAACACTTGTCCTAATTGTCCTAAGTCTGGAAGAAAACAATGTTTTTTTTTTTTTAAACTCAGCTCTATTATTCAATTCTTAGTCCTTGTGACTTCTGCTTTCTGTCTAGCAGTTGTTTATGCAAGAGAGTCCTTACATCAATTGCCTCCGTTCTGACAGATCTGTCTTCTAACAACTTTATGCTACACCTCTTAGTGTGCCAAAGTCTACATTAAGATCGGTCAGTCAGGACTAAAAGGGCTCTCACAGAAGGCTACTGAAAAGTAGAAGAATTTTTCTTATCCTCTATCAGGACATCAGTCACTCCATGGCTTTGAAGTAAGTTGGAGCCAATAAAAACCTGTTCTCTACAGCACACTGGCTGTTCATAAAATATTTGTGGAGCTCGGCTCTCTCTAGTTGTCTCTTGCCAGTATTACTGGAGACAAAACTGAGTCTATTTCTGCACCTACTGCAAGCCTGTGAAGTCACCATGCTATGGGGGAATTGGAATTGCCATACTGGAAGTCTGTCCAGGTACCCTTCTCCTTTTTACCAGAATCCAGTGACTGGTATTGACATACTGCTCTTGCCAGGAAGGATATGTGAAAAGAAATAATCAGTTCAGAAATGTCCTGGTCCTAGAGGAAGAGTCTGGCTATCTGGGCAAGCCTACTTTCAGGTGGTTATGCTCATGGAAGTGGCTGTGGATGCTCCTTTTTGCCAAAGCAGCTCACCCCTCTGCACCTGTGCTGGGTGTCTGCTTGGGAAGCAGTCTTCCCTGTGGCTGCAACCACTGCTCAGACAAGTGGTAGTTCTGCTTCTGTACCATCTGCATGGTACAAGGACGAGCAAGTAGCAAAACAATAGAAGATGAGGAAAGAGACAGGAAAAAATAGCAGAAAATATTCATCACTGAGTTGCTAATAAAATGGTACTTTAAAAAAATGATTTTGGATTCGTGTTATACTCATTAGCTTGATTTTTCTCTTGGGCTTGCTTAGTCAGACTTTGGATGTAGTGATTTTCAAAACTTCCTAGGTGATTTCTGTGCATGCCCTGTGCTTGAGGGGAGAGATGTCTTTTATTTTCCTGTGTACCTCAGCTGTGAAACTGGCTTCACAGCAAAGACTTGAGTTACCTTTGTCTCCACATGCCATTTGTGATGGTGCTGTCTCGGAGCTGGGTTATTTTCCCTTGCCACATGGCAGTGTTCACACCTCAGCTGTTCCCTGTCTATACATATTCAGGAGAAAGATGTGAAAGCATGTTTTTTTTATTAATAGGAAAAATACGTTTTCACTGTCCTTGTGTAATTTTGTGCATTTTTTTAGAGCTGCAATTGAATTTTTTTCACATAATCACAGGAATCCAGGACAGGAGACTTAAATGGCAAAGCAGCGTGAGAATCTTAGTCAAACTTGTAATAATTTTTCAAAATATGCAATGAAAGAGTGTGATTTTGCTGCATAGACATCCTTCAGTGTGGAACTGCCATAAGGGAAGGAGAGAATTTCATGAAACTCACAAGTCTCTCCCCTAGTGATGGGGATGTTTTACAGGGCACAACAGCAGCTTGCTGTGCACATGTGTGCTTGCTGTGAGCCCTGCCAGCGTTTCTGTTTGGTACAGTGTCTGTAGGTTATGTGACGGGTGACAGCCTGCAACAGACCCTTTCTGAATAAAGGGCAGTTTATCTGAGGCTCTGTCAGATCTCATCTCCCTGCAGAGAAGCTTCAGGATGTTCCCAAGGTTTTCAACCCAAGTTGCGTGGGCTTCTCTCCCACCTGCTTCTCATTGCTGCTTTTTCTTCAGCATGATTTCTGCTCATCACCTAGCATGAACTCACCCTGGCAGTTGTTCAGCATTAAACAAAACAGCTTTGTTCTGGGAAATAGCACAAAGGATAGGTTCCAGTGGCTTTCCCTAGCCTCTGAAGGAAGAGCTTATGTATAAGACCTTTTCTTTATACTCTGTAGTAAATGGAGCTGTTAAATATGTTATTACCAGAGACATAAATGATTATCTCCACAGCAGTTAAAAACCATTTTTGAGAACTTTTCACAAGATAGAGCTGGGGGCTAATAGATGTAGTGCCATGAGAGCCCCCTGTTGCTAGCAGAAATCTTTCTGTGGAGCCTATCGGTGGCAGATGCAGCTCTCATCTGGCTGCTTAGCATATCTGACAGCACAGAGCTCCAGGCAGTGTGGTGTGGATGTGGAAGGGAACAGCCGCTCCTCGATGTGAAGCTTGGTGTGGCATGTGCAGAACTAATGGAGGAGAAAAACCTCCTATCCTTGCATGCCCCCTCTCTCCTACTGAATCTACATTATGCAGCCTGAGTATCTCCTGCAGTAATAACTTTATTTCCTGTATGGTGCTGTGAAAGCACGGGTTTGGGAAGAGCTGGATGCTTTCTCTTTGCTTCACAATAATTTTACTTTTTATCTTTGGAAATAAAGAAAAGGAGATCAGGGGCATAGGGCAGCTGGGTTAGAGTAAAGGCATGGGCCATAGACTGTGGGCATGATGGCTCCCAGATAGGTGGCAAGAAACATAAGGCCGTTGATGCTTCTGTCATTGGGGTTTCTGTTCCCCCTTCCCACAAACAGTCTCAAGGCTTGCCCTTGTGCCATCCCTTGAGCAGCCCCTGCAGGAGGCCGGTGACCTGGAGACAAGGACCCAAGCAGACTTGGTGTTGTGTAGCTCTCTATATGACCTTCCAAGTTCCTTGGTGTCTTAGCAGGCAGGTTGTTGGAGGTCAGTGAGGCCATATGCAATCTCTGATTGTATTTCAGCTGTACTAACACAGGCAATTTCCATGAAATGTTTTGGGTATGATAGATCGTCCTCCTTTTACTTCCTTTGAAGGCTTTCCCCCCTGCTCTAGCTGGAGGTATTATGTTGTTCCTAGAGGAGTACAAATCTTAAGAGCAGTGCTGTGACAATAGCAGTGTTTGAGAGCACAGTGTTGGCCATTTCCTCTGTGGATAAAGGTGGAGAGCCTAGGCCTATTGAAATCAAAATGGCTATTCACCTTCAGCTGCAATGACTCTGACTTGGCTTTCTGCCCTGCGCCTGTGACTTGCTGTTCTTAGACGGCTGAAAAGTAAACTGGTGTCATGCTGGTGTCATTTGTACAATGGGTAAATGGAAGCAGTGGAGAACCCCATACTGAATTTGTCTGCTCTCAGTGTAAGGTTCTGCAATGTGAGAAACGCTTGTGTGTTTTTTTTTTTTTTTAGGAATAAAGATTATTAACTGGGGACATCCTGAAAATATTCTTGCAAGGTCTTGCATTGTCACACCACTGGAAACACAACTACTCTTGTGTTCCAGTCCCTATTTACAAGAAACTCAAGGGAGTTGGGCATTGTTTGAAACCTTTTGAATTCTGTTATCTCTATTTCTTAGACTGCTTTTGAAGTGACATTGGAGGTTCTTGTGCCTCAGTTCTGCTGCTCAGGGACAGATCTGCAGGTTAAAACTTTCTTTGACTTTCAGTCAACCATGTTGGGCAATGTTGTGGTTTAATTGCTGGGATGAGAGGATAGAACATTGCTTGAAAAAAAACATACTGCACTTTATGGTGAATAGTGTGATGGAGAAAACCACCACCGTGTTTTCAATTTTAGTGGTGGGTATGCTCCCAAGATTTGTGAGGATGATTTCTCCTCACCCCTCCAGCAGCAGTAAGGAAAAATGAGAATCAGGAGAGGATTATTGCCACTGAATTGCTGTGCCAGGCTGAAAGGCCACCCCATTAAATGTGAAAATCCACTCATTGTTTAAGTTCTGATTGTATCTTTCTTTCAGAGCATAGATAGCAAAGCCATAGCATAAATAGGTGGGTGTGCATTGGACCACATCATTTGCATGGTGTCTTTCACTGAGGAAAATTTTGTTGAAAATAGGTGATTAATGCCTCCAACGATTATCTCTAATTGAACAGACATGAGAAAGGCCCACTTCGTGCGCCCAGATAAGCCTAGTGCACAGCTGTTAGGAGGGTATTGAGACCTGGCTGAATCAAATTGTTATTTCCTTTATTTGTTTCATAAGCATAGCACGTTATTGAAACCTAGCAGAAAAATATGAGTGATTGCTGAAATGTCGTTCTTGTAATCTGCTAAGAACTGATGTCTAAGGAGACTGTTAGCAAACATGCCCTCACATTGTCATTAGTATTAAGTAATGGGACTTTAATATATTTAGATCATAATAGTCTATCAGCTTAATATTGAGTACTCACCATGAAGTGTTCAGCCACAGTCCTACCTCTTTCTCTTCATTTATCAATAGATAAATTGACAGAAGCTTGAACAGCAGAAGCTTGTTACAGTGTAAATACAGTACTTATTGCAGGACAGCAGCAGCTTTCAAGGCCATATCTTCTCAATCACCTATATGGGGTATGAAAAGCGTTTGAAGAACATTTTTCAGATGGAAATATAAGTTTGAGAAGCAAAATCATTTTTTCCCCCTTCCTCAAAGAGTAGTTTTGATGCAATTTAAGTGCTTTTCCATTTGGAAACTGGATTAAAATTGTAGTCCTGCTTTATTTCATGTGGCACCTGCTCCCTCTCACCTCCCAGACTACTATGTTTTAAAATCTAGAACCAAAGTGTCAGCTGCAAAAAAATAAAATAAAATGTTTTTTGGAGATCTCCAAGCAAGGAGAGAGAACTTTTCTTTTAATTTTCTTTCAGTGTTCAATGGGGAAATTCAAGCATTTTTTCAAGACTTGCTTGTACTGTAAAGCAGCAGCAAGGCTGGAATTAGAAATCACGCCTGCTGAACCTCTGCTCTGCATTTCTAACACAGTTAGTGTTTCTCCCAAGGTGGGCGCTTTTAAAATGATGGTACAATCAGTGAAATCTGAGATGTTATAAAAAGGAGAACAGCGTGTTTTTGAAAAACCTTGATAGAACATTGGGGCAGATGGCAGTCAGAGAGATGAAAAGCAGTCCCTTGTGCAAATAACATACATTATATTCTGGTTAACTTTGGTTGTGGAGCACGTTGCACTGAATTTTATTGCTCAGTTTTATCACATAAAAAGCATGTGATAGGAGGTCCCATATTGTTGCAATTGCCTGTACTTATTTAAATAAAAAAAAAAAAAAAGGCAATCCTCCCCCAACCCACACAACAACAACAAAGCAAGTAGAAAACCTCCAAAGGGACATTATTAACACACATGAGGGTATTTGATTCATTTGTCTATCGTGACCAGTTATTGCAGTTCGTGCTTCAGGGAATGGTTTTTGTCTGTGGTCTCTCTGGTTCCCAGAGATGCTGCCTGACATTGTGATAAAGCAGTTAGACCTAGAATAAGGAGCTGGGTAAGATAGTGCTTGTTACTACATGATTTCTGCAAGTGCAAAATCACTGACACACATCATGCTGATAGTGTAAGTTGAGTGCTAATTTTTTATTTTCAGATGGGGAGCTGGGATGTAGAAAGCAGTATAATTTGATTTCATGGCCAGTGGCAGCAGCAAAGAGTTTCATTTAATTTACATTGTAGAAGAGATAATGGCCCAAACATCTGGACTGCTACATCCTGGACTTCTCAAGCTTGATTAGACAGAAGAAATTTGCATGAGTGTGATTAATTATTTTAGTCCTGGTCTAAAAGGTTGTATACCTGCACCTTGTGCTGCTATGAAAGAAGGCATGCATTGGCCTGACTCATCTTAGCAAATACTTGGGGTTCCAGTTTGCAGTTGTACAACATAGGAAGGTGGATTTTACCCACAGGTGGTTAAAACTCAGCAGCAAATGTCAGTGCAAAGAAAAGTGTGGTCTGGAGAAAACCTCTGCTGGCCGTACATTTAGTGCTAGTACTTTCTCTCTTGAGTCTGAATAGGTTAGACCTAAATATCAGACCAACAGGGAGAAAATACAAGAGAAAATACCCTGTTCTTTTCAACATTCAGAGTGAGAGAGGAGTCTCTTGTGTTTTTTTTTTTTTTCACAGCTATAAGACTACCATGAATAATGTACATCTGGTTTTGTGCCTTAGGTTCCTCTTTGCTAATCATGCTTTCTTGTGTAGAATCCATTCTGAAAAGAAAGCTGATCTTTCTGCATAAAAAGGGTTGTATAATCACAGAATCACAGAATTGCAGGGGTTGGAAGGGACCTCAAGAGATCATCGAGTCCAACCCCCCTGCCAGAGCAGGTTCCCTACTGCAGGTTGCACAGGTAGGCATCCAGGCGGGTCT
>WBMW01000564.1:1105919-1219636 GCA_013396635.1 Penelope pileata | reverse complement strand
GGATCCCATTGGCCTTCTTAGCCACCAGGGCACACTGCTGGCTCTTGGCCAACCTGTCATCTACCAGGACCCCCAGGTCCCTCTCTGTAGAGCAAACATATAAGTATGAGGCGTTGTAATATATCCATGGTATAAGCTGCTGAGGTTAGCCGTCATCTCAATATAGGTGAACACACTAGGCACTGCTGCTGACCTGGGTGATGATGGTGCAGAAAGAGTCCAGCAGCTTGGCTTTTGAGCTACTAAGATTCACTTGTTGCAAGCTACGTTCAATCTCCTTGGCTATCTGTTTTCCCAGTGTTCTGGCAGCTCAGTTAAGGCCATGTTTCTGAACAAAAAAGGAAGCGTTTTGAGAAAATGTATGTACTTTCTTCTAGCAGTGACCCTGCAGGAGATGAAAGCTCTGTGTTTCGAGTGTTAATTCATTAATAGAAGGCCTTCATGACAAACTACAGTTACTTGAATGGATTTCCCTTAGATTTTTCACCATGAGTTGAGATCTCAGCAGGAAACGCACAGTGGTGACCTCATCAGAGTTGAGAGAAAGGTGAGGAAAGGTGATAGATTCATGAAATCAATTTGGAGTGCACAGTTGGTACTGGGAGAGTTAATGTTTTTTGCATGTTCCCTGTTTTTAATAAGCTTCTTTTGTGGAAGAAACTATTTGCTTCTGTCTTGCCTCCTATGATTTGTCTTCTTAAGAGCTTTCCACTAATTCTCAAAGAGAAATGCAATTGGCTGTTTTATTTGGCAAACCACTGTTTTCTTTTCCATACCACTCTCTAGTAATGAATTATTTCTAAATAGGAAAAGAGATCAAAGACTTGCTTGCTTCATGTCAGCTGAGGTTTGGGCAGAATGTCTGAAGTCTTTTCCTCTGGATGTATGCAATAGTAGATAGTCCATGTAGTGCTGAGCTGTGCTCTCCCTAGCCTCAAGCCCTCTCCCTAGTCAGTTGGCAGAGCTGGGCTGCTTCAGAGCTTGTGGGGTAATCGTGCTCTTGTTCCCTATGGGGAAAAAACCTTTCTCCTGTGTATGCCAAAACCTTCCCTTGCACCCGCTCATCTCTAGCCAGGATGTTTATGCCTGGGGAGGTCTTGAAATTGAGCCTTTGACCATGTCTTGTTGTGCCTCCTGCATGTTCTTTCACGGAGTTGTGGCTCCTCCTTGTTTGTACAGTGCCTGCCAGGTTTCAGTGAACTTTCTGCACTGAAATTTTCTGCAGTGAATAGGTCTTTGTATTGTTTTCTTAGTTTGCCTGGAAAAATCTAGATCCATTTTGGTTCCCTGTGGTCTTTTTTAAAAATGCACCTACTATAAAAGAAATAACTCAATCTGAAATTCACCTGTGGTTATGTATGTAGTAGCTTACAAAACTACCTCTTCAAATTAGTAGATCTGTGTAAACTGATTACACAAACAAACAAAACCTAAGCTAGGGAAGCACTGAAGAGGGCTGGCAGACTGCAAGCCTAAAGTAAGTGAGACGTTCTTCACTAAGTTTATCTGTGGAGCCTCTTGATGCAGAATATTGTGGTTGCCATTTATTGCAGATAAAGGCTCTCACTGTTTCAGCAATAGTCTTGAGTTTTATCAAAAATAAATTGAGTGAAGATGTTAAATAGGTGAAAACATTTGACAGAAAGTCTTTGAGCCCACAAATGGTTGGGGGCTGGAAGAGGACCATAAGGAAGATATCTTACCTGCTCTTTCTTAACCTGTTCATAATGGATGCCATAGGTCAAGGATGGGCAGCTGTCTTCTGTCCGAGAGTGCTGATGGGGCCGGGATTGCCCTTGCTCTGAGCACATATGGCCATTCATATGCTTTTTGCTCTTTTTAACAATGTGAAATTTTTAATAAAAAGGACCTGGTTAGTTTAAAGAAAAGATTCTGCTCATCAGCTTTTTGCTACAGCAAGTTCGACAGTTTGTTGCTATGTCTGTTAGAGAGCATGTGAAAATGAGTTGAATCATAAGCTAATTTCTAACACGCAGGAGCTGGAAGAGAAACTTTTTTTTCTTCCCCCAAGCTTCAGAATACAAAAGGGGAAAAATGTTATCTTTCTTGATTTGTCAGTTTCCTGCCCCTTGAATTGTTTTTTTCTGAATTTTAAAAATGCAATAATAATTCTTAGTTTGCCAAAAAGGAGAGGAGAAAGTGAGTTTTATTTCCCTCCCCTTAAGTATGGTCTTATCTGGTGTTATACCTTTACCCCTGTTTTGTCCGTTTTTATTCATCTTTCCCGGGTCAGTCTGTTTTACGCAGGTAAGGAGGGTTCCAAAGTCTGTCCTACAAAGGTAGGAAGTGGTACTGTATTGATGTGAATTTTGTATACCGTGTTCAGGGAGGTCTCTGGTTGTTGAGGCTGATGTAGCATGCACTGAAAATGTTTGCATTTTGTGCTCAGAATATCTTAACAGGGAAACACAAAAAAGGTGGCTCAATGTTAGTAATACTCGTCTTCATTTATTGATCTCACATTTTTAATGATAGAGGAAACCTTCTCACTTGATGCTAGTGTTAATTTCTAGCTAATCCTAAAGGGAAAGGTTCTAGAGAAAATTTATTTTTAAATACTTAATCTCTTTAGCAATTAGGTGGAAATAATGTAGTGTGTGCAGGATTTGGGTTTTCAGATACTGTAAAAGGCTGTAATTTGCAACTTAAATAGTGTAGTTTGTGGTTACCTGGAGTCAGGGAAATGAATCCTCAGAAAGATTTAATAGAAGTTGTAAGGTGAGGCAAAATATAATATATTTATGATTAAAGTGTTGCAAATTTTGTGTTTTGGCAACATTATTGTACTAACACCACTAATTGCGAAGTCAGGCTGGAGATGGTTCTTGAAAAACACTTGAAGAGCTGGAATACTGCGCCAAAAAATTTCCATCTCTGAAAAGGAAAAACAGCTTCCTGGGTTTCTTGCCATGTGACTAAAACAGAGAAGCTGAGGCACAAAAACACAAAATAGAACATTCTTCCATGGGGTTCATTCTGTTATCTCCAGCCCTAAACAGAGAAGTGTTGAGCAGGTGTCATGACTGAGGACAGCAAGCTCCTCCTTCCCTTCTTATTTCCCATGTTTGCTTTCAGGAGCTCAAGGGTGTCTCTATACAGGGAGTCTGGCTCCTTTTCCAAATCTGCTCTGCAGTTCTAGTGATGTGAAGAAAAAGAGCAACACCTTTCTCTGTGAATGCCTTAATGAGGGAATCGCCACTCTGCAAGCTTGTGGGCTGGTAATGCTGGGAGTTGCTCCGTGGCATAGCAGGATGAATGTAGGAAGTGGTTGCATTTTTTCTTTCAGGGCAAAACTAATTTCTCAGCAAAAGCAAAACAATGCCAAGACTACTGGGTAATCTAGTAACAAAAATAGATTGATTTTGTTAAACTGCTGAAAATGCAATGTATTCTCAGGTTATGTCTAAAATGTTTGATTACAGGAAATTATGCATAAAGAAAACAGATGTATTTTGATGCCTTCTTTTTTCTTGCTGAGAAGGCAAGTTGCTACAGAAATGGCAGCTTGTCTTTGCAGTGGGAGATATTTCCCTTATAAAATAGTGGAATGGGGAGACTTACATCACTGAGAAGGAGCATAAATCAAATTCAGGATGCTGGAAGCTGTGTGATGTAGTGCTTGGCAAGGACCTGAGTGACTTGATCTTGTTACTGTGTGGCAAGGCAGAAGATGAGCTTGGGAATTCAGACTCCCAAGGGATATGTCAGCTCTACTGAGGCTCAGCAGTGCTGGGGATTCAGGCCTAGCTGCAATTAAAAGGCACAGATGGCACTAAACTTAGTGAGGGATGTCAAAAATAACAAGAAGGTATTCTATAGCTACTTTGGTCAAAAGAGGCAAAGGAGAGTGTATTCCCTCTGATATATGAGAAGGGAGAACTGGCTTCAAAGACTGAGGTACTCAGCAAGTTCTTTGCCTCAGTCTTCACTGGCAGTCAGGCTTTCCGTGCCTCACCTGTCCCTGAACCTCTAGGCGGGAGTCAGGGGAACAACACCCCCACACACTGTAGGAGAAGAGCAGGTCCGAGACCTCCTCATGAGTCTGAAAGTGTACAAGTCCATGGGGCCAAATGACATGCATCCCAGGGTTTTGAAGGAGCTGGCTGATGTGGTTGCCAAGCACTCTCTGTTGTATTTGGAAAGTTGTGGCTGTCAGGCAAAGTCTTTTGTGACTAGAAAAAGGGAAACATCACTCCCATTTTTAAGAAAGGGATAAAGAAATACCTGGAACTACAGGTTCTAGGTGGCTACAGGTCACTGGAAGTACAGGCTGGTGAGCCTCATGTCTGTGTGGGAAAATCATGGAACAGATTCTCCTGGAAGAGATGTTAAGGCACATGCGAGACAAGGAGGCTATTTGAGACAGCCAGCACAGTTTCACCAAGGGCAGATCATACCTGTCTAATCTGGTGGCTTTCTACAATGGAGTGTTAGCATCAGTGGATAAAGGAAGGGCAAGTGATGTCATCTACCCGGGCTTTTGCAAGGCCTTTGACAGGGCCTCCCTTATGAGGAAAGGTTGAGGGAGCTGGGCTTGTTCAGCTTGGAGAAGAGAAGGCTCTGGGGAGATCTCATTGTGTCCTTCCAGTGCTTAAAGAGAGCTTGTAGGCGGGAGGGGGACTGACGTTTTACATGATTTGACAGTGATAGGTCAAGGAGTGGCTTTAAACTTAAAAGAGGGGAAATTTATGATAGATGTTAGGAGGAAATTCTTTACTCAAAGGGAGGTATGACCCTGGCACAGCTGCCCAGAGAAGCTGTGGGTGCCCCATCCCTGGAGGTGCTCAAGGCCAGGTTGGACGGGCCCTGGACAGCCTGATCTGGTGGGCGGCAGCTCTGCCCTTGATAGGAGTTGGAACCGGGTGAGCTTTAAGGTCCCTTCCAACCCAAGGTATTCTATGTACGGTTCTATGATATGATTCTAAGAAATGAAGGAGTTTTAGTGCTTGTTAAGAAGGCTAATGTATTTGTGGAGCTGTTGCCTGTGCAGCCACTTTCCCTGATGGGGTAAAAGTTTCTGTAGCAAGAGCTGTGCAGCATGCAAGAGGGTGCTGCTTCACCTCTGCGCCTCGAGTGGTGTGTGGCATTTGCTTGAAAGAGACTGCTGTTCCTCAGGCAGGCCTGGTGGAACAGGGAGCAGGATTAACATGACTTGTCCATTTGGCTCAACAAAATGGAGTGCAACTTCTTCAGACTGAGAGGCAGAATAAATCATTTCAATTGAGAAACTGTTTAATAAAAATGAAACAGCTTTTCTTCCAAACTCTTTCATTCTGGAAAAAAAAAGTTAATGCTTTCTTGTAAGCACTTCTATTTTCTCCTACACAGAAGGAAAAAGATTGAATTACTAGAATTTCCCATGAATAGAAATGTTGATTTCTGCCTGCCCTCTTCCCCCTGCCCCATGAGGCAGAAGATTATTCTTGAAACTGGTAATAAAGGACCATAAATGGAACACTCAATTACAGTGGAGCGCGATACACTTGTGTCAATATTGCCATTTAAACATGGATGGTGTCTAAAAGAATATTTTTTTCAGAGATCTGCTCCTGCAGTTCCTGGTTAGCCACTGTTGCAGAAATATATTTCTGGCTCTAATATCTTCTACTGAGATCTTTTTGCTATGCTGAGCATGTCTGAAACTTCGTTTTTTCATACATATGGTTAGAGGAGAAATACAGCTTTTTGAAATCCTGTCTGAGGTCACGGTTGCTGAGAGCTTTTCAGATGCCAGGACTTAAAACACCCAAGAAACTTAATTTTGATTTGGGAAAGTAGGTAGCAGTGGAGGGAATAAATGAGGGTGAAGTATAAGGTAACAGGGACCTAAATGAGTCTTTCATGGCAAACAGAAGTTTACTGAAGTCACGGTTGCTTTTGTCAGCTGGTGTGGTTCGTAAGCCTGGGAGCAGCCTGGTGATGACCAGAGAGGTGGTTCATAGAGCTCTTCCCTCTGCATGTGAGAAAAAGGAAAAGAGGCTGTAGATGACAAGCTGATGGATGGGAGTGTTCTTTCAATTAAGGAGGAGTTCAGGGAAAGGTAGAGAGGAAATGGCCCCTGATCTGAAGTGGGATGGACGTACACCTGGGAATCTGGCCAACAGAAAGAGTGATGTTTCTCCAAATCCAAGGGTGCAGAGACCCATGTGTATGTGAAGGGGTCAGAACACCCCCTCTGGTGCTGGGTTTGGTAGCAATGTAGTGTGCTGGCTTAACAAAGGAAATTTGTATTTAATTTGGCAGTCTTGTCAGTTGCTTTATTGTCTCGGCCAATCTGCCATGTCTGGTCATCCTACTCATTGACCGAATATAAGGCAGAGAGATGGAGACTGCAGTCTAGGTTTACTTGTAGTCTAGAGTGATATATTGACTTCTTTGCAGGACAGCTCAGTGATTTTTCCTCCCCAGTGGAAATGTGAAGCCCGAAATTCATATGCATAAACATTTATTTTAGCTAAGCAATGTGCAGTCAGTTTCCGAATAGATAAATCAGAGGCTTTTGTTGCTTAGATATCTTAAAGGGTAATATCTTAGAACCTGCAAGGTAATAGCATTCTCTCTCTGTAATGTGTCTAGCCTGTTAGCTTGCTGAGTGATTTACACTTCGAGGAGTTGAGTTGTCTAGCATAGATGGGACATTGTGGCTAAAGTGGTATGGGTATATCTGTAATGCAGCTCCCTACAGAGGTCCCTCATCACCTCTGAATGAGGTATTGGCCAAATGTGGAAAAGTTCAGGATTTGCTTTGAGGTCCTACTTTCCATTAGTGATATGCCTGCTTAAAAAGGGTCAAAAAAAGTAATGACTGTTGTATGTTGCCAAAATAGATGATGGAATGTGCAATGGCAGTGGCCATATTACAGATGTGCCAGGTGTGCTCAGGAGGTCATTTAGTCCACCTGCCTGCACTGATGCAGCACATTCAGACCAGGTTACTCAGGGCTTTTTTTCATACCTCACTGCTATGGGAAAGCTGTGCTATTTTATCTCCTAAATGTGACTAGAAAATAACCAAGGCACAGAAATTATTTCTTGCTTGCAAATTCTGCTTTTTTTATTTTTATTTTTTAAAGTCAAACCCTCTCTCTATTTTCATGTTTTCATAACCTGAAGGCTGTCAGATCCACTTTTGCATCTTATTTTAATTCACATTTTTTTAAAAAAATGGAAAGCAGTGGAAAAGAAAATGAAAAAAAGCATAAGGAGGAAATTTCAATTTCTTATTTTTAAGCACTTTTCTGTGCAGAGGATAGAGCAGACTGGAGGAGATCACCTGCTGTTTCTGACATAATCCTTTGGGATTTGAAGAAGATATGAGACTGGAGTCTATTTCTTTTCTTTTTTGCTTTCAAAAGCAAAGGTTGCTGTTGGAAACTACGGGCTGAGGTTCAATCCCTGATTGTATTGAAACAGAGGTGATTTACTTTCCCCTATCAAACTTGTTCCTGATAGGAGCTGCAGCCCAGCCAGCATGCTGCTGGGGTTGTGGGCAAGAGTATCACAAGGGAGCACCTGTGCTGCAGGTGGTGTTGTAGCATGGTAGCCAAAAATGGACTTCTTAAATGCTAGGTTGCTTTCTCTGAACCAAAATGTTACTGCCTTAGACTGCCACCAGCATGTTTGGCCCAAGCCCAGTTACACCCACCTTCCAATAAGTGGGTATTTTACAAGTTGTCTGTGTATGAGAACACTTTTATGCTGCTGCTGGATGCATGAGCTCTCTGGAGGACAAAGATATTGGAAGGACTTTAGCCAGGTTCCCAAAGCTGAGCTGCTGTAGATGTGCTGTGTAGACTATGTAGGAGTTGGACTCAATGATCCTTGTAGGTCCCTTCCAACTCAGGATATTCTATGATTCTATGATAGGAAATAAGGAAGTAAGCAAAAACAAACAGTTGCAGAGCCAGCTTCTTGCACAGAAGGCGATGCAGCGGGGAGCAAGTCCCTGTTTGCCAAGTGGGGGAAAACGGACATTGACTGGCAAGGAGAAATGTTATTTGCTGGTTTGAGGAACAAACAAGTGGAAGAAACCCAAATCACTGCCTGTTCATCAGAAGGGGAGGATGTGGAAATTACAGGTGAAAGTTTGTAACTGGCATTTGGTGATGACAGATCTCTTTAAACTAAGTGATAATGCCAAGCCTGGAATAACTTTGCCTTTGCCTCTGTGCTTTTTGCAAGATCTATGTAAAGCCTGGTAATGACAGGCAGATTGTTAATTTCAATCATCAACCCAATGGGATCAG
This sequence comes from Penelope pileata, assembly GCA_013396635.1. Lineage (NCBI taxonomy): Eukaryota > Metazoa > Chordata > Aves > Galliformes > Cracidae > Penelope > Penelope pileata. Next base: position 1,211,369 of record WBMW01000564.1, on the reverse strand, counting down.
GAAAACGTGGCAGCAGTAATCAAAAATGGATGATAAGAGTAAGGAGGCTAACAAAGCAGTAGGAGCAAATATTGGCAAGTATGAGCAACTATTTGTTAGAAGCACTGCAGTTATACAGTGCAACGTGAGCTCCAATTGAGAGCTCTGCTGGAACAAATCATAAAGCCATCAAGGAAATTTTGGGACCAAGCTGTTCAGAAACAGCTGGAACTTTCCAACAAACTGGATTTCAGTGCTAATAGGGTGCCTGACACCTTAGATCCCATGAAAAATCCCATCCTAAGAAGTTGCTTTCTGTGTTGCATCAATTCTGCAGGTAGCGTGGGTGTGCTGCCTCTCATCAGTGGGAGCTGTGCTACGTGCTCTCAGTGGGTCTGTGCTTTCACTCTGCCACCTTCAATCACCAGATTTGCTTTACATTTTGCAAATGCTGAACTGATTCATTTGCCAGATTTCCAAACTAGCCTCAGGCCGGTTATGGTTTAATATGGAAAATAAAAAAGTGCTTTCAAACTACTACGTGTTCTGGTAGCTGTGTTGACAATAAAAGAGTAAATGGGGGACAGAGCAATTATCAACCTCAGTTCGATTTTTGGCTGTCTACTTAACCACTGAAGACTGAAAGTTTTTCTAATTCACCTCAAAGGACCATCTAAGTTCACAGGCATTAAATATTGAATTAATTTATTGAATTGAGAGATATTCCTGGAACACGTACTCAGATTTTCTCCTACATTTATCAACCAACATCGCATAATTACTTTATGCATCAGTGGTAGTTTTTTTAAAAAAGTTCTGAAGAACATAGATTTGCCAGCAGTATTCTGAGGGGAAGTAGGAGTGGTGTTTCATTTTTTAGTTGAAAAATTCAGAATTAACTTTTTGCTTTGGGTAAGAGAATATCGAGGCACAGTTGAGCGTTCTTCTCCTCCATTCTCTTTACAACTGTGAATGGAGGTGAAAGTAGAAGACTTGTTCAAGATTTTGAAAAGATCCCTGCAGCTGACTAGACTCATTTTACATCAGCTTTCAATGTTTCAAAACAGCTCAAAATCTGCACTCATTTTAAAAGCAGGTACATTTGAATGTTTCTATTATGCTACATAGCACCAGTGCCTATTCCTTCAACTTACAGGTCTTTCTAAAAAGAAGAGAAAACAATGCCCTGGACCTGAATGATCTTTTCATGTCAAAAAAGAAAGTTGTGTGGAGGCATCTTGAACACAGTGTGATTTTTGAAATGAGTTGCTGGAGAAGTGTTTGCCTTAGCAAAAAATATTTCAGCCAGCTTTCCTCAGGACCCATCATGTCTAGGGGCAGATCTTGAAATCATTTCAGAGAAGATGTGGTCTGTATACCTCATGCAGGTTTCACTGCCAATGTTTAAACAAATATTACTACAATCAGGCAAAGTATACGAATGTTAAATGTGCAGATAATACAAATAGTAGAATAGAAATGTAATTTGCAAAGTAAAATTTTATAAATTGTACCTGAAATCCTGACTTTTTCTGTTGGTTAAAAAAGAAGACTTCTTTGGAATATGAGCTGTGCTAATCATCTCTGCTGCTGTAAGTCAAATTTGGAGATTGCAACTTAGGCACTCACCCTGAAATGCAGACAGCCTGATATTTCATTACCATGAGCTTATTCGGTTCATTTAATCTGGGGTAAAATAACTACTTTGATTTGTTAGTGCGATAAACCTGGTAGTGCGCTGGCATAAATTAGTGTGTCAGATGTAAAACAGTAAAGTCAGGATTAGTATCTGGATTTCAAAGTGGCAAGTGAACACTGCAGCACGAAAGTACTACAGCTGAATGCAGGGGTGCAGTAAAATATTGTTCTCTCACCAGGTTTTGATTATAGTAGTGTCAAGCCTGAGAAACTTCACTGAACTACTTAATTTTGCTAGACTGAGCAGCAGAAATTCATCAGCCATGGCTTGCATCTCTAATGTATAATCCTATTGTGGTTGCTTTATAATAGACATGTCCCTGCTAAGCAGTACTGAAGGTGCTAAAGTGGAGACTTACAATAAATAGAAACATTTGTCAGTTCTTCAAACAAGAAATGAGATAAAAGTTCTCACTCGCTGCTATAGATTCTTACATAGACAGGTTTTGAAATGTAATGTTTTGAAATGCAATGTTTTCTTCAGTTTCTCCAAATTCCTCCCTTTAGATTTTCTTTTTCCTTTTTAGTGTGAAAATCTTGCTGTTCTCCTGAACTTATAGTGTGTGTCAGACGGATTTGTCCTGTTTTAGAAAAAGAAATGCAAATTGCTGGGAGTGCTTGAGAACGGTTTAAATACCACTACTTACTGACCAAAGGGTGCAACTTTCTCCAGCCTCTGTTGGAGCTGCGAAGCTTTAGGAACTGCTTGGTCCCTCGTACAGCAAACACACTGAGGTGAAGTCCCCTTCCTCTTCAAGGTTATAGCAAAGTATATATCAGCTAAACTAATAGATCTTCCGTTTCAGAGGAGCGCAGTGAATCTTGCTGAAATACATAGTTATTGAAAGGCTAATCTGACTGGAATAAATATTTCTTGTACTCTTAGAGTTAACTTATGTTTAAAAATAGGTAACGTGCCCTGAATTCTCCACCCTAGCCTGTTGTAGTGAGTACTTAGCTTGTGCAAGGTGAAGCAGTGTTAACCATACTCATATCATATTTTGTTTTATTTCTCCTGGGGACAAAATAAAGTGACACTTAAAAGCAACCCAAAAAAACGACAGTACGTATGTGTGGTTGATCTTGGTCTTGTTGCATTTAGTGCAGGTGATATGGAGGATTCCATTCCTGCCTCCCAGGAAATGGCGTCTGAGCAGTGATTTGGCCAGAGTGTTATGTGTGTTAAAAATAGTTTTGTTAGAGAGGGAGAAAGATTCTCCGGGTGGTTTCATCCAGGGCTGATTATCCTCCTCTGCCCTTGTGCCACGTTGGGCATCCAGTGAAGGAGGCGACTATGAATTCTTCTCCTGACCATCACAGAGCAGTGCCCTAAAAACTGCTGGCAGTGTAGAGACTGGGGAGAAAGCTGTGAGAGGGGTTCTGACCAGGAAGGTTGGTGCAGAGCAAGCACGGCTTGGGAAAGGATGGCCGAGGCAGAGACACTGAAGGGAAAGAGATGAACTGGATGTGTGCTGAGTGGCTGTTGGAGAGAGAGTGTCCCAGGGAAGAGGAGATGTGCTGAACTTCTCTTGCTGAGAGTAAAATAGCCCGAGACAGATGGGCAATGTGGAGGACTATATTGCGACAGAGCCTGTAAGGAAACAGCTAATAAAATACAGAAATATGAAGAGAGGGTACTTAAATGTGTGCTTACACCAGCAAATGCCCAAATGCCTTCTTGAATCAGAGTATTGCTGCTATGAAAGAATAAAACTACTGGATTTATCACTATTTACTATTAATCTCTCTGTATTTACCATTAATTTAGTACTATTTGCTACCTCTGTCAACTATTAGGTCTATTTACTGTTTATTTGTCACCTTTCCCTCACTCGGCAAATAAATGATTAAAGAATAAGCCTAGACTTCAGCAGAAGCAGGGAGGTATTATATAAGATTGTCATAGGCCAAATCATTAGAGTTTCTTGTTCAGCTTGTGGTTGAAGGCATCCTTGTCAGAAACCATCTTATGGATTATAAATCTGTTCACCTCCCCAGACTTGTGGTTTTGTTTGCACAGTGAACTAAATTAGTTTATTAAGCCAAGTAGTCATAAATAGAAGCTAAATTAAAGTTGATCTTGGAAGGTATTCTAATCGGACCTAGCCTCTTGAGGCAATGTGCTGTGAAAAACCTTCCATTTTTCAGATGAATTGTAGCAACTAATCTTTGCCTTCACCTGCATGTCGTACTTCGCATGACAAAGATCTGCTATCAGCCACAACTTTGGGGACGCCTACCTGCAATGTTGATTGCGCTAATCAAGATGTAGGGGAGGGAAAATTCTGGGTGGTTTGTCTAACAAGGGAAGGTAAGATGGGAACTGGAGATTTTTTTCCCAGATTCTTTTGTAGAGATTCACAACATTAATCTGTTTCCCTAAAATCAGAGAAAAAGCTTTCAGTGTCTGCCTGCCCTTCTGAGTTTTAGTATGCAGCCCACCTACACACAGCCCTTTCTTCTGCAGGAGCTGGCTGTGCAGTCTGTCTTGATTAGATCCTATAGCNTTTTTTTTTTTTTTGAATTCTTTCAATACCTATCTTGTCAAATCTGCCAATTCATTCTTAAAATACTAACAAAATGTGGAAGACAAGGTGATGTGTCTAGCCTGGTATTTAAATCTTTCTTTGTTTTGATGTGTTATTACTCCTTATTCTTCTCCCTGTGAGACATACAAAAGAGAAAGAATAGATATCAGATCAACAGTCAGATTACAATGTCTACTTTTTAGCAGTTCACACAGTCATGATTCATTGTAATCAACCTCGGTACTCCCAGTGCAGGAAAGGAATTGAGATAACTCGAGATAACATAAGTCTACTGTATTTAAGCTTGGTCTAGCTCAAGCTTTTGCTTCATTAATACTTCAGGTTGCAGTAGGATATAACCTTTATAAAGACATAAAGATCAGTTGGGGATGCATTCTCATGGCTGCAATTTCGTAGTCTCATAGTAGTGCTGTAGTGGGTTAATCTGTGTAATCTTTTTTAGTACAGCTGTTCCCCAGAGAGGCTGTAACTTAAGTTACGGATTTGTTGTTACACATATAATTTCAGAGACTTAGGAAGAATATATCAGCATAATCAGCAAAGAAATAGTGTTAGAGAACACGTAATTATGGTCTTCCACATTATTGTTCATTGTGTCTGTGGAGGAGCCTTGGGTAAGGTCAGACCATGCAGAGTGTTTGTCCTGGCTATTTGTCGTGATAGTGGAAGTGAAAACCAGGTATAAAAGTCTGGCTGAGAAAGCTGCAGCAGCTCTGGGAGGCCGAGGGACTGGGACTGCTTATAAATGTATCCCAAGGAAAATCCTTCTTGGGCCTGCAGTTTTGCAGAAGGGGAAGCAGCAGTGCAAACCATGACAGGGCTTGCTCCCAGCTGCAGTGATAATGCTAGTGCTCAGTCCTGGAGAGTCCAGACAAGCTCTGTGGCTTGCAGACTGTACCTCTTTAGGATGCTGAGGGTGTGTGTTAACCTGCCATAATGACAGACGAACAAAGGTGTCTTTCTTGAGCTGTGCGGATTGTGGAGAGGAGAATGAAGGGTCTCAGCTGGCTTCTGTGTAGCTGAATGGGGCTGCTGTGTCAAAAGCCTCCCTCCCTTTTTTTGCTCCTCCCAAAGTGTGAATGTAGGAAGAGATGAGCTAGCAGTGAAAGATGTGATGTGTTGCTCTCGGGCTGGGAAGTGGACGAGGGTGTGCAGCTGGAATGACATTTCTTCGCTTGTGTGAAAGTAGCAGTGTAGCTTTAAAAGCCTATGAGCCCTGATTAAGTGTCTTATTTTTTACATACATCATAAATAAAACTTCAAAGGTTTGAGAGTGAGGGAAGGGGATGAGAGCACATTCTGCCATCCACTAGAAATGTTTTTGCCTGCCAGAACCATTTAGTGAATCTGCTAAACAGCTTTGTTAAGGTGTTTATCCCACCAAGACAGTTCATAGCTGTGGGCATTCAGGGGTGTAGAAATGAATTCAGGCCATGCCAAGCATACAGGACAATGTTTCTGAGCCAGACACAATACAGTGGCTCATCTGCATAATCCCTCCATCCTGCTTGAGATGGAGGAGAACGGAAAAGCAGTAGATACTATATGTCAGCCCTGACAGCTTTATTAAAACTACAGAGTAAGTTCTTCTGGTCTTGCTACTGCTTGCCAGCGTTCAGTCTGTCCAGAGAGGGCTGCGTTGCCTCATTTTGGAGAGTCTGGAAGAAAACTGAAAGGGGGAAGGATGCAGGGAATTTTCTGCTGTATGTGAAGGTGCTGCAGGTTGGCTTTGCCACTCTGCAGCTAATGACATTCAAGGGAGAACATACTGCTGCATGGCCTGGTGTGTGTGAAGTACAGTGTGTAGTGTGTGAGTAAGGTAGCAGGGGCAGGTTTCCAAAACTTACTTAGGGATGGGATGTCCATGAAGTGGTCGGGTTTCCTCTAGGCTACTGCTCTCAGTAGGAGTTGCTGGGTGCTGAGCACTTCTGAAGATTTGGCTTTTTGACAGTACAATCCATCATTTGGTTGAAAAGATTGCTTTCAGCACCCTGCAAATAATCCATTCTGCTGGAGCGTAAATAATATCTCTTATGTTAATATTTTCTTTTTTTTCCTTCTGCATAATATTACAGCTCTTTTTGCCCCGAAAAGGCAGAGAGGCTGTTTCTCTTTATTGGATTTGAGTGAATAATTTGCAATAAATTATTTATTCAGGGAATCAAGTATTTTTCTGCTTGCAAAAAATCTCCACTCTTGTGTTACTTATTCAAATGTGTGTGATATTTTTTTTGTTGTTCTGATTCTCTGTTTTTTTCTTTCTTCCTTGTCCCTTCTCTTGGAGTTGGGACAAGTTCGGTTTGGGACCTTGCTGCTGAAGAGTGTTACATAGTCTAGCAGCTTCTCCTTGGTTGAGGTGTTCACGTGGGTCTGTCATACAGGCATTTAAATGGATACCAGGTATTGCAGAAGCAGGCATTGCTTTTATAAGCATTCAGGGCAATATAGCTCAATTATTCCAGGCTCGCAGAAAGTACTTTTGTAAGGGAATATAGAATAATTTGCTGAAAAATTTCTCTGTCTGAGCACTGACATCAAAGCATGTTTAAGTGTTTGACTATGGTTTTGTGTGAACCTACTATATGAACAGTGGTGTTGGAGAAGGGCAAAAAAGAGATGAGGGAAAAGGTCTCAGACCAAAGGTTCTTAATTACTTGCTGTGTTCATTTGAACTGGTTGCCTATCACCTACTTGTCTCATATCATACAGATCCATTGAGCCTGGGGTTTCCAAAGTTTGCTCATAGGGAACTGCATAACAGGTAGGACACCAGATGATAAACCTTAAAAGAGTGCAGCCAGTAGGGAGGCCTTGTTTTTGAGCATCGGTCCTCGTGCTGCAGGTGAACATCCAAGTCAAGGCTTGCGGGTATTTTTATTGACGTTATTACCAGCCTGCTGCATATCCTTGCCCCTGGTTTGGTTCGTTTGCTTTGTTTTGCATAGTTTCTCTGTGTGGGTTGCAAAGCCTTTTCAACAGGGGCTCCCCCTTATCCAGTAAATCTGCAGGAGGCAGAGCGGTGGGATGGGGAGACTTGGATGCCCTGCCCCTTGATGGCGTGAGAATGGGTGCAGTACTGTGCCCAGGAATGTGAGACACAGGGTTCCTGTGTGCTTCAAGGGCCAGGATTAGTCTTAACAATTTCTATTTCCAATTCCTTAGTTTCACTGAGCTATTTAAAGAGCAGAGTGCAAGATCTTTAGTCGCGGAGTTAGTCCAGAGACTGGGATACTATGTGGAGGGAATTGGTATCTCTGAAAACTGAAGAGGTTTCAGTTTCTTCTGCAGTTTGCAAAAGGGAGGTTTCTGTCAGATGTTGGCATGGGATTGGCGGCCTGACTGACGTGTTCTGGGGCACACTCTGGAAGTCTGATTAGCTGAATAATTTGGGCATCTCAATTAAGTACTTAAAATGAGACAGTATTAATATGTGTCCTCAATATAATCAGGAGCAAAGTAGTTGGAGACACATCCAATCTTTCTATCCCAGCCAGTGGATACCTATGACATGAAGGCTTTTAAGAGAGAGTTCTAGCTATGTAGAGAGTAAGGCATGTGACACTTAATCTGCAGGTCCTGCCTGAATTTGTGTGTGATTTGTTGCATTGCTTCAGGTTGCAGGTGTGGGGGCACCTAACATTGGCATGTTCCTGGCATAGAAGAAGATCAAATTAAGCAGTGTAAAGGCTCCGTGGACACCTGGAGGCAAGATGGAAGGAAACTGCTGTTCTTATCCAGTGATAAAATAGAGGCATTAAAGAAAATGTAAACCTTACAGAAGTAATGTGAAGGTTGATTTCTTCGATGTTTTGTCTGCTTGAGCCAGCGACCTGTTCTAGTTACTCTGCGCTGCCTCCTGTCCCCTCAGCTGCCTGCTGGCAGAAAGGTTAGCACTGCTGAGGGTTGCTGTCCTTCAGGGGCCACTTCTAGCACTGCGGTGATGGAGTCAGGGAGCTGAGAGCATCTCTTGATAATCTGCATTTACTGCAGCACCTTGGAACTGCGGCACTGCTCTTTAATAGACAAATCTTTGTCAGAGAAACTAAGTAATGAACTTCATGCAAGCATTTTCCAAGAATTAATGCCAACTAAATCAATAGCAAGCCTAGCCTGCTTCCCTTAGCTTATTTCCTTCTCTTTCCCTACCCGAGCAAATGCTGACATGCATGCTAACTCACAAATAGCACAGACCAGTGGAGGGTGTCCCTGGGTTGAAAGCCATAAGCAACTGGGCAGTATGCTCTCAGTGAGCTTTGGGACCAGGCCTATGGGGAAGGAAGAGCATGGCAAGGGCGCTCTGCAAGGTGCTGGGTCAGATGATGTGTCTTGCCTTGTTTATGTACCCCTAATTCCCAAACCTGCCTGCCCTTCACCTCCTCCTTTTAAATTGCTACAAATGACTTAACTCCAACAAAGAACTGTGTACATCAGGGGACAGAATAAGTTGCTGTAAGTGAAGCATCCCATGTTGCTCTTAAATTCCCTCTTGAATTTTGCACTGTGACTGGCTGGTATTGAAGTCCTTCTTGTAGCTACCCAGTTAGCAGAAATCCTGGAAACATGAGGTGATGGCTTGTGCCAGCCTGAATGACTGCGCCCATACCGCTTAGCCAGCCCAGACTTTACCTGTGTGTCTGTACACTGAGGCCGTTAGTCCTTCCCTACATTCCCTACAAGGCAACATTCCATTAAAGGCCTTTCTAACATGAAAAGCATTCTGGTTTTGAGATATTGAGGCCTATGTAAGAGTGTAGGAGAGGAATCTTGGTGTAAAATCTGTACATTGTCATGGATTATCTTCTGTGAAAACTTCAATGGCTTCAGGGAAAAAAAAAAGAAAAAAAAAAAGGATTCCCAAGGGAGAAAGTTAGTCTCTTATGAGCAAAGTTAGTGAACTTGGTAAAAATATATGGTAAAACATGAAAGCAAAATCTTGTGAAATCAATTTTTTATGATTTTTTTTTTTTTTTTGAGATGGTGTTTATCTTGTATAAAAGATTACTAGTGGTTTTTCAATGTTACAGTCTGCTTATTGCTTACTAAGCATTTTAAAGCCATTGGATGTGCAATTGTTTCATAAAGAGAAAGCTGCCCTACTAAACATTGCTGGGTGCAAGAACTGAAAGCTGTCTGGAGAGTGACCCAAGCCAAGAAAGATAGCAAGCTTAAAAACCATAGTAGGAACTTGATTCTAACCAGATAAAATGCAGCTTGAATCCCTCTATAAACTAAGCCCCAAGGGTGCTAACTACATTTTTATGAGATGGTTCCCCAAACACCAGTTTTGTAACTGCATATTATAGCCTGAATGTGCGTTTCCATGAGTTTCTGTAGCAATTTCTGTAAGGCTTATTGTATCTCACAGATACAGTACTAAAATAATGTTTTAGTTAGGAAATACAGGGCAGCAAAAGAGGAGAGACCTGCAGAAAACCCTGTTTATTTGCATTTGGTGTTCGTTACCGTAAATGTTTTAGTGCATGCCTCTTGTTTTAGCTTGTGTGAGCCCTTAATTTGGGTTATCCAGCACCATCTGTAGTCAGAGTACAAAAAGAGGCTGTGCAATACTCTGACTGATATAATAGCTAAAAGAATGTTTGGTGTCATTTTTACACACGTATTACATGGGTATATAAAATTCTCCCCAAGCAGCACTTACCAGTAAGCAGTCATGGACCGCTGGGGTCTATAAGGTATCAGAAAGTTGTCCATGAAAAAAGTTGTTGAACAAAACAAGCTAACAGCAAGAAATACTCTCACACCCCCAGGCAAGCAAAAAAAAAAAANCCACCCCCCAGGAAAAAAAAAAAAAAAAAAAAAAAGAAAGAAAAAGAAAAAAAAAAGAAAAAAAAAACAATCTAGAAGTGAAAGCTAACTCCATTTATATGAATGAAAACCAGTGGGGAACAGCTGTAGAGCTGTAGAGAACAGCTGCCCAGGGTAGAGGATAATTTACTTAAAGCAGGAAACAAAAGTTGAGTTGCATGAATTCATAGTACTGTGAAGCATTACTGCAGAGCGCTGAGTGTTGTGGTGGTACCTGAATCAGCACAAGGTCAGGACAATTATTGTCTTTCTGTTCTGGTGTGTATATCTGATGTGGGCTTTGAAGAAACCCTGTGCTTTGCTTAAAGTGACAAGAAGTCTTGACTCTGAAATAGAAACCAGAGGAGAATGAAGACATGGAGGTTCAAAAGGCATCAAAGAGCCGAAAATTTTGTTGCAAACTTCAGTAAGATGTCTCATGAACATTTTGAATTTGTTTGCAGGAGATAGAAATGAAAATATACATGTATTTTCAGTACTTGGGAGACCAACAGATCTGAAGAAATTCCCCCCCCCACACCTCCCAATTAATTTAAAAGTAATAAGCAAAAACTCCTGGCCAAACGATAATTAGACAAAAGGAGATAGAAATCTCTTACAGAATTGGTTCTGCCAGAACTATAATATTTGTAATATCCCACTAGTGGCCAGTAAAGGAAATGAAAGGCAAAAGTCATGCCAAGATTACATATTCACAGCTCTGGCTACTTGTTTCTCACTGCCCAGAAGCCCAAAGGCCTGAAACAAAAGTGTTTTTAACATTAAACTAAATCTTGTCATATGAAAGTGTAAGATGAGCTAAGTATAAGGTAAAATATTGCCCTTCTGCTACAGAAAAGAAGGCTGGATTCTGAAGATTGGACATGCTTTTAGGGCTGGCAGCAAGAAATCCATGGTGCTGATAAAGAGGCTGTCCCTTGGCGTATTCCTAGTGGCTTAGGTACAGACAAGACTAGCTGAAGTACTGAGCAAGCTGTGTGCAAGCAGTGCTAAAGCTACAAGGGCTGCTCCTAAAGCAATGTCCCCTATTTTATGATGTTGGCCCACAACATCACAGGCAGATGTTGGTGGTATGGCAGTAGAGGCAGAACCTTCCCACCAATATTCCATTCCATTTTGTTTCAGTGTGACAGGTGGCAGCAGAGGGGCAGGCTGACACAATGACATCTGTCGTGGAAGTGCAGATGAAGAAGAGGTGTGCAATTGAACTCCTCAGAATTTTTCCTGAGGAAAAAATGGCACCCACTGACATGCATTGACACTTACTGAGTGTTTGTGGAGACCACACAGTGGATGTGAGCACAGTGAGGTGGTGGCAGTGTGTCTCAGCAGTGGTGACAGTGAGTCACCTCCACTGGTGCAGGTTGTTGCAAGTGTGGCATGCAGGCTCTTGTTCATTGCTGGCAAAAATACACAGCTACTGGTAGTGATTATGTTGAAAAACAGTGTTTTGTAGCTGATAATTTGCTCTATCAAATAGTGTTATTGTACTCTTTGTATCTGTTTTAGTTTCCATGGAAATAAATAGACATTACTTTTGGAGAGACCTACATACAATGCACACCAATTGTTTGAAATGTAAAACCAGCACCAACTTTTGGCTTGCCTGGCAGGCATAGACAGGACTTGGTGTCCTGAGTTGGTCTGAGACTACCATAAGACACATCTCCTCCTGCCAGCGGTTGCTCATGTGTAGGAAGCGAAGCCCCAGCAGTGGGAAATGTGGTGCAGTGGGAGTGTAGGCAAGTGGTCCTGTGTTAATTCCCTGTGTTAATGTCCAAGAGTGAATTTTGTTTTCCCGCTGCACCATCAGGGCTCTGAATGAGCTGTTACAATCTATAAGGCAAATATGTATTTATTTAGGCAATTTTTTAAAATTGATTTTTGATCCAGTACATAGTAAAAGCTCCTAAGGAATGAGCTATGTAAATCCTCCCTTAGCCGTATAAATACTCTTTTTATTCTCTCTGTAGTTATCTTTCATGTGATGGCACGAAGGCTGAATAATGATTAGCTGGAATCAGTGCTCAGGAAAGAGGGAGAACAGGGAAATGGATTCTATTTCATAAATTTTCTTCTGAGACTCTGGTAATTAAACACTTTGCAAGCAGGGTAATAACTGGTAGCCTTTATTCATCATGGTATTTGTCCTGGCTCTGACATTCAGGTTGGCCAGTCACATCACCTCCATTTCCTCGTCTATACAATGGGAATAAAAGTATTGACCTTAATAAAATTCTCCGCGACTGAGAGAGCGAATGCTCTGTAAGATCTGCATAATTACTGCTAACTTCAAGCTATGAGCAGTTCCCTTGGAGTCGGTGGGGCTGCTCGCACGTGGGGTTAGTTACAGCACCGGGAGCCACCGATGGCCGCAAATCATGGAAAACCACCTTTGGCGGGTCACAGGTCTGCTTCTGCTGAGCTGGAGCTGGTCTTGCCTTCCATATGGGCTGGAACTTGCAGTGATGCTTTAACAAAAGTTATATGCCATGCTCCCTAACTCTGTTTAGGTCGTTTTGGAAATGCTCACTAGGAAAGCAGGAAGTAATTGTTGGAATTGCAGACTAAAATTACAAACGAGCATTTATTTAAAGAAAAATAAAGCGGAAATTTTAGAAGGGAGGGAAAGAGTCTTAAGATAGTTTGAAGGAAATACTGACAGCTGAAAATAAATTCTGTTTTTGCTATTCTAAAGTGAGTGTAAACGTTTTATAAGAAAATGAGCACTTCTGCACGGGGAGGGAATTTTGAAGCACGAAGTGCATATGATGACTTCCTTTTTTTCTTAATTGGATCCATCTTCCCTTCCTATATGGGTGGATGAAAACACCAAAATAAGTAGCCTGATGTTCAGCACGGCTCTGAGCAGTACCCATTAAAGAGAAAACAAGCTTCCGTAGCCGCCTGCCTTTGAAAACTTCACCCACTGCTTTCCATTGATGCCACTTGTTTTCTTTTAGTTATGTCACTACCGGAGAATCATCTCACTTGAGCCATGACTTCTCTTCCATTTTAAGTGGGTAATATCCATATGCAAATTCTCCAGAAAGGTCTCTTGGCAAATGCAGGAGAAAAAAAACCAGCAAAACGTCCTAGCAACAGCTGGGAAGAACATCAAGAAGGAATCTTTTTTTGTCAGCCTTGGAAACATGTTGGCATTCACATCTCTTCCCAGCACTCTGCTTGAGCTGTGTGCTTAGCAGGGCTCCTACAGTGCAGGGAAACCACACTGATTGGAGATATGTGCTTGTGCCACATGTTTTGTTGTTATTTTGAGCAAAAGCCTCTGGAGGTGCATGCTGCCGTACTGATACAAGGTTCATGAAAGCTAGTCCTTGCTGACCTCTGCGTGTCTTTGCTTACACCCTCTTCCTCCAAAGTCCTCAAATCTCTGTTCTGTATTCCTTTTGTAGAGGAACTGAACTGGTCCAGAATGTCTTTGTGCTTTTATTGCAAGTGCTTAATGCCTGCATGTGATCTGGTGGGGAAGAAGTCCTTTGGCCTTTCTGGGGAGCTGTTGCAAACAATAGTTTGCAAATAGAGTGGCAAGCAAATACAGGAAACCCTGCATTTTATTTGCTTCAACATCAGCATGGTGTGCAGGTATTGGGGGTCATCGCAACAGCAAGGACAACCATGCCAGCATTTTTCTCAGCCTGCAGTACAAAAGGGTGTTCCACTTTCAAGCAGAAAAGCTCAGGAAGATGGCCCTTGTAATTACTGGCAATCAGCATATCTGTCTGCTGTCATTCAATTTAACCCATGCAAAGTTGCCATGTGCAATGGATCCCTTCTGTGGGTGTGATTTCAGAGCAGACGTAGTCCATCTGGTTTATCCAAATGCTGCTGAAAAGGAGGATGATTGACAGTTCAGACCCAGAGTGCAGCAGACTGCCTGGAAGCTGGTTACTTATCAACTCAGATGCAACAGATCTCTATATTAAGCACGCTATCAAAGTAATAGTAGTGGATAGCATTAGCAGCAGCAGGCAAGTAGACAGTGGGAATGTTGCAGCTGAGCAGGTAAGCCAGGTTTCAGCAAACTGGCTGTAGTGAGGTGATTCACATACGTGGAAGAGGAAAAGCTCGTCTCTTCTAAACAGGCAGTGACTTTTGTCAGTAACTTTCATTTGTAAAACCTGCAGTGGAGATTGCCATAAAGCAAAAGGTGTTCAAAGGGGTCACAAAAGTGAAAAGCAATCATATGTGTACCACATCCTTGTTTCCTCCCCTGAATTAAGGTATTTCTGTCCTGATCTGGCTGTTCCAGTATGATGTTTCAGAGTAATTAAAAGGCAGTTGCACCTATTTTTCTCATTTAAAGTTCCCAAAGCTGCTGCTACATTTGTTGTTTTGCGTTATTTGTCTGTTTAATTTGTGCCTGGAGATGCTTTCTTTTTATTTTCCTTTCCCTCTTTTAGATTTCAGATTACTGGTAGAGAAAATGGGCAGTTTGCCTTTACATCATATGAATAGCAGAATAGGATCCTGTCACAGATTAAAGTACTATATTTATGTCTCATTATAATTCATTCATTGCTTCATGGACCCAGAGCCCTCCAGGGAGTGCCACAAACCCACATAATTTTCCCAAGTGCTGCATTTTGTGTTTGTATCTTTGGTTTAGCCGATGGATATGAAAAAGGTGGAAAAAAAGTGCAGGAAGGCAAAGTCTGTGAGGCTGTATGCATGCAGATGCTGAGCAGTGACAGACAGTGGCAACACCAGTTCAGACGGATCCCATTGTGCTCCTGCTCCATCTTCCCTCCAACGCTGCAATGGAGCCATGGGGCAGGGATGAGCTCCAGGAGCTGGCCAAGATTGGCACGGCCTTAATGACGGAAGCAGGGGGACAGGGGGGCTGTGCTGCCTTTTCACAGTGATGGCTGTTATACTCGGAATTGCCTAAAAATGCAGCTTGTGATTTTTATCCCTGGAGTGCCCAAAAACATGCTGAGCTGGTATTACTGAGAAGATTTCCTAGGTAGAAATTAATAGTTTCCAGACAGGTGCTATCAAATCTTTATGCAGAGTGTTCTGGGCGGTGGCAACACAGCCCAGGTGCAATGGCTGTGCCTTGCCGATATGCTGATTGCTGCACCAGTCAACAGCTTTCAGATTGCTGTGCATATCTGATTTGCTGCTGTGAGGTCTGCACAGCGGTTTTGGGAACCTCTGGGTATTTCCACACACGTTGTAATGTGATAGAGCAGGACTGGCTTAGAGGGATGCTCATGTCCGAGGGCTCTTTTCTGACTTGGGTTTGCAGAGTAGATGTTTTGTAGAACCACAGCATGGCTCGGGTTGGAAGGGACCTTAAAGCCCGCTCAGTTCCAACCCCCTGCCATGGACGCCCACCAGATCAGGCTGCCCAGAGCCCCATCCAACCTGGCCTTGAGCACCTCCGGGGATGGGGCATTCACAGCTTCTCTGGGCAGCCTGTGCCAGGGCCTCACTACCCTCTGAGTAAAGAATTTTCTCCTAACATCTAATCTAAATCCTCCCCTCTTTTAGTTTAAAGCCATTCCCCCTTGTCCTGTCACAATCAGACCGTGTAAACATTTAATCCGCCTAGTACTTATGTTTGTCTCTTGCCCTGGTGTGAGGAACAGCTTTTGAACCGTGTTTACCCTGATCAGGTTTGAGAAGTGTTGCTGCAGTAGTTTGCAGAGGTTTCTCTCATTCTGATGTTGTTGTTCTATGCATTAGCATGCTGCTTCACTTGCACTGTGTGCCTTATGTCCAGGGCTGTACACTTCTCAGTGGAAATCTGGCTACGCTGATGCCAGCCCTCTCCTTTGGTGCCTTCCACAGTTATTTTTCCTGCATCGTGATTCTTCTCCTCTTTTTTCCTCCAAACCTAGTTTCTTTTCTAGCCTACAGGAGACAGTGAGTCACTTCTGATCGCTTTGTGGCACCTGCTAATTTTCTGCTGTTGCTTAATGGAGCGTTTCACAGAAATGCGCTCCATTTCGTTCTTGAACCACTGTGAAATACTGTCAGGCTGTGTGTGATGAGCAGGGCACAGAAGAGGAAAATATCATAACTCTTTGTATATGAAGTCCATTGCAGAGTAGCAGAGCGCTGTACCCACCACAGAGCGAGCATTGTGGGGGATGCCTGGGGCATGCTCTGCTGCTGCGGGCAGGGTGACTCCGCACGGGGGAATGCAGGAACACTATTTACTGTAGACTCACTGAGGAGGGATTATCCATAAACCTGGCAGGTCTGAGAGCAGATCGGGTCTTCCAGTGGCAATTCCAGTTCCGTGGCTCCACAGCTTTCCCACACGTCACCTGCCATTAATTTTTTTTTTTTTTTTTTTAAAAAAAAAGTTCTTAACATGATTGATTGATCTGGGTAAGATTTGATTTAGAGAGCTATTCAGGAATTCAGGACACTTATGCACTGAATAAGTATGGATTTAATAGCTTAATTTAAAGCATCCAGGTTTTAAAATGTTAGACTTGGTGTAGTAATGTTTCGTGCGAATACTCAGAAGTGCTTAAAATCAATCAGGGCCCATCCCTTCACTCTGCAGGCAGGGCGGTAGCTGCCAGCTAGGAGACAGCCTTGTCCATCTGCATACAGACTGCATGTGTTGTTGGGCTGTAATCGGAATAGAAAGTAATCACAATAGCTTGAGCTGTGACAGCAATGTAGCTGGCTGTTCTGACCAGTGTGTCTGCACGTGGAAGCTACGGATGCCTCTGCAGTGCTGCTACTTCTGGGGAAAGACAGCTGCAGTTAGTTTTACGGCAAATAGGGTTGTTGAATCGAAGAGCCATCGTCCTGCTCTTACATGCATGGCCAGCTATATGCACTGTGATCACTATAGGAAAGCTTTTAGGCCTATGCTTAACCAGACGTCGTCAGTGTGTGCGCTCTGGAGTTTCTTTCATCAACTCTACAGTTCTCACAGAAGTGAAGGCGCGCGTGTAGGTGTTTGCCTGCGTGAGTCTGGAGAACAACAGTCTGTTATATCTTAATCTACTTAAATTGTGAGCAGAAAAGCCTCCAAGTAGCACAGCTGCCCACGTTCTTAGTTACACTGTTGATGCTTCAGTGACTGTGACTGTGTTCAGACCTCCTTCTGTAGCGTTTGTAATTGACCAGAATTGCTATATAAAGTTTAGACTAATATAGAAACACACAATGTATGTTAGTTGGGATTTCCTGGGTAGAAAAGAAAATATCAAAGTATTTTTGGGATGTTTTCTTCACAAGTGGCAGTGAATGATGTTCCTGCAGTGCTGTTATCCTGCTTTTCAAAAACANAAAAAAAAAAAAATCTCTTTAGAGGAAAAAAACAACTAAGTTGGTATTCCTCTTAGTTTCATGTTATTTTATTTAAAGCATCTTAACATACTTTTCCTAGGCTAAATGCCAAAACACAGTTAATAAGCGTTACATTTAGCTGAGCAAACCTGAGAAATTAGCCTGCAAAACAGGGACATTTGCATTTACTTGGGCAGGTTTGGGATGATGGGATTTGCGAGGTGTTGAGGGCCAGGGTTTCTCAGGAGAGGCAGATGTTCACAACAAGTCATTGCTGCTGCTGCTATCCCTGGGATGCTTGGTGACTGTGGTAAGGGGCATTAGTTATCATTGTTTAGAACGTTGTTCACTGCCCTAAAACACAGACTTAAACTTATGTACCCAGGCAGTTTCTTTAAGGTAGAACACGCTTATTATATCAAATCGCCAAAATTACCATGTCAAAGTGAGTCAAATTGTTTGATCCAGGGGAACCACAGGAAAGCGTACAGACTCTTAAAAATTTGGAACTCTATTTTGGGAATCGAACATTAATGCAACTTCAGCAAAGAAAGCTTTAAGATCTCAGCAAAGGAGACCTGTTCCCATTAGGGCTGAGGCTCCACGTAGAGCCAAAGGTTCCGAAGTTTTGGCAGAGGGCTGGTGGAAGGAAACAAAGCCTCTGGTTTCATTAGGAAAATCCCAACTAGAGAGAATTACTGCCTCTTAAAGCAATCTGTTTTTATAACTACATTGCATGGAGTTTGCCTAAAGACTAAGCCATCCTGAGAAAATGAGATTCTGTGTTGGCATATGCCAACGTAGTTTTGATGAGCTCGGCTAACTGACTACCCTTCTGGAGTTATTTATTTAGCCTTTTTCAAATTATTTAGATTTTTAATTAGAAGCTCGATGGCATTGAGTTTTGGCAACTTGATAGCAGAAGTAACTGCATCTTCTTTAAGGAAACAGCTTTCCAATTGACATAACCCTGTGAGAGGGAGGGAGGGAGGAGGAGGTGGGAACAGCCTTTCCCATAGTATCCCAGGAAGAAAACAACTTCATGGATTAGGAGCTTAATTAGGACTGAAATCCATAGCAATAAGTGAGGAACAAATATAGTTAATTTGATTAAGCCACAGAGTGAATGAGTTGCACACTGCATTGATTATTTTAAAGCAAATAACAAAGGCAAGGCTGTTTACTTTATGGTACTATTACTGCAAATGAAATCAGTATCAAGCAGGTTGCTGGGGAGTGTAGCTAAGACAACCTCATAACCTCATCTGCAGATAAATGAATCTTTGGCTAATCAGTAGACTCAGCATGGAGGCTACTCTGGCAGTCTGCAAGCGAGTCACAGCAAGGCAGGTACCCTCCTAAATGAGGACTAAGAAATAAACAGGCCCTGGATATGCAGTAAAGATCAAGCAGGCTTTGTGTTCAAGACCATTCCTCAGAACAACGCAAGTGCAATCTCATGGAGGGCGAGAAGGAGTGATATTGATTATGCCCAATGCAAGAGAGCCATTTGTAGGGCTCTTTAGGAGCTATACAAAAATGTACGAATAGCAGAGTAATCCACTTAAAATCCTGGGAGTTTTGCTGCTGACATGAGAAGGGAGATGATGTGGTTGAACAGTGGGAGAACCAAAGAGCAATCTCTCTGGGGTTCATCCCAATATTGGTTCTCTCCCACATCTCACTGTGCCCCGTACTGGGGCTGGCTGCTGGAGGCTTCTTGAGGTGCCTTTACCTCTGCAGGTGGTGTTACCAGGAGGGAAAGCAGGGTAGCTTTTCCCCTTCCTCCTCTGCTCCATGCTAGCATGCTGGATCTGCCTGTATTCAGTGGCAGAGAAACCAGCGTGCTCATTTGCTTAATGTTTACATTCACCAGAGGTTGTGCTGAGAGGAATCTCTGAGAGGAACGGAGTGAAGGGAGTACTTCTCCTAAACTCCTTTTGCTGAAGTGGATGCTTCAGTACAGAATGGTGGTCCTTAACGCACAGGGTTGGGTTTTAATTAGCTTCGAGCAGATCCCGACTGCACGGCACTCCCTGAGGAGGTGGGTGCTCCCCGTAAAGCCTTTGGGTGTGCAAAGTCTCCTGCAGCCTCCTGGTATTAGCACAGGAGAAGTAGCTGCCCTCCCACCTGCAGTAGTTGATTGTATTGCTCCTGCATCTCTGAAAGTATAATAGTCGACTGCTTGAAATTTGGAGACAGGAATTCTTCAAAAGCCCCTGCATCTGTTCTCAGCCCAGGCAAGCACTCTCAAGAGGCCGTCTTCCCATAGGCCATCATGCATAATGTGGATGAAACCTTCTGAATTATTGATCTTGCAGAGGCATATAATTGTAGCTTACACAGTGTGTTTACTCTCAGTGCTTTGATTTATCAGATCTTATAATAATGTTCTCACTTTTGGCGCTCGTAAAATGCAACTGGCTCGCAGTTTAATAAATATTGACTTCTAGCCATTTGCTGCTTTGTGATTATTCCTCCTAAAGAACAAACTGATTGCTTCCTTCACTCCGCTCTGTCGCAAACGCTGCAGCAATGTAATGCTTTTAGTATCGCATCCTCCCACCAGGGGAAGCCTTGGTGCAGCAGCACCCTTCCCACGCCTGAGGACTGGGGCTCTGTGCCTCCAGCTGCTGGGCACCTGGAGGTAGCTGTGGTCCTGTCTCCTCCCCAGAGAGCACCTGTTTCGCAACCTTTTTATTTTTTTTTCATTGCTTTTCTCTGCTTTTGTCTTAGAAGAACCCCTGTGTGTTACCTCGTAGCTCTCAGTGTGTTCAACCTTCTCATCACCGACTTGGCAGTGTGTGCATGGCACGGGGCTGCCCTGGGAACTCTTGCCAGAGGAGTTCTTAATAGCTCACCAGGCTGAGCTTTGGACAAGAAGGTGTTCAACTCTGAATTCTTTTCCTGCTGTCAGTGCTTGGCGTTGTGCTGGAGGTGCAGGAGGGGCAGAGCCGTGGCACTAACAGCTATGGGGCAGCTGTCAGAGCAGACGTGGGTCACTTACAGTCCGGTTCCTGTAGGTAGCTTCCACTCCCTTTCCTCTTTCTCCCTTCTAGAAAGCGGTTGCCCTGGAATTGGACACTGCAGAAACAGCGAGTGCCCTGTCTCTAACCTGCGCTGCTCATTTTCCAGTTTGCATCTTTGCAGTTTCTCTGTTATGTGTTACCATACATCCGCGCTCCTCATATGGCTGACAGCAGTCGTAAGCTAAACTGAATACACAGTAGAAGTATTTAGCAACTGACAGTCATGACACCTTTCCAAGAATGCCAAAAGCTCATGTTTGGGATGTAAATCCAAGAGGATAATGAGTTTTTATCATCTGAGGGGCTCCTGCTATCCTCGAGGCTTGTACCTGGGCTGGAGGCTCTTTGTGCTGGGTGGAATACAGGCACACAGTGGGAGCTTGTCAGTCACGCTGCTTGCAGCCCAACAAACTAGAGGATATCTGAGATTCACAGCCCGATGGTTAAATAACTTTCCCTTGGCTCCTGCAGCAGGTCCATGGGCAAATCCTCACAATGAGTCTGCATTTCTTGGCTGTCAGCCCCAGCCTGTGACCCACGGGCTCACCTGGCCGCTCCTGTCAGCTCGGCAGCAGGAATAACAATTTTAGCAGAGCCAGCAGAATTGCAACGCGTTACGAGTTGCATTTGCAGCACTGCCAGCATCGAGTTCCCTGTTCGTCTTCCTGATAATTGACAGTAATACCAGAGCGGTCGGTTCTAGAAAGATTACTTGTTTTGCCCTCTTTGTGGGATGTCCTCTTGCTGTGCTGTTGGTGGATGCTGCAGGACTGCCCTTACTATTTGATTAGTAATTTGAAATTAGTTTAATTTAATTTAATTTCTTTAATGAAGAGATGTAAATGAGAAAAGATGAAAATAAAACGTTAGCTATTTTTTTTCCTAATTGGATTTACTTTTGTGCCAAATCATTTATATCCTTCTTCTTTGCCCACTGCTGAAAAGGGATCCATTCATCCCAGAAAACATCATGCTGGCTCCTCTCTTGGTAGTGGATTTTGCTTTCCACCAGCTCAGAAATCGGACTGTAAGCATACAGCACAAATTGTGTCCGAGTCCCTTCCCCTCTTGCTTCCCTTGGGTTAGTGGGAGGAAGATGCCAGGTGGGTGTGAGGCAGCCCTGTTCGCTGTTCTTACCATGTTGCTGTCCCCTGGGGCCCTGCTTGGCCCCAGCGCAGGAGGAGCTCCTCCAGGAGGCTCTCTCCTTTGGAGCCTGCGTGCTCCTGGGTGACAGCATTGGGACCGGCCTGAGACATTTTCCTCCTCTTGCGTTCCGGCTGTAAATTTGTCATAATTTAGAACGTAAGGTGTGGAAGCAGACAGAACTCCGAAAAAGGAAAATGAATGCTTGACTGTCACCCGTTGTGAGATCTCCCCTGGTAGCTGTGAAGTCGGTGTCAGATTCTGTTATTGGTATAACAGAGCTGATGTGTTCACTCAGCAAAGGTAGATCTCCACATCTGCTTTATCCCCTAGATGGATGACATAAAGCAGCTTGCTTTACAGTGGATGCTTTATGCCATCTTTAATCTGAAGTCTGTTTCTGTAGCCTGCCAAAAGACTTTGGTGTGAATTTCTTGTTAGGTCAAATGTATGTTTGGAAGCCTTGATCAGCACGGCAGAGAAAGATCTGTCTCTGCTAGAAATATTGGTGCAGACAGACATTGATATAATTGTATCAGCAGCCCCATGCATCTCGGCACGTGTGCGCAGTGTGGAACTGCAGGACAGCTCAGAAACTCGATAGCACAAGGACTGCTGAGGGTATTTTATTGTCTGTCTGTATCCATCATCTGCCTGCAGTATTTCCAAGATGTGATACCCAGCCTCTGTAACCGAGATCGTTAGCACCAGCTAATGGATCTGAAAGCCTCCATCCCCAGCAACTGTAATGGGAACGGGGCACTGAGATCTTTTTCAGAATTCCTGCAGGTTTCGTCTGACGACATTTTCCTCTGAGGATTCGCCTGGCTGTGTCCATCCACACGGGTGCAATTTCCTTAAGCTGATGCAGTCGTGTAGTTTTATAGTGCTAAATGTTGCCTCGGGAGAACCTCTGAAGGTTAGCGCTGTCATTTCTGGGTCAGTGACATTTTGCAAATACACCGTAGCAAATTAGAGTGGTCTTTCCATGTGATGATCCCTGCTCATAGCAAAACAGTAACCTGAGCTACCCTGTGTTTCTTCCTTCTTTCTGGACTTCAGGGTAATCACTGCTGTTTTCTTTCTCTGCCTTGGGCTTTCCTAAGATACATCCATCAGTTGCACATCAGCAGCAAGTTCTGCATTGCTTTTTCACAGAGCTATCAGCAAGCTCAGAAAACATTGGGCAGCTTTTTGAAGGGCTGTGCAACGTCACACAGGTGATGTGTTACAAACATGAACATGATAAGCTTCACACATCACCGGTGAGTCTGAGCAAGTGGTCTCCTGGCCTTATTCAGAGGGAAGCTGGGGCACGAAGACCTTCACCGGGAGTCACACCGGATGGCAGTGGCTGGGCTGCCCGGACAGCTTCCTGCGCAGCCCCTTCCCTCCAGCTCAGCCTCAAAGACCGCGCGCCCTCGCTTCTTTCCTCTGGGAAGAGAGGTGTAGCACAGAAACTCGCTCCGCAGAATTGGATGTCCTTAATAAAATTCAGCTCTAGTTATGACCCTGTGAGATGATTAGTGAATTAGACTTCTTAATTAGCATTTTGCATAATTCATGGCAATTACAATATTCTCATGGATATGATTGTCAAGGTGCAGATGCGCAAACGTGCAGCTATAATTTTCTCATCTAAATAACTCTTGTGGTGAAACCTCTAATTTTTTACAACTCTATTGTGCAAGGGCCATTATTCCTGTTGTTGTTTTTAAGGCATTACAAAATGGATGTGAATCTCACTTCGGCTTCAATCGTTGCAACCAACTGTTTTTCAGAAGATTTAAAAACTGCCATAAAAGTTTGCTCCTGGATGAGAATTAGGCATTTGAATTTTCTGAAGGGCCCATTCTGCTCAGTTTTTAAACATCCCAGAGGGAATCGTATTGCAGCTTTTCAGTTACAACAGTAAAACAAAAGCTAAATCCAACATGTGCGCTAGCTAGATTTATAGGGCTGGATTGTTAATGGAATTGAGCTCCCATTCTTCCTTCAGCTGGAGATGGATTTCCAAGTCCTTTGTGCTTCAAAGACCCTTTTGTCAGATGTGGATAAACTGTTGCATCTCTGACAGCCAGCTCTGGGTGCAGGAAAAGCTGGCAGCTAAGCAGAGGAGAAAGGGGGGTGGCAGAGGTAGGGCCCCCGGGCTTTCTGGAGACCGTCCTTTAGAAATCAGGCACAGGGGCACAGAGTTCAGTGAGAAGCCAGATCTTCAGCGTACAATCATGCCCAACTCAGCGCTTCCAGGTACAGCTCACATTTAGAAAAAATCACTGGGTTCCGACTGACAAATTTGAATTTCTAGTTCCTTCATTAAGTGCCTACACAGGCGGTATTAAATGTAATTAATTTTGCTTTCATAATTATAATCTAATATGCAAATCCATTTACAGTATTCCATTCTATTAAAGGTACAAATCAAAATGATAATTTCTAAATAAAAGCTATGAATTTCCTTAAATGAAAGGCATTTGTAATTTCCCATAGGAAATTTTAATCACTTTTGGATTTGTAGTCACGGAAAATTGAGGAATTTTTTGGAAACAAGATTTGATGGGTGGAGGCAAGCAGCAACTCTTATATTCTTATTAGAGGTGAACGGCACTTGGAGGAACGTGGGTACATACGCTTGCCTGAACATATATTGCTTTTTGGAGTTGGTCCTTATGGCATCTCCCAGAGGAGCAGCTTGCAAAAGCTTACCTGTGCGTTTCTAACAGAAGCTGTTAACCAAAAAGGCTTGTTCTCCTTCCTGCCCTTGTCCACCTACTGAACATCCAGGGCAATCAGCTGCCCTTTAGGGCAACCCCAACGTGGGCTGGAGCATTATAGCCCCTCGTAGCAGGGCTTCCTCACCCCACTGACGTTGTCCCCTGGAAACGCGTGGCTGTGACTGAGGTCCCTGTCTTTCTCAAGTTCCACAGTGCAGTGTTCCTGAAATGAAAAATCGGATCCAAAAAATCTGATTGCTCACTTTTCCCAAGTGAAATGTTGAAGCAGCTTCACATCTGTTTTTATCAACTTGTTTTAATGTCTCTGTTGCTTTGAGCACTGTAACGTTGCATAGAGCAGCTTACTCCGTCAATGTTGTTATGCAAGTGCTGCCTTCAGCGGGGCTATTCCCTTCCTTTCTCTCTCTGACACTTATCTTAGTCCTAATGCAAATGTGAGGAAGTGCACGGCCCTGTCCATGCACCTGCGTACTAGTTTGTGAATTCTCAGTGTCCCTATCCAATATGCTTATATTAGGAAAGCTTTTCACGTGTTTTGAGCATGGATGTTTCAAATTGTCCACCACCACCCTTAGCGGGGAGAAAACCAACAGTGAAATTGAAGTAAGCGCTTTGTTCCCCCAGTACAGAAGGAAAAATGAATGTGAATTATGAACCTTAGAGGAGAGTTAGAGGACAAAGGAACCCAGCCTTCCTCCCAGTGAACACAGTGCCAGTTTTGCCTCTGACTAGAAATAAGGAAACATTCAAACAAAACTTCTTTTCTATTTGTCTTTTTTTTTTTTCCCTGACAGTAAAAACGTGTTCATGTCGGCCGAAAGCATTTATGAATTTGGGTCAAATCTTTTCAGCTGAAGGAGGATGAGGTTGATAAGTATTTGGGAAAGCCTGAAAATATTTCAGTTTCTCTTATCTGAATAACCTTTCACTTAAGTTAACTTCTAATTTTTAGGAGGAAAAAAGATCTCCTCACATAGAGGACAGGTTTTTGTTTTCAACGGAGTGAAATGTTTCAACAAATCGAGTGTGTTATGCTTTCTCCCAAAGTGAGGGGAGGGAATCCAGAGGGAGAGGGAATTGGTTTCTGTTGACCACGGATGTTTCAGCTTTGTTTCCGTAAGCCAGAGAACTAATTCTCTCCATTCAGTACTTACTGCAGGGCTGGACCAGACATACAAAGCCACAGAAAAAGTATTTGAAACACCAAATTATACATCAATTTGATGCAGTTTCTGTCTGGAACCTTGAAAAATCTTATCACAAGCAAGCAGTTCAAGAATAAATAAATAAGTGATGGCTTCCAACTAAAATCTGTCACTCTGGATTGATCAGAGTGATCTGCTGTCCTGCTCCAACTCGTGTTCAGCTCCTCTCTGAGCTGGAATACACTGGGGGAAATTCTCAATGTCACGAAGGACAGGAGGACACTGTTCACACGCATGGCAAACGGAAGCCTGGGGGCTGATCTGTCCCCTTGAATTTAAATTCACTTTGATTTCCTGGGGTAGGCCTACCCTGAGGGGCAGCTGAACGTCTCTCTCTAAGTGCCTCTCTGTAATGGACACACACCTTCAGTTAGTTCCCAAGTGCTTGGCATGTGGTTCAATGAATGAGTTGACACAGTCTGAGCCCAGCAAGCTGCTTATAGTCAGGCCTTCGAACCCCTTGAAACTCCTTCAAGAGATGTGTGTGCAGGTTTCTATCTGTGCTCACAGCACAGCGATGGTTGACATGCCACAAACAGCTGCCAGACATTTCATGATCTTTGATAAACCACCATCAACTCATGGCTCTTGTAAAACACGCCCCAAAAGGCCCCTGGTACCAACCCAAAATGCATCACGAGTGGAGACATCTGCATGCAGCTGGAAAGGTTTTGCAGGTCCAGGACGTGCTGGTCCGCAGCGATCCCTTGGCTGAAGCCATGGCTTGGCTCCTCAGATGAAAGAGCCACTGCCTGAGGGTGTCCAGCCTAAAAAGCTGGAGATATAAGACAGGATATAATCATTTGGCTGTGAAATCCGTCTCTTGAACCCTCTGGCTCATGAAAATAACGCCATGCTTTTCCATGCTGAAAAATAGGTTATTGAGGACAGACTGTCTGACACATAATCGCTTGATGCATTCCTCAGCTGGAGTTTAACTGTTGCTCTGCTCGCTTGTCTTTTGTTTATAATACTATAGATTTTGGTCTCCTGTGCTACAAGTGCTC
The DNA here is from genome assembly GCA_013396635.1 of Penelope pileata. Classification (NCBI taxonomy): domain Eukaryota; kingdom Metazoa; phylum Chordata; class Aves; order Galliformes; family Cracidae; genus Penelope; species Penelope pileata. The sequence goes on along the minus strand of WBMW01000564.1, from coordinate 1,184,917 downwards.
AGTGTGCCCTGTGTTAGTGTTTTGTGGCCGCTGGTGTATATGGGTGGCAAGTGGAGCATGGAACGCTTTTGGATTTAGCCTCTTTCTACAGTTTCTTCCAAATGTGAGGTGACAACTTGATGTCCTCCTAAATTCCTTCAGTAAATTCCTTTCTTCAGTAAATTCCATTTGCTTTCTAAAATTGCTAATGTATATAACTTTTTGTCAAACTAATTGCACAAAGTGCAAGTGAAAGGTACTCAACTGGGTAAGATGACTTTCAAGATCTGACAAGGATACACCTATTCCTTGCCTATCCTTGCCAGTGGGGAAATGTCCGAGTAACCAAACATGAGAACACAGATTCAGAATCTGTTTAGCCCGGCAACTGAACGCACTGACATCCAGTGGCTGTATTCCAGAGTCCCTGTCAATACCTCCTTGCCCATCCTCCTGAGATCTTTGCTCAGATGCGTCTCCCTCGGGGCAGAAAATAAAGAGGAGGCTGACAGTGATGAAATGTAGAGAGCGCGTATGTGTGGAACAGCTGGGTGTCAGAGCAAGATGTATGTTTGCTGTTATGTGGGGTGATGGGAGAGTAAACAAATGAGTAAGGGAGCAGAGCAGGGTGAAGGACATCTCAAACGCAAGTGGAAGCGTGACTGGCAGACGTGGCAACAAGCCACTGGCAGAAGTATAAGTGCATTGGAAAAGAAATGACAAAGGGCAGAAATGAGCAAGAAGCTACAGAGAGTTAATTTTGTGTCTACCGGGAGCACTTCATAAACAGTGCAAATTTTATTGACCTGTCCACAAATCTTAAGGCAGCTCTCAATTTTCATACTCTTAAGACAATGCTGTCATTGGGCCTGACCTCTTGGGTGGTACAGACTATTCAATTTTACCCTGTGATTATTGCATCAAGTTTTATGCTTTTCTCTCCTAGCTTCACAAGTAAACTTGTTTTCAAAACCTCTCCTTCGAGGCAATATGTTCAATTCACCAGTCCCCTTTGAACTGTCTCCTGCATTGCTTTTCTCTCCGTGCGCTTTCTGCAGGCAAGACAGGCAAAATCAGAGGCTGGGAAGGGTGAAACAGAAGTTAAGGATGTTTTGATCGGTGCAAGACCCTTAGTTGGACAGTTCAGTACCGTCTTACTTAGTTTTGCAGTAAGATTTTCCAATTGCAGTAGGCTAAGCAGGTATGTCTGTCTGCAAAGCCAGCAGATTATGTGAAAGCCTCGCTTTCCATGTGTGATTTGGCTGATGCTGCCAGCATCCCTCCAGGACAGCAAGATGGGACGCCTGTCCCATCACTGAGGATGTGGCTGGATAAGGGGCAATGCACCATTTGCCACGGGGAAGAATGTTACAGTGCAACTCTTAGTAATGAATCTCACTGAAACCTCCGTCTTATGATCATTTAAAGTCATTTGCATGTCCTCAGCAGTATTTAACAGGTGTGTAGTCAGGATTCATTTGATTTATTTAATCCTTTAGGGTCTCTTTCAGTGGCAGAGAAAGGGAAGGGCCCACATCTGCAAGAATTCATTGGCTCCAGTGAAACTATTAGCAAATTTTAGAGTGAGAGCCTTCCTTTTTTGGAGTAATAACTTTCTCTACAGACCGCTTTGACCTGTCTGGTAGAAGACGCATGCGTTAGTTAAAACATCTGAATCATGTTCTAAGGCTTTTTCTGCAGCTGAGCATCATAAAGTGCATCTTATCTTAGACTGAAATACAATGGGGCTGATGAAGCTGTCGGTGGAGCTGCTTATGAAGTGAGATGCTACTTGTGTCAGATTTTGGTGGACAGCAGGATCTTTCCAGAGGTAATACTTTAATACTGTGAATGGACAAGATCATTTCACTGCAGTTTCCATCCGATCTTAATTTTCTTTGATTCTGCCGGCAGTTAACTGTAAATAATGTAGTGTATGTGTTCTGTAACATAGAAGATAATGTTCATGTGACATGAAATTAGAATTATACATTACTAAGCTTCAAGTATATTCTCAAAATGGTAGGAGTGGTAAAAGTTGTAAAAGATAAGGAAAAATACCTTCTCTATAATTCTGTCAATAGGAAAGCAGCTGTTCTTGAAAAAATATATGGGGATCTTTAAAGACTGCTTGAATTGGAAGCAAACAAAACAGGAGAACTCTCTCACAATCTAGTGTTTGGATAATAGATGCTGCTCCAAGCTTTAATGCAATGTAAAGGATGTGTTCAGTGCTTACAGTAAAGTCCTGCCAGATATCTTGGGGGGAAGAAGGGTCTGTATTCTGAAAACAGCACGAAGTTGGAAGCATCTGGTTGGATCAGCAAGCCAGTTTACATGGACATTCAGAGATCACTCAAATGAACAAACTTTATTATGGTCAAGATGTTTATTAGATGCAGTTACTGAGCAGGAGTGATGTTTTCTGGTCCATGGTAACAGATTTATGTTCTTTCTACATGTGAAGAGCAGGCAATTGTACACTAAGGATCTGAATCGCCAAATAGTTGAGTGCATGCTTGGCTTTAAGAAGCCACAAAGTCTGACTGGAACTGATGGCCTGCACTTTCGAAGAGGGTAGAGCAGTGTACGTGTACAGAAGTCAGCTCTTCCGTGAGCAACCTCATTATTGTGTCTTGTAACTGGACTGGGAAAAAAAAAAACCAAACTACCTAAGAAAATGCAGGTAGGCTGAGAATGGGGGCTTTGGTGAGGTGCTGTGGTTGTCCAGACCAAGTCCAGGCCAATGATTCTAGAGTATTTTTCTGAGTGATTCGTAGAATGTATCCCTGTTTACAATTAGTTTTCAGAAGTGTATGTTGGCTGTCACTGCACAGGCACTTTGTATGTCCAGGAGGAATTTGCAGGGGATTGCGCATGTACAATGTGGACAGCTCTTTCTGCAGTAAAGATGTAGGAGGTCTGAGTCTTCCCTTTTGTGAGCACTCCTATTTACACCTCTCCTTTTGTGCCTAGAAATGAACGCATTGGTACAAAACCGTGAATGTTGTGCTGCAAATGGCAAATCTGTGCTTGCACTCGAACTGTTGCAGCACAGGAAAAGCAGCCATAGGTGCTTCCTTCTCCTTTGGAAAAGTAAGCAACTAGTGATGACAGAAATGAGAAAAAAGCCTCTTCATACAAAGCATTCAAACATACACGGGTAGTTTTACACACCATATACTTTTTCTAAGTGACATTACCCTGCTTTTATACAAACACTCAGACCTCTGCGGCCACTGCTCCGTACTGCCCTTTTTTCCCTTAGTACTCAGAGCTGATTTAAACGGTTGTCTATAACAACAGGACGAGTTGTGGCAAATATAGCCAGTGCTTGCTGGCCTCAAATAAAAGAGGAGGGAATAAGGAAGAAAGCAAAGCCCCTGATCTCTGCAGCAGGCTTTTCTTCTTGTGCTTCACCATGACTCACGGTGCCAGTCTGCAGCTGAAGGAAGAGTCCCATTCCTGCAGATCAGGTCTCTAAGAAAACAGTGTGAGGAAAGGAAACCTTGTGAGAGGTCCCTGAGAGAAACAGACTGGCCTTCCCCATCTCCTTCTGTCCTTTGGGACAGCTAGGCACAGTCAGACTCCCTGTTTCCAGTTCCCTCTTTCCATTCTTGGTGGTTCAGTCTGGTAAGGTGTTTCTGGCAGCTGGAAAGCACAGGAGTGGAGGGACGGTGCTGTATTTTCCCCGAGCTCTGTGGTCCGAGGGGTCTGAGCGCTGTCCTCTCTCCATGTGGTGTTAAGGCACACACCGGTGCTGGCATTCCCAGCAGCCCGAGAGCCTCTCAGCTTGGCCAGCAGCACATCTTTGGCATGGAATTCATTTTGACTGAAGTGTTTAACAAATGGAAATGTTGGATTTGTTTTGGTGTCTCTTCAGAGATCTTTCATTTTTGAATGTCCCAAGGTCAGTGGGTCCCCCTGGAATCAGCAGTACAACAACAGCTCTCAAGGCCAAATGGTGCTTGGACAGAGAGTAGAAAACATCACTCCTGTCCTTAACCTGAAGATGCTTGAAACTCAGTGTTCCCTGCACCGGGTCTTTCCAGTAACCTCAGTGTTGTTTACTGTCTTTGGGGATGAAGGCCTTCTTTTTGTGCGCTGACCACAGGATGCTCCAAGAGTACAGCTCTTGGACACCATTCCTCTAATTTTAATCATGTAATTAGTTTCTTCTAGTGAATATTTGTGTTTGGTGGAAGAAAATAGTAGGAAAACATGTCATAATCTGAAGCTTGGTTTTGAAATTTGGGCTTGTACCACATGAGGATAGCCCAAGAAATGAGGACGGTTTTGCACACTGTGCTGTTTCGTGGCTGAACACGTGATAGATGGCTGAGCAGCCTCGCTGGCAGCTCGAGTGAGGCGAGAGTGTGGTAACTGGTGGAGCTGTTAGAAACACTCAGACCGCTGTACATATGTAGCTTGCTGGAAGATTGCTCTGTCTCTGGTGGCTTTTAACCATGCTTTTTGCGGGCACAACCAACCAATTGTTCTCTAGCTGCTCGGAGTTTATGCTGCTGTTAATAAAGGGATTCTCCCCTAGATAAGCATTTGATCTGAGCCAAGAATATTACTGCATGGTGACTTTTTGTTTGCTCAGTAAATCAGTGTTTGCTTTTACATCCTTCCACTGAACTATTTACACAGACCGTATTCACTGTGGGACTTTTCAGCACAGAAAATTTTCTCAGATACACGACCAGAGCACTCTTGCTAAATTCCGCTGGCGTAGGCTGTACGCCCCATACATCTATTGTTAAAAATATGGCTTTGATGCGCCAGAGACCCTCTGGCATTCACAAGTCTCCAATGTGTTTTTGTTATTTGGAAGAGAGATGGCGAACCCTAATTATGCATAATCACAACAACCCAGAAAGATATCAATGGAGGTGCACATTTTACCCTAAAGTGCTGTTTGAACTCTTTGGAAAATGTTGAATTACCCCTGCAGCTATTGCCGATTAACTACTTAATGAAGCATCTGCGACTGCTGGCATGTCCCAGCCATGTCACTGTGATGCTTGAAGGGCGATGGAGATTAACTAAAAGATTGATCACGGTGATTTCTTATGTAGCAGCCAATCAAATCCAATAAGGGGCACTTTGAATTGAAACGCGCTTTGGAAAAACATTATTTTGCTATTATATAAACACCTGGTTTTAGAACTACTGTGTTTAAATTGCTTGAAAGGTGCCTATTCCTGCTTCGGTAATGCTAGCGCTTCACCACGTGGACAAAGTGTTATTTTACTCACAGCTGCTGTTTCTGTCTCATGTTTCCCTTTGGTTCTGTACAAAACACAGAACTGAAGGTCGGGCATTTGAATCTAGCTGAAATGTAGGTAGCAATTCCAACCAAATTAAATGCTATGTATAGAGACATCTAGGTTGGAAAAGACCTTCAAGATCTTCAAGTCCACAGTCAGTATGTAGCCTGACAGGTGCTTGTGCACGTGCAGGATTCCTAGTACATATGTGTATGACTCTACGCAGAAGGGTACGGTCTAGACTTGCACATCGATGATACATGCAATATTTTCAAGCACGTAAAATTTTTGACTTTTTTAACAATTTAGAAGGAGAGCATGTACACTTGGGTTGCTTTGTGTGTGTGTTGTATCAAACATTATTTTGCCATAATTCATGGCATTGCCCCGAATATGCAATTTTAGCATTAAACGCTTTCCATGTAAGGCTCATTGCATCTGGATGCAGCGGTGTTTAGGTCAAGGCTATCTGCCATTTCCAGAAGAGCTGAAATTTCAAGTCTAAATCCCCCTTGCTGTTGAATTAACTTACCGTGGTTGCTCTCTGTGTTGTACTTTTTTAACATTCTTTGCTATGCCACGCAGTCAGGAGCATGCGGTACCCTTCTGCCCCCGCTCCCCGTATCGCTGCCTCCCTGCTCCTCTCATTCACAAAGGCAGCTGAGCAGCCACCCCAGGCCAGCGGGAAGTCAAGATTCCCATACCTGTAGGTTGCATGGGTGCAAACAGTTCTGAATTCATCGACTTCATCCTCTTCTGCTCTTTGTGATTTCTCGTGAGTAGCCGCGCTTTGTATAAAAAAGCACTTCATTAAGTGCTTTTACCCGCTGCAAAGCGCTACCAGTGCCCTCACAGGAACGACTTGCTTTCAGAAAGGCATTCTAGGGATCTCTTAGTCTATTATTACAGGTTTTATTTCTCTGCCAATTTACCTGGCTCAGGTCACAGCTTTTAATTTATAGGATGCTCACATTTTCAGGGTAGAAAAACAAACACAGCTCAGTAGCAGGCCGAACTGCAAAGGTCTGAAGCTTCAAAATTGACTAACTGTTCCTCAGCAGGTGTTCGATATATAGACACAGCCATCTAAAACCAGAGGGTACCCAGGGAAAAACAGGCAGTGGTCATAAAAGGAAGCAAACGGGCTGAAAAGTATTTAAAGCACATTTGAACAGCAGCAGGAGCTCCCGCCTCGGCTGCCCGCTTGTGTGGGAGGGCAAGCTGGGCGTGCACCCCGGGCAGCTCTCTCAGGAAAGGGGAGCTCTGCTTCAATCAGATTCCTGGTTTTCAACAGCTCCTGCCCTAAAGCCCCTCAGAAACTAGGCTTTGAGAAGGGGAAGAAAATAGAGTATTTCCTAACAATTCACTTCAGTCTCAGCAGTTTGGTGGAATGCTTGGTTTGAGGGCAGAAGGTGCCTTGGTGCCCGTGAAGCAATATTGTCAGTACCTGCAAATTCATATTAAAAAACTTGTATTTGTGTCTGTGATTCCCTTTGGGACTCCAGAGCCCACTCAAAATGAGAACCGAGCTCATGTTAGTGGCTGCGTTTGCCGGCTGCTGCCCGCGCAGAGGTGTTGGCTGAGCTCTCCCCGGTGTGGGAGCCGCTTCCCTCCAGCTCCTGCCGGTGCCTTGTGTGAGGAGGTTAAACAAAAACACAATAAAACTCTGGGCCGAGCATTTTTCATTGCAGCCCAGACAGACATTTTATTCGTCGTAATTTCTTTATTTGTGTCATAAATCCTTCTTCTCCCTGTGCTCCTCAAGGAGATTAAAATGAAGGGCATCACCTCTGCCATCGAGGCCTGGACCCCCGAGGCCCGGCGGGGGTTTTGCTGCTTCCGCCTGCTCTCCTGCCCACCGCCCACGTGATGCCTGATCCCTCTGGTGCACAGGCAGCCCTTACCTTGTCAGTTTCTACAGCAGACCACACGCTGCAGTCCTAGTCTGTGACCACAAATAGTAATGCCCTTTTCCTGTTTTCCGGTTTCAGAGACTCAGTAGCAGGCGGTGTGTGCAGGGAGGGGAAGGAGGAAGGCGGGATAGGCTTGGTAATAACAGCAGGAAGGCAACAATAATGCATAAAACTATTAATAAAATTTGCTATTGTTTCTCAGAGCATGACACAATCTGGTGCATTGCTTACTATGCCAGCTCCTGGGAACCGGAGACTGTGAAAATGGCAGGTTTTTTTATTTTAAATATGATTTATTTTTTTGTTCACTTATCGATTGATTTGTTTAATGACTTATTTTAACCATCAAAGCTGCATAGCGATTTTGTTTTCCCAAAGACTTAAAACCGGAAAGTAAATAAAAAACAAACTGGATCCTTTTTATCAAAATCTCTGATAGGTTGTAGCCAGTATTAGGATTTCAGAGATGGAGGGGGAAGCTGTTTATTTTCACTCCTGGAAGCGCCGGGCTCCTCAGGACGAGGGATGGCAGGCTCACATCAACCACAGACGAAGGCGTTAATAACTTGCATCCTCTGCCTACGGTCATGTTTATGAGAATTTATGGAATCGGTACAGTTTCTAGCAAAACACTTGTTTGTGTAAGTAATAATAGGACTGTCAGATTCTTCAGGGGGAATTTCGGTTCCTTTCCTCCACAGCGCTCCCGTGCCTGAGATAAGGGCAGTGTAAAAAGTAAATAGGGAGAGTGAAGGCCTGTGGGGTGACACGGTGTGACATCCTTGCCGTGTCACGCTGTGCCGGGTGGCTGAGGGGAGCACGGTCCCACTGGTTCTTCCTCTGGCCCGCTGATCTTCCAGCACCTCTGCAAAGCGAGGATATTGGGACCATACAGCCAGCAACTGATGATGGGTTCTTCCCAGCCCCTTTATTTCCCTCCCCAGCCAAGGAGGGGGAGCAGAATTATCCTAATTATCTTCTGGGAGCCATTGAGCAGGGGTGAGTGTTTTCCTGCCTTCCTGGCTGCATTTGCATTGCTGCCCATGTGCTTTTGCTCCCTCCATTCTCCCCTGTACCCTTTGGCTTCCAGGAAGAGAAGGTGGAGTCGTGCCCTCCCTCCCCTGGCCCCGCTCTGCACCCAGCCCCACTGCGGGGCTCCCTCTGAGCAGCACCTTTGTATCCCACCGCGTCCCCTCCCCTCCCTGGAGATCACATCTACGTCTGTTTGCCTCCGTGCACGCCGTCTTTCCTAATCCATCTTTCTGTCATACAGATCTATCTGCTGTCTGGGCAGCGGCTGTTTCTGTCCCAGCCCGCACAGCCAGCACACGAGGCCCCAAGTGAAAGGGTTGCTTTTTCCATAACAACTTCCAGCGGCTGTCGAGCCATCCCTGCCTCCCGGCTCCCGGAGGGGCCTTTGGGGCTGGGAACGGAGGCTCCTGGGAAGCCCGGCCGCGCTCCCGCTCTCATGCTGTGTCCCTACAAAGGGGCTGCCTGCGTGCCGCGGTGCCCACCCGGCACCTTCCCAGCCAGGAGGGCAAAGACGCTTGGAAACCATCTTTTCTCATCCTGCTGCCCATCTGCCTGGGAAGCTGATTGACAGCTGAAGGGTGAAGGGCCGGAGGCCGTGCTAATTGTCTGAGGCCCTCGCTCAAACATGGCTGGGGAAAGAGGGTCCCCCCGGGTAAGGGAAGAATGGGAACCTTTGTGAGGCCTGACACAGTAAATGCCACCTTTGTGAAGATTTAGACTTGCTGAGGTCAGTTTTTAACAACTTGGGATGCTCTGGTTTTTCCTCTTTCCTTTATCTCCAAAGGCTCTTCTTCCTCCTTTATTTCTCCTTCGTGAACAAGCATTGTTTCGGCCGGGCTCAAATCCCCTTTCAGTGGCTTGGCCAAAGAAAGACAAGTTCCACCCTGCTAAACAAGGCTCTTTTTGGGCTGCTGGAGTTTTTTTTTTCCTTTTCTTCCTCCTTGTCTCACATGCTGTAAAGAATGCCTCTCAGTATTCTCAGGGGAACGGGAACATTTGCATATTAATTTAATTGTGTGTGTTCATGCAAAACTACTCAACTCGCAGCAAACTAGCCACAGTTATTAAAATTAATTTGCAAAGGAAAGGAGCTATTGTTTTCGAGAGCAGGGTTGTCAAAGCTTGTGTTTTTCCGTGTGCTAAAAGCACCTTCCTAGTTGTTTACTGCCCTTGTTGGCGTTAGAGAGTAGCTGGAGAAACATAACAAAAGTTCCTTGGAGAAATGGGAGTTGTGCAGAGGCAAGAGATGGGGGAGAAGTCTATGTTTTTCAGTCGCTCCTAGACCCGGGTTTCCCCTCTGCGATTCAGGCCTCCCTGGTACTTGCTAAGAGGAGAAAAGCTGCCCAGCCCTGCCTCTCACCGTGCAGAACAAACCCAGCTCAGCTCCACCAGCGTGTTTCCATTGAGCTCCTTCCAGTGCTTTTGGGCGTATTTCCATCTGGCTTGGGCACGTCTCTCAAAAGAAAACTGCGTAAAGCTTTTTTGCTTGGGGTTGGTGTGTTTGCAAGCGCGGGCGCCGTGTGTGCCTGCGTATGTGCATGTGTGGGCCCAAGCCAGGCAGCCACACACACCATCCGCAGAAGGAGCACCAGGCTGTGGCTGCAGAGGCTGCTGCCTCCCCCTGAGGAGCGCTGCGTCTTGCGACCCACAGCGAGAACATTGCTCCAGCCTCCGTGCGGCTGCTCACTGGAAATACAGCGTGCGATAGGAGGAACCTTGCGCCGTTTCTCTATGGATTGGTTCATATTTACATTCTTGTATTTCTGCCTTCATTTTTTAATGCTTTTCAATGTGTAACGTAGGTAGATTTTTAGATCTGTCACAATCAGCTACAAGTCAACGTGCGTTGTTATTCAGTAAGGGCAAGACTAACTCCTAAATGCTTTCCCACGTTTATACTTGTTGGCACTTCACAATTATAAGTGATATTGCAGAAGGGGCCACCCGCACACAGATGGATGCACAAAGCAGCAGCAGGTTTTCTGGAAGTGTTGACAGTCCCATACATAATCCATGGACATGCCATGACCTGGGTCTGGTCTTAAAACGTATTATCAGAACTATCACCAGCACAATATCCGAGGTAATTTAGCTTCAGACCATGCACAGAACTGTAATACATGGGGCTTTTGCCACATTGCTTTTGCAACATTTGCTCCTGTGTCATTGATAATAAAACTGTCAGAGTGACCTTGGGGAGGTAATAACTGCTCATTGATTTGGATTTAAAGCTTCCATAGTGTTTTACCCACTGTGTGATATTTGTTAAAGGGAAAAATAGAAAAATGAAGCTTGTTTCCACAATCTCCCATAAAAGACATAGGGTGTTTTATAGAATGTGGAATGTTTATTAGCTGTGTGACCCTTTGAAAATTCCCAGACTCTGAATTTCCTTGTCAGCTCCCCGGGAGAGGAACACTCAAGAGCTGCACGCCCTGAAATCCTGATTTTGGTAGCAGCTGGCCTGGCAAAGTGTAAGGCGCAGAGCCAGATTTGATGGAACTTTGCTCGTTAGGGTGAGTTCATGAAAACTGTGCCTTTTCAACAGCAAGAAAAATTGTTTTTAGGAAATATCCAGATAATTTGGATTGCCTGGCACTCATTGTGCCCGTGACCAGCCAGGCGGTCCCGTGAGTAGTTCTGGCCAGTGCCCACATGTAAGGAAATCTCAGCTGTTCTCACCTAGAACGTTTGGTTTCATATGCTGTCTTATAGGATGCAAAGTTGTAGTTTCGTCTTCTCTTCAATCCTGATTTTTCCAAGGAGAATGAAGTTTCGATTGCCCAGGAGGGAAGGACCTGGCGGTTACTTGGGTGTGGGATGGGCACTGGGCTCCAGAAGCACCAGTGCTGTGCAGGGCTGGGGCGGGAGCAGCCCGGGAGCTTTCCCCGAGGACAGGGTTAGGAAATGCAACGTCCTTCCAGCAATGTAGCTGCAGGCCAGGGGGGTGTGGGTTAGCAGGAAAGGTACATGTGAAGCCACACCAGTCAGGCTTGCTTCTGCTTTGCTTTAGATACTGCTGTGCCATTTTTAAACTGTATGTGGAAAAAATATTTTTCAAAATGGCAAGCTTTGGTTCTGCTTTCCCATTCCTGTTGCTCTAGATTTCTTTGATGAGAATTTTCTTTCCAACAATCCATGCTTTACTTCATGTCTAAAAGAAAGAAAGGACAGTTTTTTGTTTTCAATTGTCTTGGGGGTATTTGAAATTTGGTCTGCAAAGGGACACTTGACTCTAAGAATTTGTAGGAAATACTTTCTCATTTGTTTTGACCATATGGGCTTTTCATCTCTTACATAAAAGTTATACACAATAGCATTCTACTTCTGATTTCTACCTTGCTGCTGCACTCGAGTCAGTCCTAGTTGGGTTAATTAATTTGAATTAACCACAGGGATCCTTTCCATTGATTTCAGTGGACTGTGGATCATGCTGGCAGTATAATACAAACTCCTGCTTCTTAATTAACCCCTCTACTCTTCTCTGATCTCTTCAGGTTACTCACCAGGTGCGTGGGAGAACAGGGACTGAAACTGTGGTCTCAGGTAGCAATGAATGTCATCAGGAGTAGGTTAGCCAGCCAGATTTTCTCTTGCCCTCCAGCCAAATTCATGCTTGTGTTGTTTTTGTTTATTTATTATGCTAGTGGAGGACTGCAAGAAAGATGGAAAGAGACTTGTTCTGTTGAGTAACACACAGGAAGCCCAGGACAGACTCACAGCGTAGGAACTTTGAAATTTGTTATTACCCCTCTTTGGGCAAGTCTGCTGACAGCTTCCAGAAAGTTTTCTTTTCTTCTGATTTTTAGCAAACCATAACATTTTACTTTGACCAATTAGAATCTGGGGGCCTAGAATAACAGTGAGCAAGGCCAAGTGTTGTTCCAAGAGCAAGCCTGCGTGTATCTGGCTGAGCAGAGGTGGCCGCCCGGCCCCACGGTGCAGAGGAAGCCCAGTGCAGAAGTAGGGAAGTACAGACGCAGAGGTTCTCAGGGGGCTTTTGGAGGTTAAGATGTAGATGCAGAAGACATTAAATAAACAATCTTGGAACACGGTGGTTATGGTTAACATAAACAGTTTGTCTCCACAATGCTGCCTTTTGTATTGGTAAATTCTTTATTTTACCACACCAAAAATATAATGCATGCAAAAAGGAAGTAAAATACTGACACAGCATCAGACCTCAGCTGTTCCCCTTGCCATCCGCGGCAGGCAGGCACCCACCGACATGGCTCAAGTCCTGCATTGCAGCAGCTGCTGGAATCTATTTTCTGCAGTTACCGAGGAGTTTTGGAGCTTAAGTGTGTCACTGTTAGAGCTATCGTGGGTGACATCCTCGTAGACGTCTCACTTGCATGGGACTTGGGACTCACTGAGGCAGAGCCATTCTGTGGGATTTGCTGAATGTCTGTAGATGTTGCTGTTTCCAGTGGGAGTTGTGCTAGATGGCACTCTTGCAATTTAATCCTTTTGATCCCGAGGCACCCAAATATCTACTTCAATTTTGAAAATGGTAGTTAAGCTCCTAAGCTTAGCTGGGAATGTTGCCATTTTTATCTCACGATTACAACAGAGAACGGCAAAAGTAATGTTGTAGGTACTTAGTGCAGGCTGGTCACTTGCGTGTGTCATGGGAGATAGGGAGCCAAACTCCTCGGTAAGACGGATAGCGGGCACAGCAACAGGGATGCTTGCCTGCAGAAAAAAATATCTCGAGAAGTATATTTAGCCTGCCCAGCAATAAGGAACCACAGTAAATTACTGTAGCCACTTACCTATGTACTTTTGCATCCATTCCCTTAAAACAAATGATACGTTATTGATAACCCCATTTCAGAGAAAAAAACTGATGTCATGCTCTTTTGTCAGTTTTCTTTTCAATTAATGGTGGTTTTGAGAACGGTGTTTTAGAAACTGCTGCATGCTTTCAAAGCCATCTTCCGTACATTGCTTCCTCATGACCTAAGAATCATGGAATGAAATTCTGTTTGCAAGACATCAGAAACGGGGTGATCACAGGAGCACCCTCCAGCCGTGATGTCATCTTGGCGGGGCTAAATTATGCATCTCCTTTAAGACAGCACTGTGGAGGCACAGCTGTTCAAGCTCTGAATCAAGGTGGGAAGGGTAGGAGGCAAAACTGCTTTTTGTTGCCAAAGCTGAATAAAACATAGAATTCTTCCAAGGGAGATGTGCACCAGCAAAATCTGAAAGCATGTTCTATGATCAAAAGGCAAAAAACAAACAAACCAAACCAAAAACCTGTAAAAATAATCACTGTAAATCTTTGCAACCAAGTCTAATTCAATGCATCCATAGTAGAAACCAGCCTTACTGTGAAGTTGGGTAAGAAGAGATTTCCGACATTGTTTTCTGTAGTACTGTCAGGAAGGTAACAGCATACGCAAATTGGCAGCTCTGGTCATTCACCCATGCAGAAAATGCACAGTTTATTCATGCAGCGTGTTTTGCTCCGTCTAAAAGAAACACTTTCGTCTTATTAAAAACCTAGATGCTACTAAAAAGGCAGAAGCACCTATCGATTGATCTAATTCTGTGATTGTATCTGAAAAGGCAAAATAATATTATATGTGGAAGCCTGCACTTTTGATAAGGCCATAAACTGTTAAAAGATCGAGCTTATTAAAAACTTGAAGAAATGACAGTCAAGGAGAGAGAGTCAAAACCGTTCCGCGCAGTGCTGAGTTCAGGACATACATTTTAGCAGTGTCATGCTAGATGATTCGAGTGCTAAACTAGTAAATGTTAATATAATATTAGGAAATTATAATGATGAATATGGCTGGGTACCATCTGGTATTAACTCAGTTCCCAGGGCATTTAAAATTCTGATCATGCAGTCCTTTGTAGGATTACTGGGTTGGAAAGCTGGAGCAAGGAACGTTGTAATTTGTCTGGTGCTAGAATTACTGAAAAGGCAGCCAATGCTGACTTTTGATGGAAAATGTCTTTTTTTTTTTTTCTTTAAATAAGTAACATATTTCAGGGAGAGAGTATGTTTTTTTCAGAAAATTTGGATAATGGTGATGCTTTCTGGATGCTGCAGCTCTGTAGCCTCAGTCTCACTCTTCCATATCATCTACGCTGTTCTCGAGAAGCTCCTGCCCAGTGCTGGGTTTCCTCCCCAGAGCCAGGGCTGTGCTGGGCACTGGGGATGTGGCCTCACCCAACCCATGAGCGAGAACCAGCAGCTGAGAAGTGCAAGCTGCCTTTCCCAACACGCTGCTTCCAACTGGGCAGCTTTCAGGCTTACGGCTGTTTTCCTTCAACTTGCTTTTCATACCCCACACGATTTTTTACACAGAAAATCAAAGCTTTTTTTCCTGCTCACGTGCGCTCTTTGACTTCAGAAGACCAGGTGAGGTGCTGGCTTATCATAGGCCATTTAATTGTGATTTTTTACCAGGCTAAAAGTAATGCTGAGGATAACGTGGGAGATAGCATATGGCATCTCTCGGTGACAGAATGGGTAGAAATCATAAGTAGAAGCTTGATGAACAAGAATAGCCAAAGTTTAAGCCAATTGAGTTTGTAAAGTTAAGCGGGAGGAACAGAGCAAGAAACGCGTTACGTTTCCGCAGGCTGAAAGTCCACAGAAAGAGCTTTTACCTTGTTAACATAAAAATAGGATTATTTATGTAAAAAAATTGATTAGCTTAAATTTTATATCATTATCGGAAGAGGCATCCAGCACCTTAAGTACAGTACACACCCTGGAGCCTGTGTTTAGTAGGCATTTCCACCTACAGACGTCAAAACTTGCTTTGACGTTTAATGTGCTCACAACAGTTACGTTTCTCCTGTAACCAGCAACTTTCTGTTAGTGTTTCTGGAAGTACTCCTCGCTCGTGATTGTGGATATTTGCCTTTCCTTTATATTGCTCTTCATTCCGTGGTGTAATTTTCACCTATTTCCTGCCTGTTGCTGCAACGCATGGATTTGGTGCGCCACGTCAGGATTGCATTGGTTTTTGTCTGCTTATGGCACTGGGTGAATGAGTTTAGAAACAGAAATTGTGTTGCCTGCCTTCAGCCTTGTGAGATCCTTTGAGAACCTGTGATCTCACAGCTAACCTCGGGGGTTCCCACCTTACCATCAGCCATCGGTTCCTCAGAAATTACTGATCTGAAGTGCACAGGGCGGCTGAGCTGCGAAACAGCTCTCTGTCTCCTGGTACGTAACTGGCCGCTGTTGTCCCAGCTGTGTTAATGAGGCAGATCTGCGTGGTTCAGAAGGCCGATGAGGCTCCTGTGATCCTCTTCTCAGCACTGTTACCTTCAGGCAAAATGAAGGTGCATCTCGGCTTCAGATTGCTTTGATAAAATGTAAAGCTAGGATTTTCAGAAGTAGTTTGGGCTAGTTCTCTTCTGAGGCACCTAAATGCAACCTTGGGAGGGCCTGAAATTCAGAAGGAGAGACTGAAAAAAGGCATGGCGCCTTTGTTCTCCTTCCTTCCTCCCTGCGTCCCGAGCCTTTCTGCTGCTGCCCTGACAGAACCTTTGTTACCTGTCAGTGTGTCTGCTTTTCAGAAATACAGAGCAGAGGAAAAGAAACCAGGGTGTGCGTCAGTGGTGGGGCAGATGTTAAGAAACGTTCCTCAGGGCGATATTTGTTTGAGTAAAAGGCCCAGATGATCAGAGCGCTCAAGTTCCCCCACGCTGCTGTTTCAAGATCTTTCCATTCTCTCTCGCAGGACACGGTCCAACTCTCTCACTGGTTATCCTTTACAATTTATTCACTGCACCAGCAAGAGACTCTGTGGTGAGTCCAGTGCAGACAGTTATTTTTTCCCACCCTGGCACACCCTAGCTGCTTGGTGTCAGCTGGATGTGCTATCTGCCAGCAGCTCAGGCGCTGAAGCACCATTATTTCCAGCTACCTCCTCGCCTGCGTCTCTGTGGGGCATCACACCGCCATGGCAATGAGGTCGTAGAGCTTTAGAGACAAGGGGTTGCTCAGCTATTTGATATATGTCAGCATTTGTTTTAAATCCATTTCACTTAATGCCTGGGGGTTTTTCCTCAGACACTGGCTTTCAAGGGCATTTAGGCACTTGTCTGTATTGCTGGGGGGGTTTTCTGTACCTTTTAGTGAAGCTGAAGTGACTGTGATTCCCTCTCCTTTCCTTTTTTCTCTCCTGAGCCCTCCCCAGTTCTAATGCTTTTTCTTTCCTATGGAGGAGTGATAAATGGCCCAGAGTGCAGTTTGATGAGGTCAGGAGTTACTGTCGGCTGTAAATCCTTCCTGCTTGTTGGTTCAGCAGCAGTCTCTGGCCTTGGACTTTTATGGCTCTTCCAGTGGAGGAGGGATGGGAGCAGGACGGGCTGTCAGCACATCGGAGTGATTTGCCAAAGGGTTTTATTTGATAGCTTTGTGCACAAAAGAAACCCCTCAAAGCCCCAGGAAATGAAAGAAATCCTCAAATCAGCTTTTTGTTCCTAGCTGGAGCTCTCCTTCCATGTTTACAGATATCTAAAGTGCGGCAGGCAATTGGACAAGGCCAGACTTTTTTCAGTGGTGTGCAGTGATAGGACAAGGGACAACAGCCAAAAACTGGAACATAGGAAGTTCCGCACAAACATGCATAAGAATTTCTTCACGGTGCGGGTGACAGAGCCCTGGCACAGGCTGCCCAGGGAGGTGTGAAGTCTCCTTCTCTGGAGATATTCAAGACCCGCCTGGACGCCTACCTGTGTGTCCTGCTGTAGGGAGCTGCTTTGGCAGGGGGGCTGGGCTCTTTTAAGATCCCTTCCGACTGCTGCAGTTCTGTGATTCTTAGGGAGAACAGGCCTGCCTGCGCTCACAGGGCACAGAGGTAAGCAGAGATTGCCATCAGAATGAGATCTCTGAACACAAACAGCTGAGATACAGACACAGGTATATGGAGGTGCTTGCTGTGTTAACAGTCGTAGCTGTGTCTGTCTGAAAAAGCACGCATTTACTTTGGGTAGCATCCAAGCACGAGCGAGGTGAACCTGCGTTACCTTATGGCATACTAATAGCCCAATATATGCTGCAAACGAGAGAGTGTTTGCAGACCGTCAGCTTGTAAATCCAAGGTAGCTGGCGGCTGCCTAAACCTTCTTCACTGTGCCAATTCTGGCACGAGTGTGAAAAGATCAAGTTATGGGGAATGGCGGACATGGCAAAGGAGAGCTCCTTGGGCTTCCTCTCAAGTACCTGTGCCACTGCTGTACGTAACAGAGCAGACAGCGAGAAGCAAATGGACAGACAAAAATGTAGCCTGACCTGTCCCTAGAAGATTTCACTGACTCAGAGTGAAGCTGCTGTTCTGCACACGTAAGAGAATTCAAACGGGGATGGTAAGGGAACACGCTTCCCTGCAGCAGAGCAAAACTGGCGTTACCATTAGTTCTGCATGTGGTCAATGCCACTCGTTCTCAAACACCACTGTCGCCAAATAGGTCAAGAACTTGTATCTGTAGTTAGAGATCACCTGAGCAGAAAATGAAGCACATCCACTAGTGGGTGGAGCATAAATGTCGCAGAAGTTTAAAGCTCAGCAGAACAGAAAAAAAAAAATGTTTTTAGAAAAATTCTAATGAAAGAGGAGAAAGCTTACCAGATGAAGTAAGCTTGTTCAGAAACACATTTATTCTGAAGGTGGACAGTTTAATGAAACCAAAGGTACTGTGCCACAACGGAGGAGCTATTCAAAATGCAGCACTCCTCTCCCTTTCTCGTGTTTTTAGCTTTGATTTTGTTAATACCATTTAGTAAAATGAAAACTCTTCTGGCTGGCTTGCTAGGTTCTGTGATGATATTCTTAATATTCAAGGAGGAGGAGAGTCATTACAGGACTGACATTAGAAATGATGTTTATTTATTTGGATTGCTGGAAGGTGTTGATGTCTTCTATGTTCTCCGTCTTGTCTCTTTAAACCTGCTGGATCATACAAAAGAACACGAGTAGAAGAATTTGCCTCCAGAACTTTTCATTATTAATGATGCTCTATGACTAAATTGGAAATCTGCTACTGTACCCCAAGGGGGTGATTAATTTAGCAGACTAGGAGTTTTGATTAAAAGGGAATGAAATGTCTGACACATAGTCTATTTATCAGTTATTATAATATTAAAACACTCTAATCATTGTGGTGCCTAAATTAAGGCTTCACAGCCCAAATGTCACTTCATAGCGCTCTTCTAGATCCGGCTGTGCGATACAAGTTTATTATCAGTGGGCGCGTGGGAATGTGTGCGTCTGTAGAGGTCTTTAATAGGAACAGAGCGGTCTGGCAAGAGCTCTGCTCTTTACCCTTTCTTGTTGAAGAGGAGATGAGGGAAGATTTTAAGATGTGATCTGTACGAGTAACGCGTGTACAAGATGCAGCTGTCTCTGATGTCCCCAGGAATTATTACACAGACTTTCTCAAAACCAGACAGAGCCTACAGGACACAAAAACACATCTCAGTAGCATAAGGATCTATGTCAAAACCAGTTCCTTCTAGGAGGCAGGTGCGCTCTGGGTTATGATACATTTGCCGAGAGATGAAATCGTAGCAATTCTGTGTCTTTAAATTAAAGGTCAGGGTTGGAATCAGCAGCAATCAATCAAGAAAGGGAATCAACAGTTGGTGCCAACCGTGTGCCATTTAAGCAAGCTGCAGAGAAGACAGAAACCAGAGCAATAGGTCATACGGTTCTGCAGAAATGCTTAAGAAATAGCTGTAAGCCCCACGGTGTTGACTTACCAGGCCTACTGAAAGCTTCCGAGGGGGAAGAGGGAGGTCATGGGGCACTGCTAGACCAAGGAACATGATATTCGTGAAAGACAGAGTCAAGTAGAGGTAGGAGATGGTGCTTTGTGTTAAAGTTTGGAATCAGCTCGGATCAGTGGAATAGCCCTGTCAGCAACTCCTGCTTTATTTAGGCTTAAATAGGAAAAATACTGCATTAGGACTAAATTACCCATTGACTGACCAGGATGGTGACAGTGACTGTGACATTTTGAGAGAGATCAGAGTGCTTCTGAGGGCAGCAAACACAATAAAGATGAACAATTTCTGTGACCCCTTTGCAGCTTGGGTAAATGTCATATCAGGGCCCAATGTCAAGTCTGTTCTTTGCAGCCATCAGTGACCACTTCATGGAGCAAGTAGTCAAGGAAGCCACCAGAGCAACTCCTAAAAGCCGGGCTGGTGGGCTGTGCCTAGTTTATAACATTGTTGCTCTGCCACAGGGACCGTACTGCAGATAGATAAAACGTTCTTGCAGATGCAAAAAAAAAAAAAAAAAAAAAAAAAAAAAAAAAAAAAACAACCAANAAAAAAAAAAAAAGCTAAAAACATCCACTGCTGTCACAATTTTAGAAAGGAGAAGCTAGAAGAAGTTCAGAGAGTTAAGTCCTACCAGGTAATATAAAGACTATTTAAAGACGGTGATGGAATCCTACAGTAAATGCATCCTATTTATCAAAAAAGATCACCTTGAAAGAATGAAAGAAAGAAAGAAAGAAAAAAAAAAAGAAGGAAGCTAAGAGGGCTGAACAGCAGGAGAGGCATATTACTAAAAGCAAGAATGCATCCTTCAAATAGCTTGGATCTGACAAATGAGAAAAGTAGAAAGGCTCATAAACCCAGGCAGATGATAGGGAAAAATGCAATAAGGAAGGCCAGAAGAGTTGGAGAAACTTACGGAAAGCACCAAAAAATCCCTAGTAAATCCTGTTTCAAGCACATGAGAAGCAGGAAGCTTGGTAGAGTCCATAGGACCAGTAAGCAATAAATATGCAGAAGGAGTGTTCAGAAAAATGAAGTGTTTCATGGTGTTTGCTGTAGAGGATCATGGGGAGGCTCCCACCGTGGGATGTCTTTCCTGGCGGATTGATGAAATAGGGCAAACAGTAACTCTAGCGTGCACCCCTGCCTTATGCGCTGGTACCAGCAGACAAGGACCAGCGTAGCACCATTTTTAAGTGTTTTCTGAGAGACTCCCAGGGCTCCACAGTGGTAAACCTGGTATCTGCAATAAGTACATCGGCAAAAGCTGTAATAATAACAGAATGAGTGGGAACAGCAGGGACTATCGGTGACAAAGAACCAGCCAGAGGTTTGGGATGAAAATCGTGATATGATAATCTGTCGGGTAAGGTGGGAGGAGGGGATGGGCCAGGGCGGTGATATAACCTTCCTGGATTTGCAAAAAGCATCAAAGGGCTGTTAAGGAACGCAGGTACCATGCAATGACAATGAGGTGCTTCAGAAAATCGGTTAAAATTGGGAAATAGAAGGTAGAAATAAAAGGTTGAAGTTTTTACAGAGGAGGAAGGGTCACAAGTCTGGTTCTGTAGGGATCTGTGCTCAGGTCTGTGGTGTCTGATACACTCACAAACTGTGGAGAAGGGGGGCTGCCGTCAGATGGTGAAGTCAGATGATGAGCTCAATTTTTTCAGGGAAGCGAGGGTAAAGGTCAGCTGCAAAACGATCTTCTCAAACTGAGAGCCAGGTAAGGAAAGTGCAGATGAAATTCAATGCAAATAAACATAAAGGGATGTAAATGGGAAGAAACTGTCCCAATGTTTTTTTATCTTTCAGGAACAGTGGTTTTGTGGGATACCAATAGATAATTCAAAGCAAATGTCAGCTCAGTGTTCTCAGCAGTGGTCAAAAATCCCTCAGACTGAATGGTAGGGATAGAATAGGCTAAACAGAAATCATGATCATGCTACTTCGTACATCCATGCAACACGCTCCTTGCGAATAGCACACGGTGCCCTGCCCTCCGCCTCTCGGGAAGGATGCAGCAGATGTGAAGGAGGCACGGAGCAGGGTGACCAGAGCACAGTGGCTTTTGTGACAGGGACACCTGTGTAGATGAGGATTTGAAAGGAAGAGATTTGATACAAGTCTACAGAACCACTCGTAGCCTGGAGAAAGTGACTGTGAACAAAAAAATTCTTCTGCAGACTGTTTTGGAGTCAAAGATCTGACAGGAACCATACCAAAAGAAACTAAAAGGAAATGAATTCAAAAGAAATTACGTATACCTATGCTGGGGACTTCAGTGTCACACAAAGTTGTGTGGCATGTTACTGTTACAGCAGGAGCTACGCAGCTTCAAAAAGCACTTGGAAAATTCAAGGATGAAAAAGAATCCATCAAGGATGATTGCAATATAAAGATGCCACCCTTAGGTCTGTAAGTGTCTGAGGTGAAAATTAGCCTGGAAGAATATTCGTCCACAACCTTGTCCTGGTTTTATGCTGTCCTCAGGCACCTGTGCTGCTCGTTGTGCAGAGGGAGGGTGCTGGGTGAGGCAGCCCTTTTGTTTTAAGAAGTAGCGTACGTGTGACTGGAAAAACATCTCAGGGTTTTCATCTGGGATCTGTGGACAAACAGGAAGTGGAATAAAGTTGAAATATTCTTTACCTTTGGCAGTATTTAAACAGGTTGGTCCCTTAATGATGGGATTGTTTCTATTGTGTTGTTTCTATTTTGTTTCTGGGCTTGTTCAGCTTGGAGAACAGAAGGCTCCAGGGAGACCTCACTGTGGCCTTCCAATACTTGAAGGGAGCTTATAAGCAGGAGAGGAACCAACTTTTTACATGGTCTCATAGTGATAGGATGAGGGGCAGTGGCTTTAAACTGAAAGAGGGGAAATTTAGGTTAGATGTTAGGAAGAAATTCTTTACTCAAAGGATGGTGAGGCCCTGGCACAGCTGCCCAGAGAAGCTGTGGGTGCCCCATCCCTGGAGGTGCTCAGGGCCAGGCTGGATGGGCCCTGGGCAGCCTGATCTGGTGGCCAGCAACCAGCCCATGGAGCTGGGGTTGGAACTGGGTGGTCCTTAAGGTCCCTTCCAACCTAAGCCATTCTGTGATTCTGTGATTCCATTTTTTAAAGTAATAAGTACTATGTAATGCACCATCCATTATTTTTGTAAAGTATGTGGGTTGTGCATTCCGTAAGACATCAAGCCATCGCTATTGCCCTCAAGATGGGTATATCAGATCGGTACAGAAGAATAGAGGGCAGTAACATTCAGTGTAAGCCTTTTTTCTCCTCCTTAGCCCCTGAAATCTGGGATATAGCGAATGAAAGCATTTTGCTCCAAGTGGGAGGAGGGATGGCACAAAGATACCACCAGGATGACATGCAGAAAGGTGAGAATGTGCCTGGAGAGGTTCCCTTTGGTCTGGCCCCATCCCTTTGAGCAGTGGGGACCAGAGTCCTGCCCTGGCCTTGCCCACCTTCTCCCCAAGGCTCGGAACAGCAGAGCATTTCTGTCTGTGTCATCTGAGGTTTGAGGTCACTGGGCTCCCAGGCTGAAGGTGCTTGTTGCTCTGCCTCTGCCAGGCTCAGCCCTGGGCACCACTAAATCAGAACCTCTGGCTCAGCAGGAGCCTCTGGCTGCCCAGTGTTGTGTGAGCACCGGGCAACTTCCAGGTCCAGGTGAGACTTGTGTGCCCAGCACTGGTAAGCCGAGCTCTCTGGGGTCCTTCTCTTTTGTGGTGGCTCCTCTGAGAAACCTCTGTAGTGCCATAGGATGCAGGGTCGTGTGAGAGACAGGGCTTCCCCCAAATAAAATGCATCTCCTTTCCTACCCCTTTCTGCTGGTTAGAAAGGAATGCCCACCCCCAGAAACCCGCCCTGCACAAGCAGAGCAGTGCTCATTTGCCTCCCCTCCGGAAGCGCAGGCTGGCTTGCTGCCCGCTGCTGCAGGTGAGGATGTGTGGGCGGCCACCTGGCTGCTCCCTCCCTCCCTCCGGGCCCCCCGGGTCCCCTGCAGCTGCTGCTGCTGCATAGCAAATAACAGGAGCGATGCTCTGTGTGTGACACCGCGTCAGTACGGGCTGTAGGAGAGCTCTCTGCAGCTCCTCTCCCCAGTCCTGCAATAACGTGCATCTGGAGCAGGCAGTGCCGGTGGGCTCAGCGCTTCCCCTTTTGTTTGCCTGTTCAGGGGAAACATCGCAGTTACCTCCATAGTTAAAACGACAGAAAGCATTAATGTATTGAAACAAATGGCCAGTGCTCCCTGCCAGGGTCATGGGGGAACTGTTGTGCACAGGGGGAGTAGCTTTGCATTACCCAGCTCTGCTCAGTTATCCCAAAATTGAAGTACACCGCTGGACTGTGCCCTGCAGATTCCTGGACCCAATGATCCACTCATTTTCAGCAGGATTTAGCCCCGAAACTGAGCAAATGCGGGCAAGGCAGAGAGTGCTCAGCCTGATGGAGGCCCGTGGTTGACCAATGCACAGAAGTGGAGAGAGGTCCTGCATTTCTGTGACTACACTGAATTGTGTGTCATCTTTTTCAGTATCTTTAATTCATTGTTCTGGATGTTGTTCTGGTGACCTGGAGCTTGCCAAGGTGGAAACTGTTAGAGAAAATAAACCTGTCTGTGAGTTAGCGATAGAAATATCGCTGCCTTTTATCTACTTTTCCTGCTTTGATTTCTCTAGAGCCTACCTGAGATTTCTCTTGTCCAAAGGATGCTTTTATACTTGTGCCAGTAAGCGGCAGAGTGCTCACGAAGGGCGTAGCACAGTGGCAGCCGAGGCAGGAGGCAGCGAAAGGCCTCCTTTAACATCGCTGTACGTGGCAAACCCAATTTTCAGCTCTATGTGTTAGCGTGGCAACTCTCCTTGTTCCCAGCCTGCGTGCTACAGGGTAATTGAGAATACAGCTTATTGCGGGCTTTTGTTTCCATTCCAAGATTCGTTCCTTTTTATTCCTTTCTGTGCTGAATATAATAAACAGAACAGGAGCTGAAGGCAGTTTTGGCAGGGGGAAACAAGATTCAATAATTAAAAAAAAAAAAAAAAAAAGGCAGAAAAACAAACAAAAAGCAGGTCAGCAGAGAGCTGGAAAGCCTTTGACACAGGAAGAGGAAAAGCAGAGGAAGGAAAAGAAACATCTGAGCTGTTTCCCCTGCCCTTCCCAACCAGGGTGAATGGAGGCTGTGAATGATGAAACACGGAGACCTTGCCATTTCCTACCGGGGCAGGTGGGGCTTTCCCGGTGCTCCCATATTGCCACCAACCCCACTGAAGTCAGCGTGGCCCAGCAGAGGGTCGCTTGATGGCCCCCACCACAAGACCACTCATTAGGTGGGGGTTACAGTGGTCCCAGGTGTCCTGATGAAAATGGATACTGGAATTGGGCCCTAATTCCTTAGGCAGCCTGCAGAGAGATCTCTCTTCTCTGCTGGTCTGGGTTTGGGGAGAAAAAAAAAAAAAAAAAAAAAAGGAAAAAATGACTGAGGGAAGGAAAGAAATGCACTCTGGTTGTTTTCTTTGTGTGCTTCAAGCTTGTGTGTACATAGAAATGCAGATTTATGAGATCTTGGAAATGCAGCACTTGTATCAACTCCTTCCCTGGTGCTGAGCATGAAGAATCTAATAACCGCCAGGTTCTCTTGTTGACACGGGGAGGATCGTCATTTGGATTTAATCCAAACACTAAGTTTTACAGATGAGCCTAAGGCAGTGCTGTAGTGACATATTATCCCGTGTCTCCTTACAGTGATATTCTTGTCTTTCCTTTTCTGGACGCTCTGAAAAAACATAGTGGCACAGATGAATCTTGGGGCTGATGTGCTTCAGGAATTCCTGTGTTTCAGTTTTACCTGGACTACGCAGCTATCCGATATGGCTCAGATGTCCAGAAAGGAGGCAAACAGTGCTCGCTGCCCCGCTGAGGCCCCAGCTCTGCCCCCCAGGACCCACCAGCGGTCTCCCCAGAGCCGCCGGACAGACAGCGCGGCAGCACCGTGTACTGCGGGCGCTCAGGGGCTCCTGCCAGGCAAGTCAGCTGAGATAATCTGCTGCCTGCGACCTCATTAAAACAGCCTGATTGGGGCCGCTAATCACATAAATAAAGAATTAAATCATAGCATTAACCTTCTGCAGGGAAACCTGCCCTGGCAACACTGACAGAATTAGATCTATTAATTATTTACAGGGTCATTTGATAGAAATGTATATAGATGGCAGATTATGAGCACTTGAAGCAATAAGTTAAGCATAAATTATTGCTCTGATAAGAATCTTTTAATATTTTCCTCTTAATGTCCTGAATTAAAAGCCACCTTGCTTTTATCTCCGTAAGACAGTAGCATCACACACCGTTTGTTGTAGGTAGACCAAACAAACACCGTGCCCCAACATCAAAGATGTTCGCGCTCCTTTGCTTGAGGTTCCTTGTTTTGTTGGCAGTCCCTCTTGCGCAAACAGGGTTTCCACAGCCAAATTCAGGGCCGGTTCCTCACCTGCTGTAGCCTCTCAGAGCTTCCTTGGTGGCAAAAGCACTCAGAGGACCTGAGCACGTTGCCTCGCCAGCACTGCGCAGCTCCTCGGGCTCGCCAGTTGTCTCCATCATTTCCCAGTGCCGCAGAGCGCTCGGATGCTTTCTGCAGTGGCTCTCCAGTGTTTAAGTATTCAATTCCATTTAATGCTGTGTAGCTTTTCCCTTCTATCTAAGGATTGCTTGGAAAAAAACGCTCTTGAATCAAATGGGATGATAAGTTCATTGTTTTACTGATTCTACTGGGCTTGCAGGAATGACAATGGCACTAGATAGGCTTGTTTGCTGACCGGAATTTGAATGTGTATCTGCAGCTAGCACACAAAAGACTTGGGCATGTGGAGTGGAGGAGGGTGGGGAGACTGAAGGGAAATCTGTCATTATTTATGGAAATATCCAGTATTCATGGAGCCATCTGCTGTGAATGATTCAAGTCTGAGAAGCGTCATAAAATGAGGAAGCATAATGTAAAAAGAAAAAAAAAAAACCAACAAAAAAAACCTGGCATCACTCAGAAACCTGAACCAGTGAATATGTAACCTCAGAATCTCTCTTTTAAAAGATGGTTTGTAGATCTTCTGCCAGATTGAGAGATAAAGATAGATGGTATTTCTCAGGTTTCTTTCCTCACCCTTCTTGGAGCAATTCATTCCATTTGTTCATTTCCAGCCTTTTAATTATTGATCGTGTCTTTTCCTTTTCACTTCCGTACTGTTTTGGGCTATGAGACAAGGGGGAGTTACAGAAAGGTGTCTGCGAGACTGCTTAGACGTTGAAGCATTGAGAAGGTCTTTACTGTAGCCACCGTTTTCTCTGATACCGAAACATCAGTTTTTATTAATATTAAGAAATTTTATTAAGGACAGGATGCTCATAATGCTCCTCTGGGCCCAGTCTTGGGCAGAGACTGCCCTGCGCTGTGTCCTATCAGGTACTTCAGATGCTTGCTTTACCGATTTGATCGTGTTCTTCTTTACACAGTCAATATAGACAGTGGGGAAACTGAGGCGAGAAAGAAGCAACAATTTGCACAGCAGCACAGCAAGCTACTGCAAAATCAGGAACAGACTGTACCTGTCTTGGTTATTTCCCTGGGAACAGAGACGTGCTCCAAGCGCTTTTCTTGGGAGCAGCTGGGAATCCCTGTGAAAAGTTTTGTCTTCCCTGCTTCAGTGTGTTTGGTTGCACTTCTAGTGGCACGGCACCTTACCCGCAGGTGCTGTGGTGTATCTGGCTGGGTTTGTCTTGCTGTACTTCCTTTCATCTCTACCACTTTGTTCTCTGTCTACTTGAGGCATGTTAGAGCAGAAATTTATCTTCAGCTTAATTTCCTCTCCCACAGTGTTGCAGTCCAGGACTATGTATTTAAAATTCTCCTTACTATTACTTTGGCTTTTTAAAATACTGCCTTTCTTTATCACTTGCTGTTATTCATGTTGGATTGTCTTGCTGCAGCGTTCCTGCTCTCCATGCAGGGTTTCCCTTCTTCTTCCAATATTCTAACTTCATGCCTCAAGAATTACATCTCCAGCCAAGGAAGCACATAAGGATGTGCTCAAGTACTAAATTTTGACTGATTCAATTAAGAATGCTCTTAAGTGCTTGCTCTTTGCCTCTTTCTTCCATATTTTGAGCAAACGTCCCGTTTCATGAGAAAGCCAGAAGTGGCTCAGATGTTTGCTTGCTATTTCTTTCTGAATGTGGTGATTTCCATTCTCTCTGGTCCAAAATTTGTGATTTCCTGGGGCGAAGGCATTACCAATTATTACCAGATTATAATCAAAGTTAACATAGAAAA
This sequence comes from Penelope pileata, assembly GCA_013396635.1. Classification (NCBI taxonomy): domain Eukaryota; kingdom Metazoa; phylum Chordata; class Aves; order Galliformes; family Cracidae; genus Penelope; species Penelope pileata. Next base: position 1,157,631 of record WBMW01000564.1, on the reverse strand, counting down.
TAGGATGGGAAGGCACCTTTAAGAGTTCACCTAATGTCTTCTTGTTCCTTAAAGCAGTGTTCCACCTTTCCCTTATCTGACGTATTTGTCTAGTCTCAGAAAACCAGCCACAGAACTGTAGCAATTATTCTCTGATGTTTAGAACATCTGATCTAAATCTCCCTCAGCCATGACATATGCAGAACACTCTGCCTTTCCTCTCCACAGGAGCCTTTTGCAAACTTGCCGATTGTTTCTTGGCCAGCTCTGTGCCTTCTCTTCTGCAGGCTTGCTTCAGTTCTTGAGGAGCTTGTGCTCGCCCCAGCCGCGATGCTCTTAGAGGTAGGTTTCACGCCTGCTGTAAGATGCCTTAGCTCCTGCTTCAGGAGACAGCACTGTTTTCTCAGTATCTCCTTCGCTCTAGAAACAACTCCTTCTTTTCATGCATAATTTGTAAGCCTTCAGCTATATATATACATATATATATTTCTATCTTTGCAGAGAAAATCTGCAGAAAGAGCACCTGGCTATGGATTACAAAGTTGTAGGATAGGAACAGTAAGGTTTTGGACAGATCATTTGTTCCTCTCTTTAATTATATAGGACGTGTTCCAGCCATGCTCGTGCTGAGTAGGACCTCATTCAGTGATCCAGCCTCTCAGCAATCAATATGTCTGCAAGGGAGGAAATACAGTGTGCCAGGTAAGGGAACCTCTGCTTCCTGCCCCAGGTCACTTGTTTCTCTCAGCTCTGTCAGAAGTTCTGCTTAGTCTGGTAATGAAAAGCTGATTGCACTAAGACATCTGTGAGGTACACAATTGTGCTGCCTGCAGCACACTGAAGAATGGTCCTTTGTTTGCTTGGGACCCCAAACCCATTGCAAAGAGCAATATTTGCAGCTAATCACCATAGTGATTTGAATGTTCATTTAGCCATTGTGCTAATAGAGACAGCTGGAAAAAGAAAAAAATCAGCACAAATAAATACAACTATTAAGTACCCTCAGTTTTCAGCACCAGAAGCTGCTGGAAGTAATGCTGATGCCTCCAACCAAAGAAATCTGTGTAATGTGAAATGATATATATGAGGCCAAGAGAGGAACACATTTTATCTTGTTTGCTTAGACTCCAGAATAGATCTCTGAGTCTCTGGACATAATGATTGCTTAGGCAAGTCAAACACTGTATATCACCTGCTGAGCATCTGATTCATTGACTCAGTGGATTGAAGCCAATTTAACCAGCTGGAATCTGTAATATTGACTTCTATGGTGCGATACTGATCTATATCACCCAGAGGGTTCAGCTGAGAGACAAAGGGAGGTAGCATTTCCTTTGGGTGACATCTTTCCTGCAGGCCGAGGCAGACTTGCAAAGCCTGGTTGTCCTGGAAGTGGTGAGGATGGCTTGGGCAGTACCACAAGGTTTTGTTTTTCCTGGACCTTTCAGATGGAGCGGCAATCGGGGACAACAGCCTCCTTCTCCTGGCTCTATCCTACTCCGAGCTGCTATGATCTTACTGCAGCCCTGGGATGGTTTCTCTGAGCATACCGACTCCTGTTGTGCAGACCCCTGTGAATGTTTTCATGTTGATCTGAGAGAAGGGAGTAGATTTCACCTAGCTCCAGCCTTCCCTTCTGCCTTGCTGAAGAGGAGATGGACATCACAAACCCAGCAGAGTCAGGCAGCATGACTCGTAGCCACAAAGAGCAGCAGGGGACAGGCAAGGCAAGCCCCACCGTGAGTACTGGGACAGCCCTGTGGACGTTAGAGTTACGACAGTACAGTGCTACTGCTCATCATTATTTGCTAGGTAAGTGACTTTATTTCAATAAATCTCCACAACCTTCTATATCTTCATAACCAAAAAACCATAGGGAGAAAAGCCTAAGCAGAATTTACTATTGCTCTTTGTTATTATCAAATCTTTTTCCCTCTTTTTTAAGATTTATGAACCTCTATTTAATTAATTCATCAGAAAACTGAAAAAGCTAATTGTGGTTCAATATGCATTTCCACAGGCGTGGGCTCACTCTCGTACCAGATGTCAGTTATACATGATCTGTGCAAATGGAGCTTGGCTTGTGGCAGCCTGCTGCCTGATCTGATTAACATTGTGACTCCAGTCCACCCTGAGCAGGAATGGAGCGTGGGCTTTGCATAATCCTAAGACTAGGGGCAGGCACAATTAGGCACAGGGAGCTGAACTCCAGTGTCTCGAAGGCTCAGTTTTGCAGTGCTAACCCTCCGTTACCAGGGACCAGCTATGGGAAAGCAACACAAGCGGCAGCCTCCTTTACACAGAGGGCCTAGGAGAATCTGCAGTGCTCTGCCCAGCCCTCGTAACTGTTTGCAGGGGTAGAAGGGACTTATTAACTTGAATTCAGGGTCACACTGGGTCTCTCCATGCATTGCTTTGAACCTTCTAATGCTGTTATTCCCCCCCTAGGTCACACAGTGCCAGGCTGCCCATGCAGAGCGCTATTTCACTTGCTGGGTTTTCCACGCGAGCATCAGGATTTATTCGGTGGGTTGTGGAAGAGACCTTCCCCAGGTAAGTCCATGGAGCCATGTGTGTCGCCACCTCGCAGCCTCCTCTGGGCATAAAGATCCTCCTCCCTTTAAGGAAGGTACCGCTTTTTGGGCCTGGTTGAGATTTTATGTTTTCCAAGTCAGGGCTCAGCCAACCATGGCTTGCTTTTATTTTTGTTGTTACTAGCATTATTAGCACACAGCTTGCTTTCCAAGATAACGATGTGGAAAAACAATAGCATCTTGCCGAACTCCTTAGGTATACTGTTAGCAGGTTGTGCTATTTTATCAGTGTCCTACAATGCTCACTGGGATGGTTTGTAAACTGTCTTGTGAGCTACAAAGGGAATGAAAATATTGAAATACATACCTCCCTTCCCTGCCAAATAGACCTTTCTTCTTCTGGTACTTTTCTATCTGTGAGCTGTATTGTAGGGATCTTGTTTAGCATTTAAAAAGCTACTGCTGCACTCTATTATCAAAGACATATTTGTTAAAACATGCATATGAAAGGATTTGTAATTGAAGTACAGCTTTGATATATTTAATAGGATGTAAAACTGCCATCCCTTTTTAATAGGAGATGCTTTATGTGCATTAGAAGTAATATAATAATGCCTCTCCACTGAGCTCTACCCATTAGCAGACTTTTTTTCTCCCTTTCTTTTAGTTAATCTTAAAACTTTAATGTAATCTAAACACATTAACATCTTTTTTCTCCCCTTTCTGTACTTGGAAGTGCTTTGAACTGAACTTTGTTTCAAATAAGAGATAGCTGCAAACATGGCATCAATATACAGTGCCCCAGCGCTGCCTGACAGATGGCCCATAAAGCAGCGCGTCTCCCTGCCTTAGAAATGTTAGCAGTAATGGGAGCGTGCCTGGATGGGGGAGCGAGCGAGCAGGCACGCGCGAGAATAACCTTGTAAACAACGCGCCACAGTAAGTGTGCGCTTCTGTGTATTCCCATGTCTCAAATGTAATCAAACACCAGAGCAGCACAAATAGAAAATGGCAGTCAAAAAAAAAAAAAAAGTCTCTTTAATAGCTATATCTCCATTTTGCAGCCTCAGAATGCTTTACAAGGAATTGTTACAATGCAGAAAATAAGGATATAAGCTTGCAAACATTAAGTATTCCAAAACTGACCAGTGGTTTGGGGCACTTGTGGCTTGCTGTCTCATCTCACACAGAGCTGTCTTCTGCTCCTTCCAGAGCTCGGGATTGTGCGCTATTTTGCAAGCTGCCTATCCAGTATCAGTTGCTTTGGAAAATCGTGGATGCATCTCAAGATTGTGTCAGAGGAACTCAGGTAAGATTCCACTTGTCCTGATTTCTAGCCTAGGACCCCACTAGCATCCAGTAGTATGTATTAATTGTGGTTGTTGCAAGAATAGTCACAAAATGTCTGTGATATGGTTGCTTTGTTAAGAAATGGAGCCCTTTCAAAAGGAAAATCTCTGCTTTGATTCAGACACACTGCTGTATTGGCCGTGATCAAATTTCCATTGTGACTGTGCGAGTATACTTACTGCTTTTCCTGAGAACATCTTTTGATTCATTCATTCGCTAATGTCCTGGAGCATTTTGAACACGACAATGTTGTGTCAGTGATTTACAGGAGCTAGATAGCTGTGAGCCACGGACACAGTGCTGTCAGAGTACAGCTTACTACCTGCTGCACGTGTTCACTGTACTTCAGGACGCGTGTGCAGGCACGTTGTGTCACCCACGTTTGGGTGGCTGTGGGGATGCTGCTGTCATCCAGGATGGTTTGTAGAAGGTGGTCACAAGGACAGGACTCTGACTCTTTCCCAATGACTGTTTGAAAGAACGGATGTTCCTCTAGGCTGACAAATAACTGTGGGATGGTATAAGCAGTCTGTCATCCCCAAGTGAGTTAGATATGCTTCTGTTTATAGAGCTGTCAGATTCCCAACTTGAGGCTAAGGTCTCCCAGTGCTGCAGCTTCTGCTGCATCTACACCATCCTCAGTGGAGGTTCAGGTTGGATATCAGGAAAAATCTCTCTGAAAGAGTGGTCAGGCATGGAACAGGCTGCCCAGTGAGGTGGTTGAGTCACTGCCCCGGAGATGCTCAAGAAACATCTGGATGTGGTACTAAGGGACATGGTTTAGTAGTTTAGTGGGCAATATTGGTGGTAGGTGGACAGTTGGACTAGGTGATCTTAGAGGTCTTTTCCAACCTCAATGATTCCATGATTCTACTGCTTTTTCTGTAGCATTTTTTAGCTGTCTCCTCTGGCCTGCATTGCAGCCTGCAGTCATGTCAGTGGGGGGAGCACATTTACTCAAACAATACAGGTACCTGAAAGAAGTCTGAAGCTGCATATGTAAATATGTAAGAGTCAGAATGTATTATAGAAGTTTAAATTGATGTTTCATGACTAGACAGAGAAAAAAACTCCATTTCATATAGAGAATATAAATACATTGTTTTTCTAAAAACAGGCAGCGCGATTCATTCAATTTGCATTTGGATATTGCCTTTGTTCAAGTAAGTGGTGTGTTTGGGTGCTCACAAATGGCAAGATTCATGCGAGGTGGCTTCAGTGTTTTCTAAAACTTTCTCTTTTGCAGATGTCAATCCAGCTCCTATGTCTGCAAACGTCTGATTTCTAAATAACAGATACTTTCATTAAGGGTCCAGCATATGGAAAAAAAACCTCAACTCTTTTTTGATGATGAACTTGATCTGCAATAAGGACTGCTGTAGAGTAGATTTAAACAGAAGTTTAAAAAATGCATGATGAAGCTACAGTTAGGTGATATTGTCACTGATATCAGGTGCACCACACGTGGAACTGCAGTGGGCACAGTGCAAATGCTATGTCAGTCGAGTGGCATAAACCCCTCAGGTTACAGTGAACCTAGGCAAAGTCCTGACCAGCTACCCTGGGCTACGCAGGTGAAACGTTTCAAAAAATTCCAGGAAAACAGAATGGGCTTTACAAAAAGGGTGGTGAAAGAACTGAAGAAGTACTGCAGTCAATGCCTCGTAAGAATTCCAGTCTGGATTTAAAAAAAGAAAAAGACAAATAACAAAAATAAGTGAGCCAAGCTGGCAGCGAAGTCTTGGACAAAGCTAACTGTGCCCTGCAGTGCAAGCTCTGCATGAGATGTGAGCTCACCCCAGGCCTAACCAGACTCTGCTGGAGGAAATGCAAATGTTTTTATCGTTTACGTAGGTGTTTCGGTTATGTCTTTTCTGCATAAGTTAGCTCTTACCTTTCACTTGCAGGACAAAGCCATTGACCTGGGGGACATCACTGAACAGGAGATGAATTACTGCTTTCTGCTGGACACAGAATGATTGTCACTGGGACTACATCCAGTTACCTGTGAGGGATCTCCAGGAAGCCTGACACAGGTAAAAGCAGTTCTGCATTTGCTCCTAATTTGGTTCTGTACTCGGGTAGCTACATTTTCAGAGGAGCCTTCCCCACAAGGGTGCATCTCTTCTCAGCTGGTGAGATTCAGTGAAGTCAATGCAGGTGGCCCCAGCAGTTGTTTAACTGTCAGTTTCTTTGAAAACGTTCAGTCATTTCTAAGAGCTGGGATAAATGCTCCACGGAGTTTTAATTCTAGGTTGAATGTTTAGTTTTTCAGTCCTCATTATACAAGTGTGTGAAGAAACCATTTGAGCAAAGTCAAGTATAAATCCTCTTTTTAATCATAATATGTTTTCTCCATGGTAGAGCTCATGGAGGGCTGAAAGCAATACTGCTGCATTATGTCAATATGCTCTAGTGGTTTGTTTCAGGAAAAAAAAAAAAGAACAGGATTTACTTCAGACAGAATAGTCTCAGAAAAAAAAAACAACAATGCTGAATCGAAGCATTCACAAATGCTTGTATGAACTACAGTGGATAGGTAATAGACTAACTCGACTTAAATGAGGAACAAAAGCTCTATTTTAAGCAATTCCCTGTGGCCTAGTCTATTAAATGGCACAGAGAGACTACTTATTCTACTTTTTTTTTAGTGTCTGACTTTTGCTACTAAAGAGAATATGTTTTCAGAGCAAGTCATACCTTAAGTGTGCTTCAGCGAAAAGTGAAGCGACACATGTTAGCCAAATACATTGGAGAGGATTCCTTAAGAGACTTCTCAATCTAGGAGCCTAGAAAAAAAAAAGACTCAGTTTACCATGAAGAGGCGTCCACAGAAGCAGAAGAGGCACACTTACTCTTGTCTGAAATGTTGACTCTCCCTACCCTACTCTAAATCTTCCCTGAATGCAACAGTAGAAATGTGCAGTTTAATATTGATAACTTGTATGCACAGGAATTTTTGCATTAGTGAAAATGAAGTGCTCTATTGAAGGCACTACTTCGAAAAGACTGAAGGGAAAGGAGGGATTCAATGTCATTTCTCTTCCTGAAGCACAGTATGGAGCTCACCTGAAGAGCTGTATTAGTTACCCCTACAGAGCAGAGGTATGGCATTTCCAAAATTAGTACTTCCCTTCACACAGAATTAGTCTTCTGGGAATTATATTCCCCCCTTTCTCACTGACATAAATTCACAACAAATATTTTAACCTTGAAACATCTTCCCGTCTTTCCTAAGCCTCTCTGAAAATAAGCCGTGGAGCCCTAGCCCTCACCTGTGAGGCTGAGGAGCTACCAACTGCACAGTCTTGCTTTCATAGAGCAATTCCACCAAGCCTGACTAATGCACGGCCCCAGCTGTGCAGGAAGATCCAGCATGGTCGGTCTTCCCTGAGAAGTGCTATAAGTTCAAACTGTCCCTCCTGTGCATAGTATTAATTGCCAATTTTTTAAAAATAATAAATGTTTAACTCTTGTTTCTCTTAGCAGACGTGCCAATGGAGCAGCCCTCCTCGTGCTGTCAGGCAGGTAGAAATTTCTAAATGCCTCAGCTGTGGGCTGTGTAATAAGAAGACAACAGCAGGATACAAGAAAGAATGAAGCAACAGCACAGATACTTATGGCAGAACAGGTATCTGGCATTGCCAAGGGAGGGACGGTTCCTTGAGATCCCTTAGAGGTTCTAAGACATTGCCTTTAAGGGCAGCAGTGGGTGTGGGGGCAGGCCCTGAGCTGAGTGGCCGCCTCTAGGGGCATCAGGCAGGCCCAGCCAAACAGACCAGGTGAGCCCTGCTTGCTCTGTAGTCTAAGTGACCTGTGTGGGGACAAAAAGCCCTGTGGAGTCACTCAGCAAGTACGTCTCACTTGTTCTCATTGGCTGGGCCTTTCTGACTCTCGCTGCTGCCCTTCAAGGCAATGTCTTGGAGCCTCTAAGGCTCACTTAGCCTCTCAGGCTTGTTAGGTGCTGGAGCTGAGTTTATGAGCACATGCTGGTCCAAAAGTGGATCCTTTAGCTGCGTCCCTCTCGAGACGCTGCTCACAACTAACATCATTGAGGCGAAAACCCATCCTTGCCTCCTGGTGCAAGCAGAACCCTTTTGCTGTCAGGAAGAACTTGGCCACCAAATTGCAGCAGTACTCTGGGACCTTGATCCCCCCAAAGGGGCTACAATAGCAGCTGCTGCTTTGACTCCTTCCCCCGGAGACAGGCAGGGACAGAAATTTAGCTTCTTACCTGTACAGTGGCAGTGGAGAGGAGGTGCTGCATGCTCAGGTTCCTGTGGCAAAGTGGGACCAGGTGCTCGAGATGGCTTTCTGCTAATGCTTCCACAGCGCAGCACATCCTACAAAGAAAATGAAATGCATTCATTTTACAAACCCTGTTGCAATCTGTCCACTGGCATGGATATTCCTCCCAGCCAGTAAGAGAGTTCAGGCACCAGGCTGGGGAAAAAATAAGTCAATTGCTGTTCGTGTACATGATGGCAATGGAGGTCTCTTGGAAACCTGGCCTGTTTCGTGGATACTTGAACAGAACCCGTGGGTTGCTCGCAGGAAACGAGGTGATGTGCTAGCGCCCGGAGAGTAATGAGAGCTGGCTAATGGCATCCAGACAATTACAATCTTATGTCGGTGTTGTCTAAAATGGAAAAACCAACAGTCTAAAAGGCTATAACACTGATTCTGTAGAACATTAAACTATTGCTTTATGCTGATGATATCCTACTGTTAATTAAGGACTCGCATGCTTCCCCTCTTGCCTATAATGAATATTGCTCTCTTAGTACAAAGTTATCATTGCACAAAATTAATGGCTCTGAGACTGCAGTGATGCAGCTTTCTGGAGTTTGCCCTTCAGCCCTGCTCACCTCACGGAATCTTAAGTGGGCACCCAAAAATACAGTACAATTAGTTAGGGGCTGATATTAACAAAGCCCCAGACAATGTAATTAAAGATAATTTAAATCCAATTATCAAGTAGGTAGGTAAAGATTTGGAGAGCTAGCCAGTGCTAAATAAAAGCAAAGGTACGTGATTCAGTAGGCCAGATCCTGCCCTCATTTGCAGTCCCATCAGGTTGTTAAAATAGAAATGAGGACATCATGTAAGTCAGCACCCACAGAATCACTGTCATAAATGATCTCATGACAATATTTTGTGCTAGCAGCAGAAGTTGTGCATGCTTTCAGCTTATTTTCAGAGTAAATGTACATAAAGAGCTATACATACAGTGAGTAATTCTGACAATTACAAATAATCTATTATATCTCCAATCCACCCCTAAGATAATGGCAATCAGATAGCAATACTTAACCTCTGCTGAACCTCGGGATGTTTTTTCACATAGGTGGATTCAGACACAGTGTTCAGCACTACGAAATTTAACAAATCCTAATCTGTACTACCAAGTTCCAATTTACCCACAGCCCGGAGGCTTCTGATGCCATAAAGAAAGCTTCTTATAAGTCAGTGTAAAACTTCCTGAATAGCTACAACAAATACAGTAAAAATACATTTCAGATGACAGAAATCTCAGGACACGAAGATGAATTAAAGATGTCACGGGAGACATTTGAAAAGTACTTATAGCTCTCAGAATGAGAAATGTTAATATTCCTCCTAAATGTCATATAATTGTAGGAGCCTAGTGCACCAGAATCTCATGCACCAGAATCATGCAGATTTTCATGGCTTTTGACTCCTAAAAGGGATAATTTTGAGTGAAAATGGCTGTATTTCAGGTAACCTTCTTTTTCCTGCCTCATACTGTAAACTAATATTGCTGTTAAGCAGAGGTTGCATTTCAGCAGTGGGTTGAATAGAAATATCTTTCCGAAAAGCACATGGAATCCTTTGTGATGAAAGGAATTATATAAATATAAATCAATTATTTTTGGAGTGGCTTGAAAAATTAAATCATGACAGACAGTCTTATTCAAACAGTTTTCTAAATGGCATGATTTGGGGCCAGTCAAAATGCCTACAGAATTTATTTCATCTCTGGAAAAAAAGCAGAGAAGATCCAAGGCAATCCATGTGCCTGGATTTTTTCAGTTTGTTGTGGGATCAGCCAGTTGCGGCAACACAGCAGACAAGATTTTGCCAGGAAAAGGATCGGTGCTGTGCTGCATGATACCCACCAACCAAAACAGAAAGCCAAAGGTGGTAGAGAAAGCAACAACACACATTTACCATGGGAATAAAAAGCAAAAGAAAAGGAGAACCAGTTGCTGGTGCAAGAGGGGGAGTCATGGTGGACATCAAAGACTAAGAGGGGGGTAGCATCCCACTGTAAAACAGCTTTCATATCAGAGCTACAGCAAACACATAGGTAACAGCATTGTATAAATACGTAACAAAGTTTGCAAAACTCAGCAAATGGGAATTCCTGCTCAAAACTGCAGACTGAGCTGTGTGCTTTTCTCCTTCCCAGATAGCACATTCACTGAGTTCTAGCAAATTTCTGCATGGGAAACTGCCATACTTCCAAGCTGCACTGACTGTGCTCCAGAAGTCACCAACTTTGTACAACTGCCACAGAGAACAACTGAAAAGATGACAGGAGTTGGGTAATTCTCTGCATTTCTGGAATAAACTATTGTTTAACCCCTCCAATAGCAAACAAACTCACAGTTCTATTCTCCATCCTCTCCCTTCTCGACAATTTAGCAGGCTACAAAGCACCCCAAATTGTTACAACTTTTTTCCTCACATTTCACAGCTGGACTATAAATTGTCCAGCAAAGACGAGTCACAGTGAGAGTTAACGAGAATATCTAAACTGACAGAGACACTTGCAGTAATCAAAGATCTTATTAAGATGTCAGTGTTTAAAGATTATGGAACAACTTACAGAACCTCAAGAACTCCGTACTCCCTGTTTCTGATCAGGGCTGGGTTGCTGCCTGGGGGACATGGGGAATACAGCTGCTTCAGACTTGCAAACTTTGAGAAAACTGTTAGCACCTCCAAGAACAGAAGTCATTCACCCACAGGTGGTTACGACAGAGCAAAGAAGGAAGCGGTGACATGGGTTTTGTGCAAGGAAGTCAGGACTCACAGACAGATGGAGCTGTTTCCCAGCTGCAGGGGTAAGCCTGGCAAAGCCCACAGCCAGCATGAAGCTGGCATTGAGCTGAGCTCATGGAAAGGGCTCTTATGCCCCATAGTGTGAAAGAATTGGTGGGCACATGGGTTGGAGTGCCCATGGGTACGGCCTCCTCAGGTAGGCAAAGCAGTCGACTCAAAAAACTGAGCAGTCATGCTAACAAACAGAATGTCCTCACATAGATCACTGATTAAAGTAATTAATAGAAAAAGAAGCAGGAATGAATAGAGGCAGGTTACTGCTAATGTTCCTCCAGAGCTGATCTGGGGCCAACCTGCCCAGCTAATTTACCCATAAGAGGTTGTGCATAACAAGGTAATGGTTTGCCTATATTCCCACATTACTCAAGGCTCTAAAGCCGGAAGCTCACTGTAAAGAGCTGCAGAAAGATCTGCCAGAAGCTGCCAGATAAAATGGAAGATGAAGTTCAAGGTCAACAAATGCAAAGCAAATCATAGAAAAAAAATAACAGTAATTGTGCATGCTCAGTGGTACACTGTACATCAGATAAACTTCCTTAGGAAAGAGACACGTCAGAGTTGGTCTAAAAAGCCAACAAATTAAAGAGAAGACAGAACAGGAGACGTTGCTGTGCCATTGCATAACTGTAATATGCCAATGCACCCTAAATACCAGCTGTGTTCCCAGTCCTGCTCTCAGATAGGATCCAAGAATGACTGGAAAGGGTTCAGAGGTGGATGGTGAGACCAGCTGAAGGAATCAGCTGGTTTCTGCCCAGGAGAGGTTATAGACTGGGCTACTGTACCATGGCAAAGTGAAGACTGAGCGGGTTACACAGAGAAAGGTCTCAGATGGCGCAGCGGGGAGGAATAAACCAGTTGCTGCTTGCTGTCTCTCAGAATACAGGAACCAGCGGCTATCACGTTAAATGCTCAGCGCGAGGACTGGAAACAACAGACCAACAATACATGCTGCATAACTACGCTGAGGAACTCAATGCTACATATACCAAAAATCTGTATGGGCGCCAAGCATAGTTGTACACACAGGACAAAAGATCAAGGACTAGGAAACAAAGATGCTACAGCCAGCTTGGGGAGCCTCAAAAATGAGGCTTCACGAGAAGCTGCAAGGATATTGTTGCATACCCTTGTTGTCTTCCTTGCCTGGGTGCAGGCTACCTATGTGAGAGTGAGGGTGGTAGCCCACGCCAGCCTCCTGGGCGTTACTGTCTGCATTCCTGGTCACAGTACAGCCAGCTACAAATGATGGCAGAAAGCTGTCCAGTGTGGTGCCATACAGCATTTAGGGTGAATATGGAGACGAAGGAGCCAGGCCTAATGGAAGACAGTAAATTTAACGGGACAGGAACAGATGGACACCCGTTTTTGATACACAGTCTGAGACTGCAGCCAAATCACAAGTACGGCAGAGATGGAGTGCTCATCCAGACACAAAAACAAATGCCTACACAGGTGCTGAGCTGAGTATGAACAGAAGACAGAGCTGCAAGGGAGCTGCTTTGGGGGAGAAGGAAAATGGGAGCACACAGTCTGTGCTTCTGCTCTCCTAAGGAAATTATTCAGCAAAACATTATTGAGACTGCTAGAACTGGACTTCAGGCGGGGACCAGCTTCTCAACTCAAATCAGAATGGCAGTACAGACCAGAGAATCAGGTATTTGACAGACCTTCGCTGAAGTCAATATCCTTTAACACTGACATCCTCAAATTGCCTGGTGTTACAGACATCAGTTCACCTGTGTTAGGTTTCACCTATTGCGCGCAGTCTGACTGGGTTTGTTCTCTTTCAACAACTCCTCCACCAAAAAGAAAACCAACAAAACCAAACCAATACCAGCAAAACAACTGCACACAAAAGTCAACCTCGCCTGAAAACTGTCCAAATAGCCTCAACAGAAACCTGTGCTTTGTTGCTCTACTTTTTTTTGATGCTGGCAGGAATTAAGTTACTGAAGATGAGAGTAAAATGTATTTTCACACATTTTGTTTTAGTACGTTCCCATCACCAAGTGTCTGTGCTGGAGCTGTCTCTGGCAGCCATCAGAGCAGGAAGCTGTGGCTTCTCAGAGACAGAAGAGGCCAATGGACCTGTTGGCCCTATTTCCAGAGCTACCTTCAATGCAGCTCTCAGGCTTTGGAAGCTAACTCCTGCTCTCTAACTTTTGTCCCATCACCTGGCTTGTTGACTTCAATTGCAAGTTCTCTGGGGCAGGGCTCATTTGTCTCTGCACGGTGCCTGCTGGCTCTTGGTCCTGGCCTCGGTCTCTAGGTGCCACCGCACTACGAATGATGTGTAATAATGGTTTTGTATTTGATCAGCTGTGGCGTAATGGCTTTTTTTTCTACTGGGCTTTAAACTTTTTTTTTTTGATTGCATCCTTGCCCTAATTTCAAAGATGGAGAAGAATAGATTTTCTAGAGAACAATCCCAAATGTCTTATCTACAGCTGATCTGCAATTCAATATAATGATTCTTTCTTTTTGATGATTTTTTTCCCTTTCAAATTTGAATAATATCATTTGTGAGATGTTACTCAATCTTTCTGTTTTAATTTGAAATCCTATTTTTAATCAATTAGGAAAAAATGACCTAATTAAGGGGTAATTTAGGCCAGCAACTTAAACATTGTTTTAGAAAGTAGCTGCATTTAATTGGAAATGTGCTCAACTACTGTATTGTAGTAGCAAGTAATTTGGAAGAATCAGCCAATGGAATCCCCTGGCTGCCCTTCAGAAAGGACAGCGGCAAAGCCCACGTTCAAAGCAGTTTGATGGACTGGGGTTTTATTAACAGCTTTGCTACAAGCCTCGAGGTCCAAGCAACTACAGCCAGACACAAACACACGGCGAGCGACAGTGCTGGCTAACAGAATTGCCCTGCAGTGACAGGCAAAATCTCCAGAAGAGCATGGGGAGGGATATGACTTGTCAGAACTTTGCCTAGCAAAGCCCACAGAAGGCTGTTGAATGACTCACAGTCAGTTTTTGGAAAAGAAGTTCCACTTTGGTACGCAGAGGACGTGCTACAGCTCACAGAGCTGTGCTGGCGGGCCCTCTCCCTCACAGCAGCACCTTGCACTGGAGCAGCACCTCCGCACATCTGGTAGCATCCGAAAGAAGAATGGGCACACCTCCTGACACCTGCCTGCTGTCTGGCCTGCACTGCATTCCCATCGTGGCTGTTAGCATTGGGTACTTATGGGAGCAGAGATGAAGAAACGCTTGCTGCTCTGCCCTGGGCATCAACAGACTCTTGAGGGGCTGTAACCACCTCAGGTTGCCTCACTGCAGAGCCAGCATTGCTGGACAAACTTATCAGCACATCATTTATTCATGCGGGCTCAGACTTTTTCCTCGGAAAACAGCTCACAGGGAAACACTTCACAAAGGCCTTGCAGAGTACTGACAGAGCTCTTGCTGCATGTTACTGCTTCGTGACAAGGAGCATCAACATTGTGTTCTGGTCAAAAAGGATATCCGCAGAATACCTGCGTGCTCCAATCACTCCAGTTTTAAGCTAATACTTTTTGTCATTATATTTCACGTCAGCCCTGTGTTTTCTCAATCTTGTGCGTGAAATCTGCGCCCCAGAGGAAGCACCGCTACCAATGTGCAAGGCGCTGGCAGGAGCCTGTGTACCTCTGTGAAACCGCAGAGGTGACCCTTCTGGGAAGGAACAGAAATTGGGTGTTGGGGTGGTTTAGGCCACAGCTACCAACCCCTTATTTCATGCAGTGACTGGTCTCACACAGCAGAGCAAAACAAGGTGCAACAGCCATGTAAAATGCACAGAAGCTGAGCTGTTAAGCAAGGCTGTGCTCTGCATATCACCTCTAAAATCAAGTGTGCCTGGATAAAAGAACTCTCAGCTTCTGTAGTCAAATATTGAGTTCCCCAGGAGATCTATTTGAGCAGTGAGCCTCCTGCTCCTTCCTCTAAGTCAATAGTAGCAATGCATTATCAGATTGCCTATTTTCCCAGATACATTAAATCTAGTTTGACAAAGGTGAAAATGTTAGCTGTTTGCAGCCTGACAGAGAGTTGGCAAAATTCAGGACCCTTCAAAAGTACCAGCTTTGATTTAAAATCGCGTCACGCTTCAGAGAGTGGCTGTGTGCTCGCCTAACCTGGTGGGTCTGCAGTGACAGCTTCATTGCATTCAGGCAGCCTGAGCTCCGCAAAGGGCGGTGCAGAATCCTCATCTCACTGAGCCATGCTCATGCATGAAACACGCCTCCACCGAGAGGATCTTTAGATATTCAGAGGAGTTTGGCACAAGGCATCTAGCTCTAATCCATCTTACGTGAGTGGGCTGAATTGCCCTTCTGGAGCTATCGACCTCCCCACCTTGGTAACCTGGGGAAACACACATCTACTGCAGGATGCACTCTGACACGTCGAGTAACAGAAGCTTGTTCATGCAACTGCTTCTGGGAGGAGACGAGATTCCCATTCCTTTATTTTGGGGGAGGAGCAAATAACCACGAAAAGTGAATGCAGGAAAACACCACGCAGTGCTGTTCCAGCTTCGCTCCTGCACAAGAACCTGAGCCCTGCAGAGCACCGGGAGCCGCAGCCATCGGCGCTAACAGCACGGCGTCAGCCTCCCGGCATTGTACGTGCACAGCTAATTTTGAGAAGGGTTGTTCAAGACTAATTGTTTGAGTACGCAGTGATAATGATTGATAGCGATTAAGTGCTAACCATTGGCAGTGTGCATTTGTTAATGAACGTCAATCTAGTAAAGTGCTGTTTTGAAGTTTGAAACTTGCTTGATTTATCAGATGGTTAAACACTACCATCACAGCAACTCCTAATTCCCTAAATGAAATGTGTTTATGATACACGTACATTCATTTGCAACAAGCTACTACATTCCCAATGACCCACAGAGAATTCAATACGCAAATTCCACTGAAATTTAAGAAAAATTTCACTCCCAAACCTGTCCACATTCCATCCAAACACATCAAACCAGAGCACTACTGCTGTTTTAGTGAGCCTGGCAGCCTTCTGACTTCATGACCAACTCAAAACCCTGGAGTTAGGTGCAGAGATCAGAGACTCCGTTGGGTCACAAATCCCACTGCCACAAGACACAGCCCAGGGATTGGGATTTCTTCTGCCAAATTTAGAGGCCAAGGTTTTAGATGAAGGGAAGGGAGAGAGCGCTGCCTCCCCAGGGCTCTGGGTAAGCTGCTTTGGAGGCTGCGACAGATGGAAAATGCAGTCTTGCTACCATATCCATACCCATTCCCTTGCACCCCACAGCCACCATATGCAATGTAAACATGACGTGATCATTGGCGAAATAGGGAGCGGAGAGGTAACAGCCCTTCCTCTCCTCCCCTATGTTTTGTTTTATGGGACTGCTTCTTGAGGCTCGGCAACGCTCGGATTTGGCAATGAGCAGCCAGTGTGGCTCTAACCACAAGCAGTCCTTTAAACTGACAGCATTGTTGTGTTTATCCTGACTAACTTGTGCTAAAGCAAAGCTTTCCTAACAAAGGAGAAACCCAATAAAAATTACATGATACCAGCTGTGTTTATAATGACTGTCACGTTGTTATGGTACGATGGCTGTCTTCTGACAGTGTTTCATAAGAATCTCCAAGAGAACTGAGTACCAGTAGAGAAATACATGATAGGACATATCTGGATGCTGAACACAGAGAATACTGTTTAGAAAATAGGGGTTTTTTAATTAAGAAAAACCAGCCACTTCACAAAACTATGAAGGAAAGTAGCAAACAAGAATAATACAATGGTCTGTGGTTAACAGAACAGGAAAACCAAGTGAATTGTCCCTTCTGCCCCTGAAATCAAGGAGTTATCCAAACTGTGACTGTAGGAGAGGGTTGTTTTCCTTAAAAGTAGAGGCAATCAGTGCTGCCTAATCAGCACCAGACACTTAAGAGGGTCCACAACTGCAACCTGTAAGCACTTACACATTGTTGTCTTGAATGAGCATAATGATATTTTTCAAAATAAAAACTACGTACTTAGCACACAGCATAATAGCCTGGTTTTTGTTTGCCTTACATCCAGAAGGGAAGGCTGATTTGTACAGAACAGCTTTGACTTCTTAAAGCTAATTTGAAACCACTCGTTCTCAACTGGCAGCATCTAAATTGGTGTCAAACCTGATCTTCCATTTGCCTAAATGAAAAACGTCAACACTGCATAGTTTTTTTTTTCCACTTCTAAAACAAGAGCCGCTTACAAACTGTACGTAATGTGAACCCTAACAATTAAACATCCCCTGTACAAGCCTAAAGCAATCAGAAAGTACAGAAAGGAGTGGAAAGAAGGCTGCGCCTGCGGTGGAGGGAGCTCTTTGGATGAGCAGCTTTCCCTTGCAACAGAGACGCGCTACATCTGTCCTGCTGAGAGCAGTGGTGGTGACGGACTCTGCCTGGTCAGAAAGCCTGAGCTGTGCAACGGGCTCAGCAGCACAGGTGTCAGGGCCAAGGCAGGGAAATGCGCTCTGAATGGCTGCTTTAAGAGGCAAAACAAAACCAACAGGAAATAAACCCAACTGAAAGAGGATTAGATGGCTGGCAAGATTATCCTATAAATAGGCCTTTGCTTGCTTCCTTTTAACAGAGCCAGGGGCCAGTGAGACCCATGTTTCCAGTGCTAATGGGCCTCGCTGAAGGCATTAAGACATTTTATAAAGAATGAGAGGCTGAGGGATTAGGATTGATGGGAATTTACGGAGCATTTGTGAATTAGCACCAAAGGATGCCTGACTCCAGAGAAAGTTTGAACAGCAAAGGTAAATGGAGATACCATTATAGGAAGAAAATAGCACAAAAATTTCTCTAGTTAAAAACAATGCTGTTATTTAAATATAGCTTATTATACATGTATGTTAATTTGTCTCCTGAACTTTAAGATATAGAGCAGACTGAGAATTTCTGTTCACTCTTGCTTATCGTGGAAGCACAGGGGATATTAACTTTGGTAAGAGGATTACTGGATGCTTGGGGTCTGGGTCTAGAGTGGGACTCCATGGCATGACTGCAGCCTCCATAGCCCACACAAACACCAAACACTGCAGCTGTGTGTGCTGAAGAAAGGCAGACGATAAAAAGCACACCTTATTTCAGGAAAAATGGCTGAGGAAAGTGGGCCTGCTAGAAGAGCAGCGACGTGCTAAGTGCAGAGGGCTTGTGTGGCTGAAAAGCCCCCTGTCCACCCAGCCCAAGTGATGCAACATCCTGAGGGGTGTGTAGATGCTGAAAGTTTCGGAACCTGTACGCATGCCTTGCAAAAAAAAGGCTCACATTTTTTCCTGTGCTAAGGGTCCCTGACTTGACAACACTCAAAATCCAAACCAAAACCAGTGCTTTCACCACAGGCAGTCCTAGCAGCAGTGCTAGGAAACAAAGTGTTCATATAATGAAAAATGCTTCTCTATCTGCAACTCAGTATTGCACGTTACTGAGGTTACTCACTAACCACCAGTAGATGAGAAGCTTTAGCACGTCGCATAGAGAGTCATCTCCAAGACCATGGCAGCAGCAGGAATTGTCTCATCCAGCCCCCCACTGAATCAGACACCCACCATACTGGAGAAAAAACCTGGGACTGACTCCAAAAGATTTTCCAATTTTCTCCTCAGAATTTTAGTCTGAAAGGACTCAATTACCATTAGCGTGGGAGGAGTGAGACCTTACACTGAATGAACTTGAGGAGCTCTGCAGAATGAGGCAGATATTGAGCTCTGATGAAGAACAGTACTGGGACTGATTCTAGCCATCTTTTTGTGCCCTCATAAAAAAAACTACTGGATTTGCCCACCAGTGTTAGCTGTCGACCACTGCTGTTTTCTGCAGCGTTCTGCAGTTCCTCTGTTTGTGCCCAGTCGTCAGACAAGAGCTGCCAGCATCCCATACACATGGGCACACATCACCCTGGCCAAGGTCACTTGTGTGACTGAACAAACAGCTGTCTGCACCCACAGACCTGTATGGCGTGATTCGCCCGGCTGGGAAAACACTTCCAGAAGAAACTCCCTCCTTTTGGCAGTCTCCCTTTTTTCTCAGCTGTGAACGGATACAAGCATCGCATCGGTCACCAAAGGACCGTCAGGCAACTGCCACCTGCTGAACTGACTCCAGCCAGCGACTCTCGCTCACTGCAGCCTTGCCCATGTGAAAACATTGCTCTGCATGTTGCTGGCAGCAAGTTTGGGGCACCCATCCCTCTGCGGTGAGGAAAGCAGAGAAGGACAAGCCATGCAGTGGAGTCAGGGAGCCACAAATTGCAATTAGTACAAATGCTCTCCCTGCACTGAAGATGATTGCACATATCACCCTGACCATGGCAACACCTGGAATTTTTCCTAATGGAAACACCTGCTCATTCAGCAAAAATGGGAATACCAAAATATTTCAGCCCCAGCCAGCAGCATTTCAGTGCTGCAGCCCTGCTACGATGCCTCAGGGGAGTGAAAGCTGAGCTGCACACGTCCCCTGCCCAGCGCACGCAGGCAGCTCGCTGCCAGCATGCGGCCGTGGGAGCTGCACAGCCTCCAGAGGCAGCAGCTGCCCCGGCTTCCTGGGTATTGCAGTAACATTATTAATCATTTCAGGGCTTCATAATGCTTTGACGGACGGATAGCATGAGCTTAGATCTAATAACATTTGTTGCTGCTATTCACGTTTTGCATTATTAAATCAGATCAAAAACGGCAGAGTATCACCTTTAGCAGGATCTGATATTCCTGGGGACAGCCAAAACTTTTTAAAAGGAGCTAATGTTTATTCACCCTTTGAAAATAAATAGCAAATTCCATTTGGAGGTCACCAGAGAGGACAGCGTAGTTTTGCTCCGTAAAATCAATGTAATTACTGAAAATCCTACAAGAGCATGAAAAGAACAAGCGAACCCTGTCTCCACCCTGAGAATAGCGGGCTGACCCCGGAGCTGGCATAAAGCGATCCAGGTCCGAGGAGCTTCGAAGGAAAGCTGTGCTCAGGAGAGGAGTTGGTTTTGTCTATTCATATTGATTTGCATCATCTGAAGATCTGCCCCTATATCCCTATAAGATTAAGAATGCACAGTGCTGTGAAGTGAACTGTATAATTCAATATTTTATCTTTTCTTCAGGCAGGCAGGCAGGAAGTAGGCTCCAAGGTGAGAACTAATCAGTAGAGTTGAGAGAATAATTTACAGTGGAATAATTTACTCAATGAATTTAGCTTCTTATCTGCTCAGAGACTTCGCAGCTCTGGAAAGCAGAAGACATAATTGCGGGGTCTCTATTGCTTGCACTATCTCAGGATGATGGCTGCACTTCAGGCTGGGCTGCTGGGACTGATTAGTGCCAGGGCCTTTCCTCCCTGACAGGGACTGTAATTTCCTAACCAGAAGGAACAGAAGAAACCCAAAGCGCCAACACCTTTCCCCCACAGGCTTGGATCAGCCTTCCTTCAGCCTCAGTTTCTCACTGTGGAAAGTCACGCTGGCAGCAATGCTTCCTCCCCTTCCTTCACTCTGTAACCCCTGCCTAGCTCGGAGGTGACCTTCACTTTGTGCTGCTCCATCACTGCAGGCAGATGGGGAGATAGCAAGTGCTACACATACCACTAGAGGGAGGTAGTCCTGGCCTCCAAGAAGCCCAGAGTGTCTGCCAAAGCCATGTTTCCAGAGCACAGACTGCCTGGCTCTTCAGGAGACAATGACTTTGTCACTTCTTTGGTTGCTGACAGCTCCTCTGCCATGTTGGTAGCAGCTGGCTTTTATTTCAAAGAAGCTGTGGATGCCCCATCCCTGGAGGTGCTCACGGCCAGGCCGGATGGGCCCTGGGCAGCCTGATCTGGTGGGGGGCAGCCAGCCCATGGCAGGGGGGTGGAACTGGGCGGGCTTTAAGGTCCTTTCCAACCCAAGCCATTCAATGGTTCTATGCTTCACTACTTGTAGAGCCCACTGTACACTCAGCTTTTGCTCCATAACCTGCACATCTACCATTCACCAGCCAGGCCCCTCTGTACTCTGTACACTCTTTACATGTTCCACACACACCTTCTATACAGGACACTCCATGCCCTGGAAAATCCTTCAGTGCTCTGATATGGACACGCTTTAACAGTGATAGACCTGACCTAGATAAAACAAATCTATGTTGAATGAGTTTCATGGCTGTACAAGACCAATTTACATGACAGCAATTTAAAATCATTGCAACTTTATAGCACCATTTGCTTGTTTAATGCTTTTTTAAACAATGATGTAAATAGAAAATTTCAGCTTTCCATAGAATCATAAAGGTTGGAAAAGACCTCTAGGATCATCAGTCCAACCGCCAGCCCATCCCCACCATGCCCACTGAGCCATGTCCCTCAGTGCC
Organism: Penelope pileata; assembly: GCA_013396635.1. Taxonomy (NCBI): domain Eukaryota; kingdom Metazoa; phylum Chordata; class Aves; order Galliformes; family Cracidae; genus Penelope; species Penelope pileata. Next base: position 1,136,319 of record WBMW01000564.1, on the reverse strand, counting down.
ACATCTCCATGGGTCTTGAACACCTCCAGGGACGGTGACTCCACCACTTCCCTGGGTTTGTCAGCACACACAGGAGACCACCAGGGATGCTGACAAGCAGCAGCTAAGCGGGTCATCAGAGGGTCCTTCCAGTACAAGCTGTACACTGGAGTGTAGGTCTGGGAAATTAAGCATGTTTTTTTCTGGTCTTTCTATGAATCCTACAGATAGCAAAATGAGGAAAAAAAATACACATCCCTTATCACACTACAAGGATAATCTGTCCCCTCTGAGACCACCTTTGCCTGTCACAGACACATTTTTACAAGAATTAAAACACTTTTCCAGTCACATAGCACCAATGCTGTTCTGCAACATCCTGACAGCCATCCCACCCTTTACCCACCTAGGTCACATGCTAGAAATAGGCACCACAGCCAGCACACACAACATCGGCATTAGCTATGTTGGGAAGAAACAGCTTTCCCAGAGGAGCAGCCAGTGCAGAAACCCCAAAAACCACCAGGAAAGGCTGATGTATGCACCAGAGAGTGCAAATCACAGGAAAAGGGGCAGTGGCACCCGCTGCGGACAGGCACATGCTGGCACCTGGCCCTGACACAGCTGCCAGGAAAGAAGCCTCAGCTCTCCCCTGTCTAGACGTACCATCACTGTACGAAGCCATCTCCTGCTGTCGGTCCCTGCGGGGCTTCCAGCAGACATGCTGGGAAGCAGCTTTCCCCGATAGCACTCTTTGGAGGAGGTGGTTTCAGCAATTCATAACAGCAGAAACCCAACAAGACTTAAATCACTTGGGCAGGGCCCCAGGGGTACACGGGGTAAAAGCCAGCTGATTTTGTGGGCAGAGGTAAAGGCAGAGTTGTGGAGATAAAAGCAGAGGCCAACTGGGTGACAGCCCATTTGCAGGGTTCCTGCATGCAAGGGGATCCCCTCTTCTGCAGGTGAAGGCTGACTGAGATTCAAACACGGCAAATGTAGAATCAAATGCAGCTCTGCTCCTTCTGCCCTGCCTTTGGTATGAAAAAGCGAGAAGCTGCTGAGCACAAAGCACATCTTCCCCTGTTTTGATTTGACTTTACATCTGTGTATTTGGTGCTGTTTGTTCTGACTCTTTCTGAACACAAGGTTTCCTCCTCAGGAACTGAGGCTGACAGACCTATTTAATCTTTCATATTGGCCACAGTGATAACTTCGTGTTAAATATTTCATGTTGTTGTACTGATAAAGAACATAAGACAAAACTTGGCATGAATACGATCCAGGAGAGCATCTGCTTAAAAATGAAACACTTGGGAGAATCTGGAAGGAAATAAGTAGCCATGTGGCTGGAAAAAAGATTCAAGGTAAGCAGGTCAAGCCTATAATGAAGCGCTTGTAAACAAAAAAATGCGAACATTTCTACTAAGCATCACCTCCAGTTGTTTCACAAGAGCCCCCCAAGTACCCATACGTGGTGGTCTGCTGCTGTGCTGCTTTCTAAATTTGCGTGCTGGCATTCCCTGTTAAGAAAGCGCATGGCTCCGAGGGGCTGAAATGTAAGCAAACCAAGTGTCAGTGTAGCAGCGTGACCAGAGTGGGCACAGATGTGCTGGATGAGAGCTGTCATCCTCACAGTGCATGTGCCACGGTGGCAGAGAGGGAGACGGGAGCTCTACACCATGTTTGCAACACCCTCATGTAACGCTACAACAAGCCAAGATGGGTGCAGACACTGGAAATGACCCCTGTGGTGGCAATGCTTGCAGCAACCCTACGTGCAAACAGCTTCCCCATGGCAAGGGGGACCAGTGGTCCTGCTAACATAAGACTTTGGACTCACAGACCTATTGCAATGCACCAAAGAGGAGTTGTAAAGAGGACACTGGCAGCCAGCGCAGTCAGAGGGATGAAGGTCCCAGGTGCTGGTGGGGCTCCTACAAGCTAACCCAGCTTTGGGCCGCTGTCCTGCTCAGGCCGGACCTCTGCCCAATGGGTCTTGTCCTCACCACCGCCTCACTGCTGGCCCCGGGTTTCTGCAACCTGTGAAGTGGGAGGCTGCCCTGCAGCAAGTACAGCTGCTACATTAAAAAAATAAATACATTCAGACAGAGAGCTTAAAGACCTCATATTCGCTGGCAAAGACCAAAAGCAGAGAAAAGCAACCACTAAGCAATTAATTGAAAAATTATTGGCAGGCCAGGCCAGAGCGTTGCTGCTGCCTTTAATGATAAATGATAATAGGGCCAGTCAACACTATACGGCGGGATAATACAAACACACCCTCTAGAGTGAAAGCGCAAAATGAGACATACTATTATCATAAATAGATTAATTAAATAGAAAGAGAGCATTAAAGAACAGGGGGTTATTAGCGTGCAGGCAATAGCCTATTACAGCAGCAAAGCTGATGAATGCAGGTAGCCAGGAAAGCAGCGCACAAATGCGGAAGCGGAGGGAAGAAAAATGTTTGGAGAGCTGCAAGGCAATTGCCTCCTCCCGCAGCTCCTGGTGATGGCCGTGTGGGAGCTGCTGGCTTCAGGGACATGTGGTTCAGCTGAGAGCTCTCACGGGCAGGAACCTGAAGGTCAAGGGCAGGACACAGAATCATGAAGGTTGGAAAAGACCTCTTAAAGATTATCAGTCCAACCGGCAGCCCATCCTTACCATGCCCACTGAGCCATGTCCCTCAATGCCACATCTCCATGGTTCTTGAACACCTCCAGGGATGGTGATTCCACCACCTCCCTGGGCAGCCCGTGCCAGTGTACTACCACTCTTTCAGAGAAGAAGTTTTTCCTAATGTCCAACCTGCACCTCCTCAGGTGCAACTTGAGGCCGTTCCCTCTCATCCTGTCACTGTTACCTGAGAGAAGAGGTTTACCCCCAAAACATGGCCAGGCTTCTCCACCTGCCTGATGGGAAGTTCTCAGCTTGTGCTGAGAAGTGACTTATGCATGCAGCAGGGAATTAATAAAGTTTCAATGAGAAACACTTTGAAAAATGAGCCAGTGTCACAGTTTATTGCTAATAAGTGTTTTCCTGGTGAAAATAATGCTGCTGTTCCCAACTGCAGTTTGTTTATCAACTGTACGTTTCCCATCATGAAAAGTATTTGCTATTCAGAGATATTGAACAAAGCTCCAAACTGGGTGCATGCAACAAGTAACACGTGTAAATGCAGAATTTACTAAAAGAAATCTCAGGAATGCTGCGTACACAGCTGACATGACAGTAATACCAATAAATATACAACTTTTGGGGGGGGGTTATGCCCTTATGGGATCTTCATCAGCCTTCGTTCATTCCTCAGCATTCCCCTCCAAACTCATGGGGTGCTCTACAACCAGGAAAGATGGATGGATTTTCCTCCATGCATTCATGCATTTCATTCTCAGACTAAACAAGATTTCGTTAGTTCACAGCTAACTTAATTTGGGAAAACTCCTGACTCCAGAATTTGTCCACAAATGTCCTGACCCTCCCTGGGAACTAGGACTTTATTCTAGGAACAAACTCGGTGAGGCAGGCGCGATCTATGTTAACAGCGGAACAATGCTGCAAATAATATTAATATTTGCACTGGAGCACAGCATCATTTCTGACAGACTCTTGGGGATTCCACTTATATTAATGGCAATTTCTCTCCATCACCTTTAACGAAAGCCCAGCACTCCTGGCTAGCTGTGACCAAGGGCTCAGCATCCTCTCCTGCCAGAACTAGGCTCTCCAATGCAGAGCCAGAGGGAAAAAAATCCATTAAATTTCCCCGAAAGGTAATGGAAGAACCCCCATACATCTGGCTTCTGTCCTCACGCAGATTCAGAGCAAAATCAAGTGAAAATATGCTTCTATAGCTTTTACAAAACACAGATACTTTAAAAACAGCATGCTACCTTAGTCTATCATTATCAGCATCATATCAGAAATACAGCAGAAATCAGGACCCTCCCTGATGACAGAGAGCCTGCAAGGCCTACTTGGCTGTATCTATATTTACAAAGATACACACACACACACTCTTGTAAACAGAGGTAACATACACAGCGCAGCATAAATGCCTACAGTGTTTACCACATGCCACAGACATACATCACCAAGGCAGTTTTAATCTTATCTTTAATTCTCTTTTTACCTTCCGCAGAATTTATGAAAAGATAGCAGAGATGCACAGCATCTCATCAGATATTTATTTATTCATTTAAAATATTAATGTGGGAGAATCCGATCACAATATTGCCAAGCGGGAAGCACCAGACAGGAGCACAAATTTATTGCAAAGCAGTATATGTGGCTGTGTGGCACATCCCTGACATCTTTCTGGGTTTTATTTCCCAATTTTTGGAAGCCAGCTGAGGGGAAATCTTCAAGTACTTTCCGGTCTGGCAAGGCAAATTGATTTGTGCTGATATTTGCAGGGTTTTTTGCAACAGCTTCTGCCTGGCAAAGATTCAGAATGAGACCGAGAGCTCTGGTTTCTGCCTTTTCAGCCTTTGAGCTCTCACCTGGACAGGTCTCCGAGCAGGAGAGCACTGCTGAGCAGGCTGAACACTTGTCCTCTCACTGTCTGAGCCCTTCCCTGCACCTTAGAAGGACGTGGACATTTTTAGAGAGATAGGGAAAGTGAGATGTTTCACCAGGGAAAGGGTCTCTACTTCCAAATTTCTCTAGAGGATGCTATTCAGTCCATACTCCTTGTGCTGGGAACGCATTTAAAACTGATTTTCCCCAAATTAAAGCACTCGGAATCAGCAGCCTCATTTGAAAACATCGCTCACAAACTTTAGGAAAATAATGACTCTACGTTGCCTTGAAGTTCACCCTGGAAAGCCCAGACCGGCTGTGGCACACACCTCCCGTGCCTCTCCAAAGTCACCCTAAGAGCCTGCTGGTTTCCACTCAAGCCCCTTCCCCAGCAGCACATTCAGTACCACTTCACCAAAGCTCGCTGCAGACCTGCAAATCAGTATTTGCAGCCTGCAAAAACAAATGTACCTGCAGCAGCAGCAGCAGGCTGGGGACCGCTCGGGGGGCTGGTCCCTGTTGCACCAACAAGCTCAGCACACAACCATGGTGACAGCGACAGCTCTCAAGTCTGGGGCTTGGAAAATTCAGGCTCACTTTGGGCCCCCACAAAGGCAATGATGACAGCTGCTTATTTTCAAAGAAACAGAGCCTGCCTTCCACAGGCTTGTCCCCTCCAGGGATTTGGTGAGACCCCAGAGTCTTGGCTCGGGACCCCTGGGACACCTTTGCCACCACACCTCTGAAAAGCAGGAGAGGCAGAAATCTGTACATACTCCACTGGGGCAGGAAATCCTTTTGCCTAATTCAGTAAGTATGAGAGCAAACGTCTTTCACTCAGAAGGGGGATAGAAAACGTAGCTTTAAGCAATTAACACGATAGCAAATGTCCCTAGCATTGCCCCATATGGCGTGTAATTTAAATCATCTATCTTGTTCTCTATAAATGCTGCTGAAATTGATACATGACAATTTTAAAGCCAACTGAAGTTTAATTAATGTAAATTGCCTCAACATCTGAGATTTAAAATATAGAAAAAAAATAATTAGGATCGAATCAAACATGTCCTACTCATGCTGAGCTGCGCAAGGTAAAAGTGGGGAAGAAAATAAATTATACGTTGAAAGCACAGCTTTTTCCCTTACTTCAGTAAGGATGTCTGGGAGATGGTTCTCACTTCTCTGTGTAGGACACGAGAGGTGTCCCTGAGAGGTGTACCCCCCTTGTGCAAATACAGCTTGCACAGGTGAATCAGCATTAGCCAGAGAAACCTGACAGCAGAGGGTACACACACACATGCAACTCAAACACCAGCAAGTCTCTGTTCCTATGTGACAGATTTCAGAGAAACCCCAGGGAAAACAGAAGCCCTGGGCAGCAGCTTCCACAGGTACAAGCCCTGTATGAAATCCATGACAAAATGGGATCGACGTGGTTCTGCACCCAGCAGAGCAGGCTGAGAGGCTCTGGGCACAGAGAGGGATGGGAAATAATCCTGGCAGAGCCCTGTTTCTCAGTGTCTGATCTGCAAACAGCCCAAACACCGAAACATCTGAGGGCAGTGAGAATATTGCATGAAAGGAAATGAATGAAAGAGCACAGCCTGTGCCATTCACACAGCTGAAATCTGCATCCTGTAACTAAAATGCAGAGGCAGGAACTGCCCAGGGTGCCTGACAGCTCCTTTGGATCGCAGCAGGTTATCTGCTGCAGCACAGCCTTGCTGGGCTCTGGGCTTCCCCTTTCTCTCACATATTTGTTCTGTCCCCCCTGCTGCCAAAGGACACCCCTCAGAGGGCTACCAGCCAGAGGGGCTTATGACAGTGAGGGTATAAATGACCCGAGGTGTTTCTAACTCCAAACACCCGCCCAAGCAGAAAATAAACAAAACTGAAGAAGTGCATCTGCCGTTATAAGAGCACATCTGCAATTACAAGAGAATGCAAGAAACCCCGCATTTGCCTGTCTAGTTATGACATTTTAATTTAAGCTCTTCCTCTGTTTCAGAACGCAAATTTGCCACACATTCTTCAAAACTATACATGCTTATTTATCAAGCTTTTGAGAACAGATACAGTTCCCTGAAATAAAGATTGCTCTGAATGACTGAAATGTCCCATAATTGCTGTATCAGTGCTCCCACGTGTACTCTTAACTCTGAGCTGCTTTAATTTCCAAGGTACAACAACATGGCCTGTAGCTCTTGTTTGCAGGAACAATAAATACCCTCATAACCAGTTTCTTCCAAGAGTTTATATTTATGGGAGGAAAAACAAGAGCAAGATCAGCCCAGCAAACGAACTACTGACTCACAACCTGCAGGCAACACCCTTCTACATCTCACATTAATGAAGGTGTTGCTGCTGCAACATGTCTTATGCGGGGCAGAATGTATTTGATTCTATATTTAATTATTATTATTATTAATGCAACTAAGCTTAGCGTAACAGTTTCCCTTATCCGTACAGTACAGTAAACTATAGTTCCCTGGTGAAATGTACAGCCCTTTAAATCTGTCTTGCATCAGGATTGCTATCGATTTGAAGAGGGTTTTGTCTGAGTGCATTGTGTTGCTGCTAATGATTAATCAGCGTAGGCTGCAGCCCCCGTTAAATGGCTGCAAGTTTTTAAAACTGAAATTCAAATGAAAATAGTTGCCAGGTTTGGGTTGGTTTCGGTTTTTGTTTTGCTTTGGTTTTGTTTGAAACTAAAACACAGCTATAAGCTGCAGAGAATCACCTCCTTTAAAAACTAAAATGTTTACATTTGCCCGAGCAGAAAAACCAATGCCTCATTTTTTGCCAACATTGGCTGAATTTTTGAAGTCCACTGCTGCAATCCTAGAAGATTCAGCTCCAATACGTCTGCTGGATGGGCAAAGCAGCTTTTCTAGAAAGCTATTTAACACCTCAGGATGATTTCAAGCCAGACGATGGTTTGGCTACAAGCATGGACACAATGAATGCACACCTGCAAAGGTATGAATTACCGTTTGCTCTTGCCGCTCATTAGTGACCAGGTTTGCTCCAGCAAAATGTAGGTCATCATGTTCCTTCTGGCTTCTCTCCCTGTCAGGTTCACAAGCAGCCGTTCTCTCCAGCCGCCTCCTCTGTGGCCATTTGCATTTTGCTCCAGTCCCCAGATTTCAGCTGTGAGAATATTAACGCTGCCTATCATGTGCAAAGGAGAACAGTGTACTCCCCGCTTCAAGATGAATTTAACAGCATCCATTTTTGACAAGACAAATAATCTGGCTTAATACTGACTAGCAAATACTGACAGCTATTTATAAAGGGGAGAATAAAATGCAGAGTGACTGTGAGCAGACGGGGCTGGCACGTACACACCGACTCGTCCTAAATATCAACACCAGCACTCCTGACAGCCCTTGGAAATGAAAACTTCAGGGTGCCGGTCCTCACTGCCAGAACAGCTTTTGAAAAAGTGCACATATGTAGGTTAGAGGCAGCTAGAGCTCCCCGAGTGCACAAGACCATCACGCCCTCTGTTCCTATTAAAAAGAACAAATCGCCACAACCCCAGCGTTTGCTTTGTATCCTGCCTGGCACGAGAGAAGGAGCCGCAGCCGCTTGTGGCAAAGCCAGATCTCACCCTCTTCCTCCTTCCAATCAAAACAAATTTACAAAGACAAAAGGAAGGCTTCTAGTGCTTGGTATTCACCCTTAGCCACCCATGTATCACACATAATTAGCAAGTTAAACCTACAAATTAGATGTCGTAATTTGGTAATTACGCCACAATCTGGTACTTTTTAACCTCTTTTTGCCTGAACAAAAACATCTCCTGTTTTCTTTTTCCATTGCAAAGCGCAGCCCAGTTGTCTGCCCATACTACTGACTTTTCATTCTGAAGTGAAAACTTTGGGAAAGTTGAAAGCATGTGAGTTTTAAGTGCTTGCTGGTTTTGTTCTGCTTAGAAAAAGTTGTGTTCAAAACACTCCCAAAACACAGCGAGCATACATTTTACCTCAGTCCACACACAATACAAGACGTAAACTCTTTAAAATACAAAGACCAAAGAGGTCCGTGGTTACAAACATCTAGAAGGAAACTCACTTCTTTTATTCTCCTGCTGAAACACCCAGATTCTGTCTGTGTGGTGACACCAGAGCTGTATTTATTCAGAGCTGTCAAAGCAGAGGTCTAAGACGTTTGTTCGCATTAAACCCGCAGGGACGGGACCAACCCTTAGAAAATGCCTCGAACCTCTCAAAGAGGCATCCCACAGCAAGCAGGGAGTTCAATGGGCTCCAAAGAGAAAACGTGCAGAGCTGCGGGAGAACCGTGCAGCACAGCGGATGAGGAACCCCGCTCGAAGGACCGCTCATTTTCCCCGACTTTTTAATCAGCCCTTTGTGAGCACCTCTTGAATCTTTCCAGCTCTAATCAGCAAGCACAGTGGAGAAGTGGATTCTGGATGTATTTGGGTATTTTCTCCTGCATTTAAAAATTGCCCTGTGCATTAGAAAGAAAAAAACCCAGAGCTTTAATAGAGGGGGGATGTGAGGAGCAGGAGGAAGTCCTAAAAATTACGTGCAAACACTGGTAACACAAGCAGCCACGGGGTGCCAAGCGCTCCCAATCTTCGGCTTATTTCCTGCTGCATTTGCTATCAACATCGTCATTATGCCTCGGCTGCGGCTCTGACAGGGGAAGGTACTCAAGCGGGCACCTCATTTTAAGCACATGAGCATTCCCAGAGGGATTAACAGCCCACAGAAATATTTGGCGGCAGTGCTCGCCCTCCCAGACCCCAAATGTCGATCCTCCCTACGTCCTGCCGAGCTTCCCATCGGGATGGTTTTGTTCAACAAAGCGTTCCAAACGAAATAATTGCCCTTTGGTGGCTTTGCTCCTCCACACCTCCTGCCACAACACCGGGCTCCGAGCAGCTCTCGGTTCCTGTCGCGGGTATGGGATTCGGACAGTGCTACGTGGGAAATCACGGTGCAATGGAGTGCTTCTGAAGTGCTGCTGCTAATGAGCAAACGTTAACCAACCAGGGTATGGCATTTAGAATCGCTGCGAATCTACCAATACAATTAACAGTCCAATTAATATTTTCGCCTACTTTTTGAAGTATGCTAAGTGGAAAAGGTGACAGAGAGGCTTTGCTCTGTTCACTTCAGGGCGCTGCAGAAAAACTCTTGTTCATTCCTTTGATGAAGTCTCTACTGGCACAAGTAAATCAAGGTCAGTTTTGCCAAATCGTGGCATAAGCCCTGACAAATAACTGACGCCACTTTCTTTCCAACACTATAAATGAGCTATTTCCCAAAATGTCGGAAACCACAGCAGGAATCAGAAAAAGATGAATGATAAAGTAAGCTTTTGCCTGATTAAACTGCTTGAGAAAGCATTTACGGAAAGGTTAAAAAAAAAAAAAAAAAAAAGAAAAGCTTCAAAGAAACATTCCCCTATTTTGCAGTGTACTTTTTCAGTTCCAGGTTAATGAAAATGTGCTGCTGGAAGTTATTGTTTTTCCCTTACACACTTCGGTCTGATATCTTTAGCTGTTTTTTAGTGCCAAGTGTTGACTTTATGGAGGAGATCTTTGAAAACAGAAGCAAACACAGTCATAAATAACACTGCCGTGCTCGGTGCTGCTCTGGCTTTTCCCTACAAAGGAACATCGTTTTAATCTACAGAATTACCCACCAGTGAGCGGCATTAATCGGCACGCCGATGCACAACAACAGCCAATATTTGCCATTTCTTCAAAACTGGTTATCGTCAGTCCCCAGGTTAACAAGGAGGAAAAGAAACATCCACCCTGAAGTCCATGTGAAAATGAACCCCGCGCAGAAGAGAAGCTGTCATATTTGATTTACGGATTACAGAAATCTGAGCTACCTGCTGGGGACTCCGCAATAATGAGAGGGGAGACAACTTTGGTACTTGTTTCAAAAGCTTTCCAAGTGACTGAATAAGCCTCCCTGAAACTCAGTGGGTCCCGGGACCCCAAGGAGTTGCTTCCTTTTGAAAACTTTCCTTTCTATCAACCTCCATTTTCAGCAGCACCATTTCCCCACATGCTTTGCTGCATTGCAGACAGCCAGGAAAGGATAAGCTGCTGAAGAAAAATGAAATATTCGGCTGAGAAAATGGCTCAGAAGTCAGTCCTCCTGCAAACATAGTGCAAAACTAATCATCTCCCCTTAGCTAATGGCTTCATCCTCTTTGCTGTGGGTGTTGCTCTCCTCTCCCGTGGCTCCTGTAGCATCCTAAAACTCCCTAGGCCCCAACTCCCAAAAATTTCCTACATGTCTCCTTTGGTCCTGCTCAAGCATGTTGAAATCTCAGCCCATTTTTAAATTCCCAGAAAGCAGATGTAGAAAGTATAAGGAAGACTAAGAGAGGCATAGATTCAATTACTCCATATTTTGGGCACATCAGTGCCAAAATGACTCAGGCACGTACTTCCATTGACTTATGTGATTTGCTGCAGCGGGTTTTATTACCTCCACTTTTCTGCCATACCCTTTTCACACCAATCTCTGCCCTAAGTCCACTGGGAAGCCAGGCCAGGGCCTTTGGGTATCCCTGCAGAAAGCAGGGCTTGCACCTTTCGACCCCAACAAATGCTCCCACACTTGAGCCAAACTTCACTGCCCCTCACTGCAAACCGCAGGCAGACGGTGATCTGCTGTCGGTGTGTTGGAGCAGCTCTGCCATGGTTCCCTGCCGGGAGGGAAGGAACCCCCAAACCTCATGACTAAAACATGAGGCAGGCCACACTGCTGGCAGCGTTACCCACTGGAGACCCCGCGGAGCGTGGCCTTTTGCTGGCACGGGAAGTGCTTTCGCCTGAGGTGGCTTTTGTGGAGGCCATGTTTGCGTGCAAACCTCCACTTACAGCAACACGGGGCGGGCGAGCTGATGTTCATACGAGTGTAAACTTACAGCGAGAGGCAGGAGCCGCCGGAGACGTTCCAGCGTGGCAGCCAGTCAGCGTGGCGAGCGGCCTCATCTTTTATTGAAGCCCACTCCTCAGAGGAGAGCTAAAAATTCACTTGATGCCGTCGGGAAAGTGTCTGTTTTGGCTGCAGAGAATGGTTCCCGATCACGGAAAGATAAAAACATCAAAATAAGCTAATAGGGATATGCCTTGAAATTCGGTCCCAGCGGGCGGAGGGCTGGGTTTCCCGGGGACGTATTAAGCACGGATCAGGGAGCGCAGTGCGCAGGCGTGCTGGAGGCCAGTATCCAGAAAGGACACAGTACAGGAAAAAAAAAAAAAAAAAAGGAGAAAAAAAAATATGAAGAAAAAAGTCCCTCTCTTCTTCTCTGACTCCCCAGCCAAGTGGCAGGGCACTGCTGCCAAGCAGGACTAAGGGCTGCAGCGATGAGGGATGGGCAGCAGCTCCAGCAAGGAGCCTGGATCAGTTCTCTCCTGCCACGTCCCCCAAACCCTGCTGCTCCCCTGCCCTCACAGTTACTCTGCTTGCCCTTATGAACTCTTTAACATCTCTTAACACAGAGTTTTATCCTCCTTCTCCTCTTCGTTCTTTCAGATGCCATCTCAGCTGAGAGGCTGCCATTTCATGAATATGAGCTTTTTGGGAAACAGAGTTCATGAATACACAGCGATAAAGTTTTGAACCCACTGCCTGATTTCAAGCAGTTTGTTCTTTCTGTTCTGCAAATCCTGCAAGTTTCCTGCAAACTGGTGTTGAAAGAGAGCCATTACCAGTATCTCTGCTGAGGGAAAGCGCTCAGCCCTTATCTGACACCACAAAACCCACAGGGGAGAGAGCTGGACTTGACTTCTCCAGGCTCTGCTAGTGCTGTGCCAACAGAACTTGTTGTTCCAAACCCACACCAGATCCGGTGACCATTTTAAGCACCAAGCTTGCTCTCCAGCACTAGGTTTGTTAGTTTAGTAGCACAACTTGGTCTACCAAATGACAGTTCAGACCTGATGCTACACTGACAAGCAAGAAGATCAAGTCTCTCCCCAGAGCAGCTTCCTATTTGATTAGGCACAATCACATCAACATCTGTGCTGTAGTGGTTAAACCAGGGAAAAAACAGTTAAGATCAGACTTTTAAATCATCAGCCAAGTAAGCTGGTAGCATGGGAAAGAACTTAGGGCAGCGAATCTCCAGAGGTCCTTCCATCCCACACAGTCCTATGTAATAAATTTGTCTTCTTTTCCGTCTCCAACCCCACCCCAGCCATTAATGTGCAGTGCCTTTTTTTTTTTTTTTTTTNTTTTTTTTTTTTTTTAAGTCGGTCAAACTCACCAGCAGACTTCTTGATAGTGTTCACCCAACTGACCTATTTAAAAATACTATTTAATAAAATGCCCTGCCAGACAGAACCCAGCACAAAAGGCTGAGAAAACATACCTTACAGCAGTGCAGCTTTCTTAGCTCAGTACTTGCTGTGCATCATTCCGAGCTCTCCCTAGCACTCACCAAGTGTCCCAGCATTGAATCATTCCAAGGTGAAAAATCACATGCCTGTAACTTTTCATACTTTGAGATGGTATCTACGACCACATAGAAGAGTTAGATCAGATAGCCCCAAAGCAGACCCTAGTGAGTGGATCTGCCCACTGTCAACCCAATAGTACTTATTTTCAAAAGTAAATTGACCCGAATTCCTTGTGCCTGTCACTCTACCTGGTTTTTATTGGACTCTGCCAGTTTATAGAAGAAAAAAAATCCCATCTCCTTGCAATGATCCTGTCTGCTTTTGTGGCTTCCTCACAGTGAGCTCAAAAATGAAATGTTTTCAACCTTTTATTCCACCAATTATCCCCTATCTTTAACAATTAGCCATGTAAAAACAGACTGAAAAAACCGGCTGGCAACATTGGCCATATTGCCACTTGTACCTTTCACTAACGCTGCTGCCTACATTAGCAGGAGGATGCAAAGGACAGCGTTTTCTGCTCCCAGTTGTGCCATATGAGGGCTGCACATCCCTCTTTTGTCTTTTATTACTGAAAAGAGACGCATGATACAGAAACTGCTACCTGCAGTGATGTTCTCCCTTGCAGACACGTGATGATGATTCAATGAGCTTCCCTGTTTGTGTTTTGATCCTCAGGTGGAAAGTGCACTGTCTGTGGTTATGATTATTTTCCTGGCTTCTACAGTCATATAACTTGGCACAGCCGCTGTAAAGCCCACTGAACTCTGCCAGCTTACGCCCTGCACCGCATTATCCGTACTTCTACAGAAACCAAACGTGGACAATGAAACAGAAATTTAAATAGAGCTATTTCTCCCTTCAGTCATAAAACAGCACTTTCAATCCTAAAAACACACCATCATGAGATTTTTAATAAAAAAAAGATATTTCAAACATTTTTTACTGCCTTTTGATTTGCACTGTGTCATATTTTGAAGGCTTTTCTCTGAGGACTCGGGCAAAAATTTGCTTTATGGTCAGGAAAGCTGGGGTTTTAGAGGACTTAGAGGCTGCTAAGTCCCATGGCTTGCAAGATCTCCAGAGCCAGCCATGAGGCTAACCCTTACTGCTAGCACAGAAAGGGAAACACCACCGAGCAGCATACCAGCCAAAATACGCAGTGCCTAAAGCTTGCAAATGCAGCCCCATGGAGAGCTACAAACCCACAACAGGGGCAGACAGAAGCTGACATTTCCCATCTTCTTAGCACCATAGTCTTCCTTTTATTTATTTCAGAAGAATGGTTTCTCCATCACAGAAAATGAAGGATTTAAAGTACTGGTGACACCTCCTGGAAAACTGAAAAACCTCCTAGATCCCTTGAAAATCAAACAACACATCTATCACACTTTTGCCTGTTCTTTTAATTCTTGCTAAAGGACGTCTGTGTAGATACAGCAGCCAAGGTTAAAAAAAAAAAAAAAGTGTGTAAGGAAGAGAAAAATTATTATGACTACAGTTAGCAATTTGTTTCGGATTTTGTTCTTCCATGCTACATTCTCTGTGCTTCCTCTAAACAAGAAGAAAATTAATTAAAAGTGAATTCTTCCATGCTCGTCAAACCCTTCTCTGCCAAGGCAGCATTTTCAGGCCTTGCTGCAGTCACTGGGATGGGCACAGGGGCCAGGGAAAGCAGAGGAAAACCAAGGAGTTGACTCATCCTGCTGGGCTACGGCTATGCCAAGCATGTCCCTGCAGTCACCCTCATGCACCACAACTGTCCTAAGGCTTCCCTTGCAGATATACATTTATATATATACACACACACATATTATGTATCAGATTTTGGGGTGGATGGTCTCCCTCCTGTCTAATTTCTAGAAATACACACTGCTCGGCACGTGTTCTGCTTCACAGCAAAGCGCTGTCTAAGGCATTGCTCGGAATGAGCAGTTTTGAGACACAGGAATGCGCTCAGGGGACAAATACATGTCACCTGAGTCCCTGATGCATCCCAGCTGCTGTTTTCTGTCAGTCTTTGCCAGTTCTCTCAATATTTAATGCAACACTGATAGCACCGTGTATCAAAAATTTATGAGGCAACTCACCAAATCTACTCCCCGAATCCGAAAGTAAAGCTTAAAGCATTGCATTGAGAGTATGACATGCTGGTGTTCATTTTCTAATTCTGAATCATTTCCTTCCGATTTTCAAGCTTATGTCTGCAGCTGCATGCACAAGAAACTACAGGTTATATGTGCAAGTTGAGGCTTCTCTTGAAGAAAGATGCACGTTTCAGACAGGAGCTTTGTCAGAAGCACCAATTGTTTAGGAGATGTGCTGAAATTAGGAATGAAAAGGCAGCCACTGTGCTGCTACAGTGATCCTCTTATGTGAACTGCTCTCAGCCAGCTGTCTTTGGGCAGGTCTGACTAAAAGCTTGCCCATACCAAAGAGCCAAATAGCTGTGTGCTGGTTTGTCTCCCCGGTTTAGCTGACCAGGAAAATTCCTGCCCCACTTTCCTTTCTGCCTCCATCACCATCAAATCAACTCCTTGGGTATCCTCTTGTCTTTTCAGCTCTTGGCTGATGCTGAGCCTCCCAAGGCTCAATTCATCCCCTGAGGAGAGAAACCGTTTGCTGGAAATCTCAGAGCAGAGATCAGAGGATGGGAAATGTGACTCCTGCCCACCTCAGAAGTCACAGACACAAATGACTCCTCGAGAAACAGAAGGATTGAGCCCACTAACTGACGTATTTGTCATGTAACCAGGAGCTCTGCTAAATAGATCTGTTTTTAATTTCTGTTTTGCTGATTTTATTTCTTCCGCTTCAGAAAAATGTTCTTGTCCTTCCCTGCAAGTGCATACACATTATTTATTTATCACCCTATGAATATCACTTTGGTTCTTGTCCATAATTAAACTCTGCTGCTCTACATCAAATATACCATGTCCCATTCCCACGATTAAATATCCTCACCGCTACACTGGGGATGTGTTGGCACCAGCCCTGCAAGAAGGATGCTCCTTATTGGGTACCCTTTGGACTCAGGGCCACCACTGCAGCTGCTGCCACAGCCAGACTTCCCCTGCTGGGCTCCCAGCACACCTTCCCCTCCTCATTTTCAAGTGTTTTCAGAGCCAGCTATTTTGAGAGAGATTCACGCTTGCACTTTTGTAAAGTTTTCCAAGCTTGTCAACTCCACCTTCTTTCCAGCTATCTTTAAGGGTAAGAGCCCACAGTTCAGGCCTGAAGCTGCTGGGGTTATTATTTGTTTAATCCAGAAAACAGCAGCATCAGGGAACTGATTAAATGCCATGATGGAAACCCTGAACTGGTCATCTCACCCCAATAAATATTTCATTAGGGGGATCAGATGGTCCCATTTACGTTACAAATGTAAGGAACTGCTACTAAAGGGCAAAAGTTGGACAGGGGGCTCACTTGTGCAACTCAACTCTTTTTGGAGAAAGGAAAAAAGGAACTAGAAAAAGAAAAAAGAAGAACTTTTTATCCCCAAACATTTGCAGCTGCAGAAGGGACCTGAGCTAGGAATGTGTTATTTCCATTTTTTCAGGTGTTTTCTGCACCTGACTGCTGGTCCAGTTCGATTAATGCTGCCCTCGGGCAAGAGCAGAGCATCACCTTTTCCTGGAAGCTGAGCTCTTCAGTGCCTCAGACATGTCCCAGAATTTCTCTGTGTGCCAAAATGGGAAGGGAGCTGCCCAAGAGCAGCTGCTCTTCCCTCCAGTGCTATCTGCAGCCAGAAACACGGGCTGCAAGAGCTCTTTGTGCAAGCACTCACCACGTCAGCTCCTTTTTGCCTTCTTCACTCCCTCCTCATCAGTGTTGATTTACAAGCTCTGGGCCATATGTTATCCCTCAAAAGGAAAAGCCCAGAATGAACGATTTCAACTCAGTTTGTGCTCAACATTTTGCAGCTCGTACTTTGACATACGATCAGAGTGGGTAAGCAGCAAACATAAAGCCGCAGCACCTGTTTATTGTGAGTGAGCTGTCCTCTCCTCTTCAGCTTTTCTATTTATGTCCCAGCATACAACATGTCAAGCCACATGGATTAGAAATTAAACTGTAAATGAGCCTTTTCCATTTCCTGCCTAAGTAAGGATTAGCATATTTTAAAATGAGCTCAGGGGTTTTGCACTTTCTGTAATGAAACCTGTTCAAACAGATAATTGATACGCAGCTACTAAATAAACATCAAAGTCTGGAGGAACAATGTTCTCTCTTTTTTTTTCTTTTTTTTTGTAATATATAAATTATTCTCCTCCCCTCATTAAGTGTCTGCTGGTGACACTGTCCATTGCAGCAGGCAGTCTCCCTGACAGAGCTGGAGCAGGCAGAAAAACAGACCAAGTGTCTAAGCTTGAGTACGGAACAGTGAAATCTTCCAGGAGCACAGCAGAGACAGGAAAGATCATCCAAGCAGCCCCTCCAATCCTTTTCTGAAAATACTGAAACATTTCTGAAAAAAGTATGTTGTGCCATGGAGGAAAAGTCCATGTGTCTCCTTACAGGTGGCACCCCTGAACCAAACAGGCATGGCTTTGCAGAGACACACAAGCCAAGGACACCTCTCATTGGTTTTGTCACTATTAAGTTCCTGGTTGGATTAACCTCTTCCATTTTTGCAGCCTCTGGCCTGCTGGACCCCAACGCCACCCCCTGCAAACGCCTTCTGTACACGAGCTCACCCAAACAACTCCAAGGCAATTACCCAAATAACACCAAGTAACTCAGGTTGAGTCTAATGAGGTTGTGAGCACATGAACAAACATGATTTATCACATGGGGAACGGGGCTCCTGCTGGGCCACCATGTCCTCTCCTTGGCCCAACTCCAATATTTAATTAATCTGTCATCCTGCATTACATCGCTATGAGGCATATAAATACATTCCAAGTCCCACATCCAGTCAAGCAGCGTCTGAGCACCAGCAGAAGTCTCGGCACTTTGGTCTTGATGGTTTCTAAATACACGCTTCAATTCAAAGGCACTTCAGCCTCCAATTAAAGTGGGATGGCCAGTCAAGATTATTAGCTTGAATACAGCAATGAAGCATTTGTTCTTCAATTTTTTAGGTGACACAGAAGCAAATGAATTACCATCTGACTGAAGTTTAGAATAGAAACAGAAACATTATGCACTTAGTCCAAAATTAAGTAACAATAATAGCTCCCTTAACCAAATGAACTAACTCTAAAACCAGGCATCTCTCAAACCTCTACCAGCAGATGCACAGTAAGAACCTTCCTGAGAAAGCATTCATTCCCCCTGCAGGCTGGGCCCATGTGCAGTGAGGCCAGCAAGCCAGGCGGGAGCTTTTTGGAGAAAGGTCTGCGGGCTGCAACGCTCTGTGTGGGAGCAGAGGCACAGATCATGAATTTGCAGATGCCGGCTTGCTTAGAGACAGCACACACCAGATGACAGCCGTGGCAGGTGAAAAAGCACATATTGCCTCTCAAAATGCAAAGAAGGGCTTAATGCGATTTGTGGGGGAGGCTTTTTTGTTTTCCATCAGAAAGCATCTGCCTTTCTGTCACTAATGCAACAGCCCTGGCTGCTACCATCGCATCATTCGCATGTGTAGCTGTGCTACTTTCAGCCCCAATCTACTGCTGGGAGAACAACAGCAGCTGTAGGATACCCGTACCACTGTTTCAAACCCTTCACCTTAAGCCAGACTTGGAGAAGCTCATCCCTTTGAAAAAGAATACATGAAAGAACAATTTTCTTGTTTAAGGTGGAAAACTGAGAACACGGACAGATTTGGGCAGAGTCTCACAAGTGGGGCAACATTGATCCCCACATGTGCAAAGAATGCCTGGTTTGCTAAGCTGGCACTAGACAGACCTGACAGCCATATTGTATACAAACGACTTTTGGATACTTCTGTTAACAGTGATCCCATTTCTTCTTTCAGGAGGGAAAACATCTCCAAGGTACGCCTTTTAGGTATACACAAGAAAGACAAACACGCGTTCTAAGCTCAGACAATATGATCCTGTCCTTCACAGCAGCAATGTGCCCTGAAAGTCTGCCCTTCAGAAACACTTACTTCACACTGAAATATCTTTATGTTGGTTGTCCCTATGCACAATAAATGCAGTGTACTCTACCACCAAAGACGTGATTTAGGAGCGAACTACCATTTGTGGTGGTGAAGGAGTTTCAGCAGTGCACTTTCATGCACCACTGACCGAGCAGCCAGTTGGAAATTCAGTAGCATGAAGAGAAACTGAGCTACAAGAAATCCAACCACTGTGCTTTAGGGATTTTTGCAGCCTGAGCCATGACCAAAAGCCCATAAAGAATCACCACACTGTCAAGCGGCACAAGCAGACACCCTGCAGAGCCATCTCTGTGTCAAGTATTCCCCTATTGATGGTGTTTTTTCCATCTCAAAATAAATAAATAAATAAATAAATAAAATAATAAAAAAACCACCAAAGATAACCAAAACAAACAAATTTCAAAGCAATTTGTAGATTGTGTCCAAACACAAATGGAAGGCACACATGCTAAAACTGGCATAAAAATTCTATTAATTAATAAGAATATAATCTATTTTATTATAAACTCAGGCAGCTATACTCGCTGGACTTCTGACATCCAGGACAAAATAAGTACTTGCTACAAATGAAGAACAATTGCTTTTCTCTTATTTCCACTCCAGCAAGAATCTGGGAAATTAATGTTTTGGTTTTGACCCAAGGTCAAGCAAGTGTTTAAACAAGGAGATTGTTTTTATTTTATGCTTTTAATCACCTCACAACTCTCCTCTCTGGTGAACGTCATGTAGGCAACTACAGGATTTAGCTGAAAGCAGCAGTAGCCCTGAAGGAGTTAATCCAAGACACAGAGGTTAAAACCTGGCTTGCTGACAGATCACACAAAAGCCATTTGGTGTGTTATGCTTTCAACAGTTACTTAAAGGATATTACATACAATTAATTTACCATAGTTATCTTGCCTTATGCTAATTAAAAGTCTGAATACTTATTTTAATGTTTTTTTTTTTTTAAATGAACATTGGTTCAGGGTATACTTTTTTGTTAGAAGGCAGCAATACCATGTTTATTACTTATGTAAATTTCCTTAATTATATCCTAACTAGGTTATCTTATTTATTGCATTTCAATCCTTCTAAGAGTCACTAACTCTTTAATTAAGTCGAGAGAGCAAGAGGTGTCTTGTTAATTGTAAATTAAATAGATTTAAATAGACAATAGATTGCAAATGGTAGATTTACTTCTAAGTGCTATTGAGGAGTTGCTGGAAGGCCTGAGCATGCTTTGTGCCATCTGCCTCAGTTTGCCAGCAAAAAGTCAAACCCTACTTCATTTGTTCCAGAGAGATTCCAGCACCCAGGTGGCCTGTCAGCCTTCCAGCAGCTTTTCAATGAAAATTTTAAGAAAGATGGAGAAAAAAATCATCTCCTATCACTCCAGGACTGTGACAACGCCATGAGCATTGCAGGCAGTCTCACAAAAAGTAAAGCTCAACTTGGACCATTAATTCTTTAACTTTTTTGAGGGAGAACTGCAGGTAGCCATCTCACGGTTCACCCAGCGCCAGCAGACCACACAGCAGGCAAGTTCACCTCTTTGTCCACAACTTACGTCTCATGCTTTAAAAAAGAGCATCTCAGGGATGCTCTGAATTACAGATGCATTGAAAGACGCACATTCTTACATGCCTATATATTGTTGGCATCAGCTGTGAGACCAATGAATCAGATATTTACATACTGAGAAATAAATTACTGTTAAAAGCCATTACTTCTAATCATTACCACTAATGTCCCACCGTTACCACAAAGATGAGAAGGACTATTATTCTGAACTAGGGCAAAGTGTATACCATGTATATGCTTTTACTTCCAAATTAGAAGTCAAATTGATCATCTATGCCATTAGGAGTTATGGTTCGTGGAATTTTATCATTCCTATAATGCGCTGTGAAAATGCAATAAGGGAATAAACAGAACGGCAGCTTACAGTAATTCTTTATGAAACACAATGATATTGAATGTGTCTAGAGTGTATTGATAAACAGATCTATTGTAACAACCAGCGGATATTATGACCACACTAGTGTTAATCTTCATATGGCCAATTTTCCTCATGGTACATTGGGGAAGCCGGATGCACAAATACCATTAACCTAAATGGGAAGCGAGGGCAGATCCAAGCCTGGCATAAATCAGAGTACCTCCTCAAAGTCAGCAGGTTTACAGCAACTTACACAGGCTCAGACACGTCCCTGGGCATCTCCTCCTGCAGACTTTACATCTCAGCGTAACACAGACAGAAGGTAGCACTGGTGTGAATTGGGAACACCTTCGATGTTTACTGAATGGCGTTACAAGTAATGAATACAGACGTTAAAGTATCACAGCTTAAGATATTTCTAAATGTGTTCACTTGCTTTAAAGAAACATTCTGTTTGGGAGGGATGAATAAGCTTAGGAGAAATAATGTTGTTTTTTCCTATCAAGACATAAATGAACCCATACCTCAGGATGCACAGAGTGCACATACAGCTGTGCCTGTGAAGGGCTCATGTACCCTCTAAAGGAAAATATGGCCAAACAAAAGTAGTCAAGAGCAGACAGACACCATGCATCAATCTATTCCTTGGCATTTATTGCACAAGGGGTTTTCCTCTATTGGCACCAAGGGAGATAAGAGTAAGGGGGGAGTACAGGTCAATGTTTTACAGATTATTGTCTGAGTAATTGCTGACTCTTCATAGCTCACTAGCGGCTTCTAGTGAACATTGAGATTGCATCTCTTTGGGCTGTAGAGAATTCCCTGTGGCAATACAAAGAAAGGCAACCCAGTAATGGCTTACTAACACATTCACATCCACACAAATAAATGGCCTACTTGTCATAACAGGCAAACAAGAGACAAACAACCTTTTCACCAAGTCTTAATTCAGCAGTGAATGCAGCATCTGCACTGTAGAGGAAAGGATCTATCACTTCATACACATTTATGTAGCATGTAAGACAAAAAGAGTTTTCAGACTGAGAGGTGACAGTGCCTGGGAGCACCTCTAATGAAAGATCCAAGTGAAATGGTGCTCTGCCACTGCACTAATGAAAGCGGAGATGTCGGAGACGTGTAATGCCCATGGCTGGAGAAAGCGGCCCTGCCCATGCTCACCTCTCTTTCCTCCCAGTGCTCCCCAAAACCCAGCCTTTGTCCCTCCTGAAGAAAGTGCCATGGCTGACACTGCCACCACATCAGGGCTTACCTGCCTGGCATAGGCATGCTCTGCAGCAGGGCTGGGCCAGCACTCAGGGATGCATCCCACCACAATATCAACCTCAACATTTTCTACATCTCCATAAGAAGTGGTATCGCATTTTCCAGCCTTCTCCCCCCTCCAAAGCTACAGCATTGGAGCTCTTATTTGAGGAGGATTGTGAAAAGGAGAAAGCGACAGCACTGTTAGACATGTGATTTTCAAGCTGACAGTTTCCCTTTCATTTTAAGGAGCTGAAAAACATTTCCAGTGTCAGACAGATTGAGTTTTAACAACATGACAAACAGACCCATTTGTTGATCTCAAGTCATCGCTATCCATCTTCAATTAACATGGTAAAAAGGTGGCTTGCATCCAGTGTCAGACATTTGTATAAGCAGCACATGCCCTCGCAGTTGGAATCGATGTTTGCCATTGATAGATTGAGAAGGGTAATTCATGGTATGACATTGGGCTTACATGATAAGAGGAAATCAGGCACCTTGTGAAAATCTCTCTCTCTCAAAATCCGAAAGTATCTCCAAGATATATAGCAAGGAAAGTAACAACGATATTATAAGGGAATATAAAAAAAATTGAATGCAAATAACCACGAAAAAGCACAGCCAGTTTTGGAGCCAGTGTAGAGCACCACAGAGATGTTACTAATGGAGATATGCCAATGCCATTTCTGTCTAGGACTTGTTCGCGACAGCCATTCTGATTTGATTTCTCTCCTATTTCCTAATAAAATTAGCAGTGGCTGGTTCTAATTTAAATCCTCCTTACAAAATGTGAGTTTTCACATAGCAAGAAAAGAAAGACAGAAAACAAAGTACATTTCACAAGAAAGAAAACAGCTCTCATTGGGTAGATGCTGGGTTTTGCCCAATCACAGCCTGTGCAGAAGCTTGGGGAGCTTTGTGCAAACCACATGTGCGAAGTACAAATAATAGAAGAATGACATTATAAATTAGAAAGATGATTTTAATCACACTATTGACCCCAAAACAACAAGTGCAGCTTAAATGCCATTTGAGATTAAGGCTCTTATTTGATAGTAAAAACTGAAAATGGCCAAACTTTTCCAATGGAGTCAGCAAATTCTGAAATCTTACTTATTTTAAAAGACCTGAGGGCTGCTCAGATAATTGGAAAGAATGCAATAGACTAGTAATCTGTTGCAGCACAGAAGTGACAAATGCATACTGTAAATCTGGATTTTCTGGACAAAATAACTGTTTATCTGAGCACAGACAATTTGTAGTTAGCAAAACTGCCCTCTTCTTTGTACAATAGCAGTGACTACTTTACAGACATTTTAAAATTAAAACCAAATCAAAATGTTGTTTAGCACACACATTTGCCAACTGTCTTGTACACCAAATTGTGCCATTTGAATATTCAAATTTCCGTCTTTTTCTCTATGTGCAGAAGATAAAATTTCAGGCCAGAACATTTTGAGCAGAGGCCAAGAAACGCTCACTAACCCAGCACTTCCAGCCACCAGTGCCTCAGCTGACAAAGGCTCTCCCTTCAGGGCTGTATCCTGCCCCACTGCATCCTGCTTCACTGAGCAATCTTGGGGACCCTGGGGACAACATACCCCATGCTCAGGGGGTGCACATCTCCTCCTTGCCATCCAGCAGCCTCATCAGGTCAGGTAAATGTTAGTACTCCACAGTAGTGACTGGTGGAAGGCAGATAAGCCTGCAGAACAGCCCAATGCAGACCTAAATCTTGTGATGCATGTAAGTATTACCACAAGAACATAACATTGACCAAAGGTCCACTTGACCCTGCGCTCTGCCTCCAATGGCAGCCATAAGCAAACACTCAGAACACACAATGAACAGGATGAGTATTGAACAACCTTCCCCCAAGAACACCCAGTGCCTCTACCTACTTTCAGCCAAAGGGACTTCCTGAACCAGTTAATGTGCCTGGTTATTCAGTCACCTCCAAACAACCTCTCATCCAATCACTTAGTCGCTTCTGAAAGAAATTCTGGTCAAACTTCAAAAAAGCAGACACTAAGCAGGCAAACTGAAGCGAAGCTTGGTTTCAGAAGAAACGAGCGCATAACAGTACTGATTGAGACCCTTGCGGATACGTGGCAAAAGCACCATGTGCATAAACTGGGTAAATGAGAAGTTTGCAGGCTGGGTTCCTTGCAATGCAAAGAGCTGGCTTGTCCTCAGAACTTGGGGTATTTTTAGACCAAAATGAAATATAGATAGAAGCATTAATCCTATTCAAAGAAGCAGACTGTCGGTAGCATCAAAAGCAACAAAATAACCAGTTCAAGCTACAGAAAAGTGATGAAATGCAACTTTTGATCACATTTAATTAATAAAGGCTTCCAACACGCACACACGTGAAACTAAAGGAACATTAATCCAGCACCAACCAGTACCTTGCTATCCTGGCTTCCCTGATTCTAGATGCACTGCAATAGCTACTGTAAACAATGTTGGTGCTTTTCTTTCCCTCTTTAAATGTTAACTGCACTGTCTGAACTTATCCTTCCATCAGAAGTTATTAATAAAAACGTACTAGCAAAAAACCTTGTTTCTGCCCTATCTTACCTACTTAACAAAGCTCAACTGAACACTTAATCTGAGCCGTGATATCAAGTCATGCTGCGTCACCACAAAATAAATTCTTATAAATTGTGTGATTAAAATAAACAACAAGCCATACATCATGCAGACAGGAGAAACTATTCAAGTCAGTTTACTGATATTACACACCTAATCCCTAATTTGTCTTGTCTCAGTGGCTTGGCTAAACATTCAAAGGCACAGATTATCAGATTGCTCTCCCTGAATTCAGTTGCAGTACTTACAGTAGAGTGGTTAAGTTAGTTTTGGGAACTCCATTTAAAAACCCAGGCTTCACCAATTAATTTTGGATACAAACAAGCGATACTTAGTATTTTGTCTCTGCAGAAGGGAATTCATATGGTTGGTGCCTTTAATTATCACATAGTAATTATGTAAAGCTCATGCTTCCAAACATGATGTGACCTTCTGAGAAACTCAGAATTTGAGATTTATGAGAATTTACTGTACAGATTACATCGTGGTCATCACTGATCCTCCTATTTGAGATACACACTGTCCTTGCCTTTTACTGCTCCCATTTGCTGCCTTTCACTATTGAAAGAGAGACTTATAGCTGTGATTTCCTATGACACTGGGGGTCTCCAAAACAAAAAGAGGGCTGCAAACTGCACATCAACACATCTCCTCAGCTGCTACACCTACTGCTACGTCTGGACTCATGCTGAGCCTGCTCCTGCCCCCCTTTTCTTTTAGGATGTTACCAACAAGTATGAAACAGGTATAGAAGCAGACAGAGAGAAGTGGAGAGGAAAGGGATGTTGTTTATTAAGATGCTGCTGAAAAATAATGAAATCTCTTCTTCACTTTCAGTGCATGGCCGGTAAGCAGGAGAACAACCTGACTTACGAGTCAGCCACGTGCCTGAAATGCCCCAGCAAAGCTGGCTCCCTGCAATTGCTTCCTGCTGGATGGCTGTTGTGGGAGCTGCCTCTCGTGGGGCAGCTTGAAGAGCAGCTGGGGATGTGCATCTGTTGGATTCGAGTCAAGGCCACGAGAGCAAGCGAGGGATGGAGAGGGAGGCTGAACAAGTGCCAAGAAGCAGAGGTGCTGTTATCCCATGAGAGTGCGACTTTCACTGCTGGCTTTTGTAACACCCATGGGGTTGAGTCGAGCTGTCTTTCCTTTTTCTGAGATTTACAGTCCATAAGCCATGAATAGGCCAAGGAGCTCATTGTCTTGGGCGACTGCGTTGCCCTGAGTGAGGAGGAGGCACGTCACAAATGAAAGAGGCACGAAGTTCAGTCTCAGGGGTAAGCCAGGGCTCACATCACGTTACTTGGTGCTGTGACATAAGTTATGGGCAAAGTGCTGCGCTGTTTTTCCATCTCCCTGGTGCTAGTTTGCTCATTAAGCAGAGATGGAAATAAAAGTCTTGTTCGACCCTGGAGGCAGACGTGGGGGGTGGGGACTTCCAAGTCCTCCACTGACTGCCTCACCACGCTAACTTCACCTCACATTTTTGACAAGAAAACAACAAAAATACATTACACACAAATTTGCCTTCCTTTAAGAAGCAGCTCAAAGATGCAATTGCAAATTCAATCTTTTAAAGTTACTTTTTCTCCTTATCTGTGGCATGGATGGCTCCCCACTAGACATAAAGAGGACCCAATTCCTTCTCTTCTGCTGCTAACAAAGTACCTATTTAAGGATGAGCTTAAACAGGAGCTCCTCCTTCCTCCTCCTTCCTTCCCTCCACGCAGCTATCTCCAGTAATAATGCTTAGCTTCATCTTTAAAGCCCACCTGCCATCTGGACAAATTGTGACTTAGTGAGATGGTCCATGTGCTGTGGATAGCTGGGAAAGCAAGGGGAGATTGCATGCTGCATGGGAACATGAATGCTATTGCTTCAGGAATTGAGCAAAGCCTTACCGAGAAAAGCTAAGCATTCAGGATGAAGGCGAGATGCAGGCAGAGTCCAGGCAGGGCACGGTCAGAAATAGCACCCTTGTCTGAGTAAGGTGGGTAACGGAGACAGGCAGCTTCACAGGGAACAGCAGACACAGGGGACAGATGTTTCGCTAGAGGCTGATCTCTAGGCAAGTGAAGTTAATAAAAAGACACCCTTTTAGGGAGCAGGGATCTGATTTCTACTTTTGTCAAAAGGCCATCTCTCATGCAACAAGGAGGGTGCAAGAGACTGGATTGGTGGCAGCACTGTGACAAGTTACAGCTCCACAACCAGCAGGGAAAGCCTACCCTCGTGCACTCCAGTTGGGTGGCATGAGTTCCTGACCCACCTGTTCACATCCTGCTCACAGCGTTTTCCACCTGAGAATCAGCACAACAGTCAAAAACCAGTGGCTTATTTTGCAAAGATGAGAAAGAGCATTTGAATACTTGCTCCCCATAGTCAAAGCAGCATGGGTGTATTCTGTATTGCAAGGAATGACACAAGAAAGCAGCACTACATCTGTGTAAGCTAGGAGGTAAAGGCAACAGCAGAGACTAGCTATGTTACAACACCTTTGTGCCTAAACATCAGAACAGAATGTTTCAATTACAGGTTTAGCACCTGACACTTAAACCAGATCCAAGCAAAACAAAAGCAAACAAACAATAATAATAAAAAAATCAATCAAACAATTTAAGGTAAACTGACCAGGCAAAACATACCCGTGGAAGTGCATTTCGCTATTTTTATGGATATGGGTAGACTTTAAGAAAGGCTAGCTTAGACTCTTCAGCACAGCACACAAAATAAATATTCATTCAATCAAGTTTGAAAGGCATCCATAAAATTTCATTAGTAGTACTTAAATCTAACAGTAGATTGAGGGACTCACAGTTTAGGGCTACCATGGCACTTAGAAATGAACTCTTCATCTCTATCACAGGCAGTTCCAGTGGTTCCCTCATTTTGCCTAAAAGCTTGCGCAGACCTAGCCCAACTATTTTCAAAGTAATAAGTTGCCTGTGTTTGAAGATTTGAAGTCCATAAAGATCTATCACATCATCTGGGAAACTGTTCTGATGATTAATGTATGCCTGTTAAAAAAAAAATAACAATGCAAAAAAGCATACCTTGTCTCTATGTTGAATTCTTCTAGATTCAGCTTGCAACTCTTGGCTCTTCTTACATAGTTCCTGTAAATTAAAAAAAAAAGAACTTTTAGTATCTGGTAGCTATCTGGTAGCTCCTCCAGTGAGGTGTATATGAAGTATATACACTCTAGTATCATGTTGCCTTTTAGCTTTTTTTTGAGTGGTTTCAACACCCAGCACTCCTGGAGCACCCCACCAAAGGTGATTTATGGAGAGTCCTACTGACTTTTGCCAAAAACAGGACTCTCTGGTAAGAATGACCAGATACCAACTACTTTCTTTTTCAACCAGGAGTGATGGCTTGTCTCAAGCCTTGTTTCCACTTAAGAGATAACAGGTCACAAGAGGATTTGGAAAACAGATTTTTTTTTTTTTTTTTGAGAAGAGCCCAGGACAATGTCCTAGCATGGAGGACAAGGTCTGGGGAAGGGAGCAAACAAGAGAAAACCAAGAAGTGACAGTGTAGACAGAAGAAAGAGGCAGACTAAATGTAGGAAAGACTTTTTTGGCACATGCAGTCAGGCAACCTGAACTCCACCTGCCCCAAATGCAGGGCTGTTCATTGCTCGAGGGTGTAATGGAGGTCACAGGTTTTCATTTCATCTGACATCCATCCTCATCTGGAGGAACCTTTGTACTGAACATTGTATCAAACCAACATATTTCAGCAAAAAAGTTGTTTTGACAAGTTACTACTTTGCAGTGAAAAATACCACAATTTGGAAAAATTTCCCAAACAGTTCTTATCTAAACACAATTAGCAAAAGCCAGCTACTCAAACAGTTAAAGAAAAAAAAAGTTTGACATTACACTTTTTTTCTTCCAACCAAGCCTGGCAAAAACATTCCTTTACATAAATTAGCACAAAATTCACATTTGCCAAGGCAAAAATATTCTATTATTTTTGACTGCAGGATGAAGAAAATACAAAAAAATCCTGAAATCATTTATTGCTAAAGTAATGCTGTTTCTTGGGTTGTCTGAGGTGCATGGCTCATCAGCTGATGGAGAGAAGATGCAATGTGGTTTTCCAGTGATCATCACAGAGCTGACAGAATGCTATGCATTGTCCAAAAAAGAAAGATAAAACCAAATAAATAGCCTGGAGAATTATGCACCTCTGTGCTTCCAGTCTGCTGTAGTCTGATTTGCAGGCTTTAATGAGTGGGCAGTGATGCCTATAAGTGTTGTCTAAGCCTTCAGGGTGGTGCAGGATGCCATGTGTTTAGGTGCCCAGATATGGATTTGGGAGCTTTACTCACCTGTTCTGCAAACTCCAACCAGGAAACACAGATCACATTCTGGTAAACCTGCAGGAAACAAAAACAAAACAGCACATTGATTTGATGAGCGCCTCTGCCATCACTAAGCTTGACATTTCTGCATAGCATTATTTTTTCACAGTCCTCTTTCATCTGTACCTTTTGTGCTCTCAGACTCTCAGCCACACATCTTGACCAAATTACGTTTCCTATTTGCAAAGAAATATTACCGATCCAACTGCAATTTTTCTGTGCTCATGTGATCTGATAGCAGAATTTCCTAAAAATCTTAAGGAAATCAGGCACTAGGACTCCCATGAAATATTGTCTGTTTTGGCAATCTCTACCAATGTATCCTAAATTCACCTTCAGAAACTTTCTCCTCACACTCACACTGGAATAGGCAAGCCATTAACCAAGAGACATTTGAATTTTGCACCTTCTCGAGCACTCATTTTCTGCAGGATGGATTTTCAAAACCCTTCCCCACATTAGGAGCCTATCATCATTTCTGGACGTGACTCTGCATCACCGGACTTCGATTTCTGACAGAGTAAGTCAGAGAGGCAGTATGCGATCATTTAAAGATGCTCACAGGGGCCAAACTCAATTTGCAAAAGCACGAAAGAAAATTAAGTCGCATTAATTTTTACTGACATGAGTTAATTCATGGAGATTTAAAACCAAGAATGTGAAAAAGGAAAAAGGGATGCAGAATTAAAGTACAAGCTCTGCTATAGATGAGTCCAGGCGCTGAACTAAAAGCCATGGTTACAGGGCTATGTTTTCACTTGCGCCCCATGCAGGGTTGCATGGCTACCTTTGACAAGACACTTTCTGCTCCCCATCCCCACAGCCACAAACCTCCCACTAACTCTGCTCAGACCAGAAATTCCCCAGAGCAGGAAACATCCCAGTATGTTTGTACAGTACGAAGTACAACAGCATCCTGCCTGCTTTAGACAGCAGTGGAACATAATTATAAACAACAGCAAAAATCCAACGCAGTGTCCCACAGCTCCTAGTAAAAGCATCAACAAATGCAAAGATCCTAGGATTGCTCATAAAAGCATTCACTTCCAGCACAGAGTGCTCCTTAAGTCCAATAAGCATTTCCCTGTTTAGAAGCCTGCATCCCTCTGAACCTTGCCAACGCTGGCCAAGCCAGCGGCAAGGAGGGACTTGTCCCAGTTTTCCCCCTACACAGGGAGCAGTGCCCACCATGGTGCAAAGGCACCTTGGTCTTTCCCAGGAGAAGTCCTGTTTTTTCTTCCCCAAAGCTTGTACCTTGTATCTTTTTTT
>WBMW01000564.1:1064434-1105886 GCA_013396635.1 Penelope pileata | reverse complement strand
TTTTTTTTTTTTTTTTTGATGAATGTAAGTCCTTCCAGACTCAGAAAGGGAAAAATGAGCCTGAATTAACTGATCCTCATTTATGGAATTCCGAGTACAAAAGAGCACGAAGGATGTCATTCAGTAGTAGACAGAGAGAGATTTGTTTCTAAGCTCAAGGAGTGCAAATCCACTGTCTTGATCTCTTTTGGTTCTAACTCCTTTGTCACTATGAGTTTTCTTTCTACCTTGGGAATTTGTTTTTTTTTTTTTTTTATACAAATCTCATGAGATCACTGTGCTAACAGAAAGGACTTTTATTAAATCTAGCCAGTCACAGTAGTGTCATGAGAGCAAAAAATATCAATCTACAAAGCATGAAAGTGAGGAAGAACGGTGAATTGGAGGCAGTTACAAAATGTTAATCTGACAGCAAAGGAACAACTTTTGAAGGAAAGAACAATCTAAGGCTGACAAACACAAAGAATAAAAAGCATAGCATGAGCTCACCAAAGAGAGCTCATACAATAATTAGTTGGTAGCTTTCTCTAAAAAGATAACTCATTTTCCAGACAAAGGACATGCAAGAATGGAGTCTATTCAAACTTCAATAAAGCACTGGTTATAATGCCACAAGGGAAATACTCAAAATGGAGAAAATGGGGATTAGCAGAGGGATTGAAAGCAGCTAAGAAATCAACTAAGAGAACAGAAAGCAACAGACTTCCTTGGCAGGGGGATGAACCAGTCTGGAAGGTAAAAAGCAGACGGGGAATAATTTTCTGTATTATTTAAATTAACAGCCTCTGCATGACTTTTGGAGCATATTGATGTGATTTGCTGATGACACAAACTGCCATGCCATGGCAAAGTTGGAACATTTTGCAGCCAAAATTAGCTGGAGAGAAGCCTCAAGGATGGAGATGAGCAGGGTCCTGAATGGTAACTTGGCATCGCTGACCAAAAATCATTTGCTGCTTGAAATGATGTAGAAGATGTCACTGCAGGAGGGGCTAATTCTGAAATGGTTCAGTAGCAGCAGCCTGAAGGTGCTGTGAAAAAGCCAAATCTGTGCAGCTGACAGTAAAAGATGGGCAGGGGTGGGCACTGCAGAAAGGCGGGGGAGCGGCGACAGGTATGGACTAGGGCTACCTGGATGACAAGGTTGGTGGCCAGCCCAGTTTAGGGGAAGAAACTAAAGTAACTTTCCATGTTATGTGTAGCAAAACAAAAGTTGAGAGGGTCCACAGCTTCTCATCATCTCACAGAAAAATCTGAAGGTGGCTTTTCAATAACATAAGCATGGGTGGATCTGTCTCCAACATAAATCAATTTTAGCCTGAAAGTGCACCGGTTTCTAACAAGAAAGGTGCTGAGTTCTAGAAGTCCTTTGTAGTAGGGCTATGTGGGGCTATACCAGATGCAGATGGGGAAAGCAATGATTGCACCTTTCTTCCCCATTGCAGCATATCATTTTTCTTAAGCTGTAGAACAAGAAGCACTGCCTCTGATTTCTGAAATACAGTGAAGTTGTGACATGAGTTTCTCCAAACATTTTTAAACACAGATATTATCCGTTGTTTTAAACTCACACTCCTGACAACTCTGAAAGTTATTCTGTTGTATTTAAGCCAAGAGAAAAAAAGTATCACTGTGAAGGCTTCTGTGGAAATGACTACATTGAGGCAATTAAGGCTGAGGCGACCTGCACCAGCACTTGCTCATGTGACCACTCAAAGCTGAGGGAGAAAACTCTCACAAAACCACTGACCCCTCAGTCCTGAGCCACCCTGGGAGCCCTGCAAAACTCCATCCAACAGCAAACGTGAGAACAAGACTGATAGCTGCACTGGAAAC
Organism: Penelope pileata; assembly: GCA_013396635.1. Taxonomy (NCBI): domain Eukaryota; kingdom Metazoa; phylum Chordata; class Aves; order Galliformes; family Cracidae; genus Penelope; species Penelope pileata. The sequence goes on along the minus strand of WBMW01000564.1, from coordinate 1,104,050 downwards.
TGGAAAACAGAAAACTCAATAAAGATATTAGACTGATCGAACAACATAATCTCTGTCCCCTGCTAACCTTGCCAGGTTTCACAGGCTATAAAGGACCTGGCTCTCGTTTTGCTCCAACAGATAAGATGCTTATCGTCTCTCCCTTTGCCAACGCTCCCGCTACGCTATAGGCACCAGCCTACAGCACATTATTTTCTTTCTAAGATACTCTAACTGGTACACATCCAACTGAACTTTCAGCAAATGTTCTTAGCTTCAAAATCTAACTTCTAGAAGGGATTTTGCACCCAAAAACATACTACTTTTTTCAAACACATTAGCTGGCTTAACAAAAGATGCTCTTAGTTGCCAGCACGTTCTGACCACCAGACAGTATTGCCAACAAGACTCCCAGGCAGCAGAAGGTGATCTCTTGGGGTGTGCAAGTTTTTTCAACTTGCTGCACCGTCATCCAAAGAAAGATTCAGAACATGGTTGGGATTTCCTCATTTACCAAAACCCTCACAACTACTTGGAGGAAAGGTTCTGAAGTTCCAATCACCAGATTTCCAGTAGTTCAGGTAGGCTTTTACAGCAAAAATTGCATCTTCCCATTCAGAGTACAGGAATTCCTCCAACGCTGTACACATATGCAGAGTTGAAGATAAACCAATAAGAAGTGAGGCAGCTAACAAGAAAACTCAAATCTAGTGTTTTGAGCTTCATCACTCAGGAAAAGTTTAGGTTGCTTTCAAAGTTGCAGTAGAAAAACAGAGCAATAATCCTCCTTGGATGTGTAAGGCACAGCAGAAGCTTCAGATGCCAGCACTCATTTCCTGCTCCATCGCATAGGCATTGCTTCATTTCTTGTTATTTATGAAATTTTCCCCCATACATTTTGATGGTTTCCTCATGACCAAGTCTTCAGAGGAGCTGGTAAAAATGTTCTGACTTGAAAAGTTATCCTCACGAAATGTGAAGTTTCAATGAAAATAAATAAATCAATTTCCATCCAAGAAAATGTCACTTTTGACAAGACGCTCAGATTTTCTATTAACTCAAAAATACTTCTAAATGAATTCTAGGGACTTTCTGCCTTCAAAAGATTGAGGAATAGAAAATGCAAGTTGTTTTCTTTTTACATGTTTGTATCTGGACAGAATCGAGGAAAGCCAAGAGGAGAAGGGGAAGCACAAACTAATTTGCCTCCCTCTCTCACAATGGGTTTCATGCAAATCTTGACAGAAGTTAGAGAAGGAAAATCAATTATCAGTAACTTGTCATGCTGAAATTTCCAGCATTAACCATGATGAAGGCACAGAATTAAATGGATCCTACTTATTACACTATCCATTTTTCAAGACCGGGTAAGTATTGGTAAGGTGTGTAAAAAGGTGAGCAGCAAAACAAAGACATGTATGAGTGTTTATAAACTTCATTAATAGTAAAGAAAAAATAAAGGGTGTGCATCCCTATAATGAAAGGACACAGAAGACAACAGGAATAGGATTTGTCTGGGGAGAGGGAAAGCACCAGTTCTTCCATTTTTCCTTTCCTGTCTGTGCACACACGTTTAGCAAGCACCAGAGATGCACCTAAGAACACAACAGAAGATGTGGATGTTAAGTTACAACAGAATCGCTGCATCCTGGCTTAACTCAGAATCCCAGCCCAGCACGTACCTTCGGTGGTTCACACATGCGCAACATTGCCCTATGCAGGGCAGAGATACAGCCAGTGCTAATTCTTGGGGATGGTCAGCAGATACCTGCTTTTCTCTGTGACACAGCTTGGGATTTTGTGACATGCTGTTACTGGGTATGTTGTTTCACCAAGTTAGAACTGCTCAGTCATCCCCCTGTTAAATCTGGATCAATACTATGAGAGATTTGCCACCTGCCTCAGTGTCCCTCATCCGCACTGCTGCCAATCCAACCCTTTGTGCAACCAGGATGCAAGTCGCAGAACTGAAAAGAACTGAGTGAGAAGTAACTTTCCAAAAATAAAGAAAAAATGGGGAGGGCTCAGCAAGCAAGCTGCCCAACAGCCACAAGACTGCACACTTAGCCCTTAGGCTCCGTGTTCAGCATTAGGCTTTCAAAGTAAAAATGTTGCTTCTTTGCAAATGCACCGTCATACTTGCTCTCTTCCCACTCTCTCAGAGAAAATTCCTGCTTCTCCAAATACTTGCTAGAGCACCAAAGGCAAACGCAACCGTCCTGAGAATAGATGTGAAGGCAAGGTAATATTTATCCAATGTGGACGCTGCTTGAAACTCCCACTCTTGAAAGAGCTCAGCTGCTCTCTACAGCAGGAAATGTGAGGAGCTGAGTCCTCCTGGAAATACGGCTCCTAATGCCACAGCAACAGAAATAACAAGCAGATTTTAAAAAAATGTCTTTTCTTGTGTGCTTTATTTTTATTACTGATTTAATGTGAAATACATTTAGACCAGTTTAGATCTTTTAAATTTTATTTCCAATTCCTCCTCTTCCCATCTAATGGTGTGTGGCACTGGCAGGGATTTTCCCCTCGTTGGCAACTTGAGTCTGGATGAGGCTTTCTATTTTCAACTCTAATTCTATCTTCCCAGGGAAATACAGAGCCCTACATTCTCAGTTAAGCCAGATATAGAAACAAGAGTGTTACCACAGAAAAGAACAGATTTCCTCCCTCTCTATTCCACCATGAGCAGACTTAGGTAAATCTTCATCCCTTTTCCTGCAGAGGGTGATTCACTACCTCTAGTTGGTCTCAGTGGATCGACAACGGAAAGTCAGGAAAAGATCCCAAAGCAACTGACCATAACCTCCCTCCACTTAATGTAACCATTGTGGTCCTCTCCAGATGGAGGAGGTCTTCACTGAAATTTTAATTTTCTTCCTGCTCCAAATCACTCTTAAGAGTTAAACTTTCTCAGCCCAAAGTACAAATTAACATGCTGAAAGGATTGACTCTGATGGGATGGAAACACCAGGTTTATCTTCGGAGCCCCAAATGCTATTTCCCAACGTGTATTTGCAAACTGGCAGTTGCATAAGAGCAAAAGAAGCCTTGAGAAGTGCCTGTGCAATAATCACAGCGTAATCACTGCTGATGAAACTTGATGTTCCTTCCATAATCGCTGTAATTTTAAGTGGATTGAGTGCCATTTAAGTGACAAGAGTGTTATGATGGATGAAATATATGCTTCCGAAGTTATATCAGCTTCTTTGACATTCATGGAATGGAATGCTTACTGGCATTTCATGTTTGTAAATCTTTAGAAATAAGTTAAATATGTTAATTACCACTGGAAAAGTCTCTCAAGCTGAAGTACTCAATGACTGTATCACAGTTGTCACTAGTGCTATATTCTCTTCTTCCTAGACACCGAGCAAGCGTGACATCTCAGATCAGTGATCACACTCAGCATTTGCATTTCCTTCCAGGTCCTTCCAGGTAAGCCAGTAGGCTGGCACCCAGCTCAAACTGGCTGATTTTCCCCTTGCCCACATTTTGAGCACCCCCAAGCTGCGGGCTCATCCTCTTGCACACCTCTCCTACCCACATCAGCTCGGCTGGCTTGTCCGGGACAACGATCCCAGACCAGAACCAGTGACACGGCTGTGCTGCCTTAATTCACACTTAAAAAAAAAAAAAAAAAAAAAAAAAAGAATAAAAAAAAAAAAACAGGATGAAGAACAGGGAGATGCTGACCATTATCTGATGGCAGTCTGCTACATGTCAGAGTCAAAACACGTGGCAGGATGAGGCCAGTATTACTGATGACATGATGTACTGTCAGGTTTGAGGTACATTTTCCCGCATACAGCCAGAGATAGGGAGAAACCACTCATGAGCCATCCTTTGAGAAAGCGTGTCCATTTCTGCCCCACTTCCCCTGCAAACCCTAAACAATGGATTTATACCCCCAAAAGTTTCCTGCCTAGCAATAAAAAATCATGTGAAGCGAGATAGTTGCTCTGAACCAGGAACAGAAGTCACCAAAATATGGCAAGGGATAAGAGCATTAAATAGCTTAGCAATGTATTTATTTTTTGGCACCTCGGCAACAATCTCCAAAATTATCCAAGTGAGATTCCTGCAAGAATTGCAAGCAGTGAACAACAGCAGGTCAAGGCAATTGACTTCTTGAAAATCTAAAAAGTCCTGTCTGAAAATGACTCAGGATATTATTTAACAATCTTTAAAACAGGTAAAAATATCAAAATGAAGTAGAACATTTTGTAGATTAAACCTTCACAGACCCTCAGTGATTACTTTCCCTCCCCTCATGACCAGCTTCTTTAAAAGGCAAAATTACTTCATTTTACAAAGCCGACGCTCCCAACTTTTCAAGTAAAGCAAAAAAAAAAAAAGAGAGCTAAGTGTGCACTAGCCTGAGAGCAGAGGATGTCTGACTGGCATGCCAGACTGCTAATCCAACCCTTAATTCCAAGAAATTATCCTCAGCAGTACAACACAAGATTGTCCACTCCCCTATCAGGGTGAGAGAAATCAGGACACAAGACCCATTTCAAAGCAGCAGATCAGGCACTGACCAGAAACACAGCGTGTCAAAGCCAGCCCAGCACTGCCAACACAAAGTGACTGAAACTCGTGAAATGAACATTAATAAGTTAATGCACTTATTATTTGCTCCAATGTCATAACTGTCAGCAGTTGTTAATTGCAAATTACGAGCTGTGATTCTGATTTTTGCAACTTGAACTGGAAGATCCACTTGCCAGCAGCCTCATTAAATGCAGGCGAGCTCCAGGCAGGCATCAGAGCCCAGGCACGAGGCCTGAGCTGGGGACAAGGCCCTTGACACAGGACAGTGACTGAAAAGCATCCTGGTTTGGCAACGAAAAGCATGTGCTTCACTTTGAACACGAGCCCATTCCTAATTTTAAGCATATGCTCAAGTGCCATGCCAAATAAAAGCCCTAAATTCCATCCTGCAAACTCTTAGGCGTGTTACATTAAAGCAGCTTCATTGACATTGAGAGCATTTTTGTAACCTCAAGTAAACTACTCATGAGGATGTTTGCAGGATTGGATCCTACCCAATTCCAGGCCAGTGACAGATCCGTAACGCTGATATTGCCTTTGGAATATTTCTCTTGTAGGCTGAACGCATTTCCATCAGATATAGACTACATTTTACGAGGAAAGTATTGGCCACTTTGATATGAAGGAAAACCCTCTGGGCTGTATCATTCTCTGTAATAAAATAAACTAAGATAGAAGTGAGATGGAAACCTGGAATCAGTAAAGTGACCGAGCTGTACCATAAAAGCTATTTACAGGCTTGAAATAATCTGATCAACGTGCAAGTCAGAAAGTTTTGCAGTTAAAGGCACAGATTTCAAAACCAGCTCCATAGCAGTCAGCCAGAGGTTCCTATATGAGCTCCATCCCCAGCTGAGGTTACTGCAAAGATTTGGCCCTGTGTCCCTGCAGCTTCTGGTGCTTGGCATGGTGGCTGCTGAGCACTTCTGAAGACCCAAAGTAGCCCAAAATGTCAGACTGTGGGCATTTTTCCCTAAAGAAGCACCCCTCCATCCCTTGGGTACAGTATTGGCCCATGCAGCAAGCAGACATCCAGATACATTTGGCTGTACTGGAGATAGTAAGAAAGAAAAATGTTCCTGCTGAAAGTTGTCACCACCAATGCAACCCTGTTTTCGTGTCCCTAACCCAAATGTATGGACTTCCTAAGCAGCCACTTCATTGGCTCCATCCAGTAAGCAACACACCATCAGCTCAAAAATGGGTTTAATAACATTAACGGGAATACCAGCTGAATAATCAGCCCTTTTATTATTATTATTTGAACACAGACTCCAGACGCCAACATGTTTCCGAGACGGCAGTGAAGAAATTGTGAATGCATCTTGTACTATTTAGTAGACACACTAAAAATGATAGAAGTATTTGCACGACAGAGGAGTTCATATCACTGTCTTTGTGGTCCCAGGCATCTCTTAGCTTATCCTGCAATGCACTTCATTCGCAGCATCTAACTAGGCCTATGGCTCCCAATGCAACACCTCAAAAGCTTACAGCTATGTAACACACAAAGCGTCGCCAGATCTGGTTTTCTCAAGAACGGTGCTACTATGTGAGATGGTAGAAAGCACAGCATATATGGCACATGAGATATATTACCTTAAAAAAAAAAATAGAAAATGAAAAAGTTGAGAATACTTTAATGCAACGTGTCATTTGCCACAAGGATTTATCATAACCCTGCTGAAATCAGTGGGGACTTTGCCATTGACTTTAAGAGGGATAATATTTCACCCTGAGTTCTCAGACATTGATCTGATCAAGTTAAAGTTTCAACACGTCATTTTCCTGTTTGTGAAAAGGAAAAAAAAGAACCCAAGCCATTCCATTTTCTTGAAGATAGCTCACCAAGACAATTTTCTACCTTCAAAGATTTTTCATTTTAATCTGTTTCAGAAGCTAATGGCTTCATTTGATAGCATCCAAAAACTTATAAAAGGAGCCTCAGTGATAGATCCTTAAAGGTACTTAAAAGTTGTAACACAATTGCTCCTCTCTACCTATACTTGGCTCCAGAGATAGTGTCAAGCACCCAAAACTAAGAAAAGAGATGATAGAAAAATATTTTCCACCAAAAATAATCTGCAGAAAATTAAAGCTTAAAGAAAACAAGAAATTGAGGAAAATTAAAACATCGGTGCCTTCCAACTCAGGATATTCTGCGATTCTCTGAAAATTAAAAGTGTTAAACCATTCAATTTTTGAGTTCCACGGTAGTATCTTGTCCAGTTTCAGCCAACACGCAGCTGTAAGAGCTTGCACCACGTGGGCAGGAATCACGGTCACTGCTAGCTGGGAGCTCTGCACTGCTCCCAGACAGCATCACACATGCTATTTTGGTAGAAAAAGACCACCAAACATGCTGAACTAAATATAAAATGACATGAATAGTTGGCCCACCAACTGATAAGGGTTTTAAGATGAAAGCTGATTAGAGAAGCAAAGGCAGGAAAACGGAATGGTTTATGCATACCCTACCCTCTTAAGCAGAAACTCTCTTGCCTCTGCTTGCTTGAAGCCTTACTGTAACCACAGAGAGGACAAAGGGCCTTTCTGTAAAACTTAATGGTGTTTAGTAGACAACCATCATTGACACTCAACTCTTTCAAGATCTTTGAAGAATCCATCTGAAATTACAGTGATTGTAAGAGCATGCACGCAGTAATCAAATCCCTTGTGCTGAATATTCCCTGCACAAATTTGGCCTCCCCGGCTCAGCTTCAGTTCAGAGTTGTTATCCTCACCACAGGTAGCTTTCCCTGACCAGAGAAAGGGGCAGCCATCATTTGGTTCACAGAAGTGTTTAGCTGCTACTTCCCTGAAAATAAGGGAATTGGGGAGGGGAGGTCTTTTGAGAAAATCAAGGGGAGATGGATCTGAAATCTGTAATGGGGAAATACCACCCTAATGCCCATACCTATTGTCCTGGTGTTCTTGTGACCACAGGGACTACATTCATAATGTACCATTGAGGTAAGGTATCATCTTTGTCAAACATGAAAATATATTCTGGCAAAGAACTCTTTTTTTCCCTATTCCACTCTCATTTACAAGTCTCAGAGATTGCCATTAGGAGAACGAAGAGGGGGAGCCCACAGGAAACCTGCAATTGTCCCAGTAAAATTCACCGCAGCACCGTAATGCAGAAATTCCCAGGTGAGAAGCTGCACAATAAATCACACAAGGTGACTGACTGTACCACGTTGTTTTCACCACAAGCAGAAGGAAGAATCTCACTAGGGTAAGAGGAACAGTGACTGAAACACAGGTAAGGCTGCATTACATCGTGAGGGAACTACTGTGAAACCATGAAACGTGGCGCTAGGTGCCTGCACTGAAGTCAGAAAATGAGCTTTTAGGACTGGAAATCTCAGGCTTCAACCTCCACACCATACCACAAGCCATTCCCTTTCAAACCTAGCTGCCAAATTAGAAGCTCACAGGAAAATATTTAAAGCAAACTACCGGATACACACGCACTCAGCACGTGCATGTCAAAGCAGACTCCCCCCTCCATGGGCACAGACCTGCCGCACACGCATCAGCGCTGCTTGAAGTTTGTTGAGGATTTTCCAGCTTGTCTTGTGAGTGAGGCTGGCGCACACCGTGCTCCAGCTGGCAAAAAACCTGCAGCTTCAGTTGGTGAAAAACCCCACAGTTTTGAAATTTGCTCTTGTGGTAAGAAAAAAGCAGAAAGTCCTTTTGAAAGCTTTTGTTACAAGATGCGAGGCAGAGCCTCCTGAGCTGGCAGCAGCCTCCTAATTAATCAGCGTAAGGATGGTGGACATTCTGGCAGGAGTCCCTGCTCTGCCTGGCTTAGCGCTGGAGGTTTTGACCTGGAAATGGAAAAAATATGAATTTCCCCGTCCCTATCCCACCCCAGTCAGGTGAACTCAGAAGAACAGAGCCTTGTTTAAAGTCTGTTTTAAAAAGCTGCACACGTGGTATAGATTCTTTCTCAAAACCATGAATGAGAGTTTCCAGAATAGTGCTTTGGGACTGACATGAGGGCTGAATCCTGCAAAATCAAGTAGGGAAAGAGAGGAAGAACGAGGGAGGAATGAGAGGAGAACTCTAAGAAAGCAACTTCTGAGCAGGAAACCATAAATCCAGCCCAGGTGTGCTAGCAGTCTCCTCTGTGGGAAGTGCTTTCTGGAAGTGGCAGAGCCTTGAGACACCGTAAGCATTTGGATTTTGCAATTAAAAGCTTTCCGGAAATTGGCCATCATTGTTTATATCAAATCAGTTCTTTCAAATGTGGATTTTCTCTTAGATTTCCTACACTATTTACAAAAAATAACAACAACAACAAAAATCCGCCCACTTTTCAAACCTGACTTGAGCATTTTCTGTTTCAAGACAAAACCAGGCTAAAGCATCCATTTATATGTACAACCATATAACTCCTCTCTAGAATTCAGTTTAATTTCTGCCTTTACATTTAAAACACTTCAGACAGCCGAAGAAGTTTCTCATTTCAGCTGTGCCTCGCTTTAGAGTCCCATTATTTCGTCTCAGCCATAAGACTGTTTTGTTTTTAATACACTTCCACTTTTCAACTGCCTTTCTGGGCCTCGGGCTTTGGCAAAATTCGGCTGTGATTAACAATATGCTGTATGCTTGCTCTCCGCCCTTGGACTTGTTGCGCTCAGGTTTTTTATTTCCAGTCTTCACTGTGTTGGCTTTTATTTTAAGCAAGTCATCTAACTCTGCTCCGAATGCTACAGTACTTTACAAACCTAGGAAGTAGTTTATTTATTTTTCACCTTGAGGTACACTTCACCCTTTGAGATTATTAAGCACAGTGGCTATTGTGTTTGGCTACTGTTCAGACGGTGCAGTATTCAACAAACTCATAAGATTTTTCCAAGGGAACCTGAAATCATATCGGCCAGCTCTCACAGCCTCCAGCGCTTCTTGTGAAAGTCAGCAATCCTGATCCTTGCCACACATTTTTATTGGTCTTTTCAAAAGAAGATCAGTATCACCAGGTCTGTAATTTCAGAAAGAAAAAGGAATCGAAGGGAACTGATGTGCAAAGCCAAGAGACTGGAGCCACGGACACCTCCCAGACCCTTGTGCTCCCTGACCAGCGCTCGGCTACAACCGAAAAATCAGTGCAGGATGAGGAGAGCCCCCCAGAATGAATCGATTTACCCACCCTCAGGAGTGGGCAGTTAAGACCAAATCTTGGTCCCATTTCTTGTTTTCTCTCAGGCTCCACCTGGGTCTTTCAGTGGAGGGCAGACAGAATGAAGTTCTCCTCTCACATCTTTGGGGCCTCCTCATCCCTAGGTCTCAAGAACAGGGGAAACTCAGATTGCGAAAATCTGTATCTTTGCTTAGGACATGGCTTTTGGGGAAAGGAGCCGCTCCCTCTAAACCTTCCCACCTCAATGGCACATGCTGGGGAACTGCTGCTCACTGTGCTCCTTGGCTGAGCAGAGCTCAGTTTTCAATAAAGCCGTCTGACTCCATGCAACATTGAGTACAAACCTCTTTTTTCTCCTTTTTTTTTTTTTTCTCTCTCCCCTTTCTCCTTTGCCCATAAATCAAAGAAGAAAGGATCAAATGGACAAAACAACAAAGTGGTAAAGTGCTCACTTCGGGGTTGTAGCCAATCTAATTAATTTTTCATTTAGGTCTGATGTATTAGAGGCCAATCAATCAGGGATTATGTTTACAGAGTTGTAGAAAGAGAGGAGACCAAGTCCTCATTTGTTGTCTGGGCTGTCCAAATTAGTCAGTTAAACGATCCCAGGGGAGATCATAAAGGATATGAATAGGTTCTTGTAAGTACCTTTCTTTTAATTACAAACCAAACAGTCAACACTTCCCGCAGTCCTTGACTTCCTGCCTGAAGGGCACACTGGGCTTCTTGGAAGCCAGATGGACCATAGGGACTCAGGCCGCCCTCCTTTCAGACAGCGCAGAGTTACTTTGTCCCAGAGCATCCCCTTGAGCTTGGGCTGTGCATCCAGCAGGAGCCGGCATCCAGCGAGCCCCCTGCACTCAGCAGGCCCCAGTTTGTCTTAATTCTTCAGAACAAGAAGTGGTATAAATGCAACCAGAGCTCATCTGCAGGACCATTCCACTTCCAAAAGGACACAGATAGGTTTATAAGAGAATCAGAATCAAACCTGACTGTACGGTATTTTCATTTTGTAATTCAAAGCTCTTTTGAAGGGCAATTTAGCAGATTCTATCCGCAACAGTCATGCCAATGCTTTACTCTTTCAGTCTCTGCTGCTTGACTTTAAGTTACAGCATCAATGAAGACCATTGGGGCTTATTCCCCCAGAAGTGCAAGATTTTTGCAAGGCACTTGTTTTGTCTCATATAATTAGCCAGGCTACAGAGGCAGCGTATGGCTCTTAGAATATTAATGGTCCTTAATAGCAACGAGTCAATACAGTGACAACTAAGCAGACAGATGGCTTCAAATGGCCTGATGAACACGGAGGGAGAGAAGGGGAAGAGAGAGAGTCACTCTGTTATTCTGACGTGACCTTTTCCTACAGTCATTTCATGTGGTGAGTTCCCAAAGACCTTTCTAGACCTGAAATGACCAGCATTGAAAAGTTGTTTTCTGTGTTTGGAAGCCAAGCTTCTCAGGTGGGGCAATGCACAGCATGTCCAAAGGCAGCTCTTCTGCATTGCCTCTGGTGAAATGCAGACCTAGCACCCATGATGCCTTCCTTGCACAACAGACACGAGCCACAATAACTGCAGCTGTAATTGTTCAGGACAGAAGCAGTCCTCATCGCTGCAGATATTTCAAATTCTTTATATCATCATGATTTGAAAGTTCAGCAATTGACTCCATAAAATCTCAAATTAACAGAAAACTCAGAACATTAGGGCAGCTTGGACCCAGAATTTCATTCCTGAAGTTTTCTCTTCACCTGCCACAGCAGCATACTTGCTTGGAACACAGTGTGTTTCCATTTTTATAAGTTTATGGAGTGCTATCATTTTGTGCATGAGCTATACTTAGTATCTCAGGGAATTGAGGGCACAAGGAACAATAAATAACACAGAAATAGAGAGGAGATTGGGCCTTTTTTTTATATGATGAATTTTTATATATGAGAACAGAGCTTGAGAGTGCTCCGATTTGGCTTTTATTACAAGCTCACTGGCTAGCCACCCTAAAAACACAAAAAGCAGACAGCAGCGATAGCCTCAAATGGCTGCATCCCAATGCCACCCATAACCTTCACTGATATAGTTCAGGGATACTGGAACACAATGCCATCCTGTCCCAGCCCTGTCAGGCTGGAGCCCTCTGTCCTCCTGCACGGCAGAGTCTAATCTAAATCAATTCAAGCTGATGCAGAGCAGCTCTCCTATAGATAAACTGACTTGAAGGAGTCTAAAGCTCTTATGGAAAAAGCCTGGATGCCCAATTGGTCCAAGTACTGTGAAAAACAAGAAAACTGGCAAGATTTTCTCAAATGACAAATTTAATTGCATTCAAACCAGCTTTTCCAACAAAGTGATTGTGCTTGTAAAACATTATTTACAATTTTTGAGAATATGGTTAAATGCTATTGTTGAAGTCAAGCTGCCTTGAAAATCCAGTGCCTATAAACAGATCAAAACCAGAGAGCTCTCAGTTCTGAGGCTGACAAAACCAGGCTTAAACCTGAACAATTCACGTAAGAACAGCCATACTCACATACAGCAGTGTAATGCAGCACCAACATCATGGGTCAAAACACGTTTCGATTTTTAAAAAGTTGCTTTTGATAAGCAGATGACATGTTCCTGTGTTTTGTGCAACAAATCAGTTCTTATAAATAAGAATTGAGTATAGGCAGAGCCTGCCCCTGTTGCTCTAGGGGGAAAAGGCAGCAGGGCTTTCTTACAGCTAGTCCACAGAGGCAGATGAGGAACAGCTGCAATTATTCTGGCAGGACTAGGTAGGAAGGGCTGGGACTTGAATCCATTCAGAAGGGAACAGCTAAAAAAGAGTTTGTTGTGCTCCAAGGGATGGTGATGTGAGGGCAGAATGCATTTACTCTAAGCACTGCTTCTGTTTCATTGACACCGTTTTTCTTAGCTACAAAGGTGCATTTCCAGCTTAGGTGAACATGCAATAAAGCATCCTAAGCTGGACCCAGACTTCAGGCTAAATTGTATTCATGCCCCAAAACTGGAGTCTGTGTGATAAAAGAGTTGTTGCTGGTGGATTCATCAATACGAAGGCAATGACAATACGGGCTTAGCCCTTATATTGCTTCAGTCTGCATAGTACAAACCAGCAGTGGAGAAGCCTCTGGTACCCACTGGCTGCTACTATCAAAAACTCCTCTTGGCTGGAAATTTTGTGCAAAAGTCTGCCTCCCTTGTTGGACTTGTTTATTGGGAACAAAATCCTTTCTGAGAAAAGAGACTTCTTCATAAGTATCTAAACGTTAGTTTTCCAGTATTTAGTGTCTTTCTTTTTAGATTTTATGTTTTACAAGAAATCGTTAAAAAACACCCCTAAGATTCCCTAAATGTATGGAGATCATATTTTTACTGAATCTGATCCAGTATTTTCTTGGCTCAGAGCTTTAGGGCACTCTATCTGAAGCAGGGACAGACCATTTTTGAAAGCTCCCCTGAGAATAGAAAACTGTTTCTAACTCAGCTTCACTTTCAAAACCCAGCATGTCATCCAAAACAAAGACGGAGCCCTATTTCTGAAAACCAGAGGAGACGTGGCCTCATAAACCAGAGTCAATGAGACCCCTGAGATGAAGCAAACAGAGGAGGAGCAGCTTCTCCTCACCTCCTAAGCATTAGCTACAGGCAAGAGCCCATCCGTACTTAGCTTTCATTGCTGGCTCATGCTGGAAAATAAGGAATTGGGTAATGCAACCCTGCTCTGTTAGTCATAACAAATACTCGTATAGTTTTCCTCTTCAAAATCTGTGTGACAAATCTGATCTATGAGTAGGAGGAAAGGCTCTGCAGCAGATGGGAATGTCTTTTGTGCTTATGCAGGTGCATCCACACAATCTTTTGTCTAGCTAGGGAAAAATGTGAATCCGCAGTTCCTCTATGCAAAACCACACCTGCTCAAAGTCACGCCAGCGGAGAGCCATGACACGATGCCATGCGGTTCGGTCTCTGCTGTAATAGGATTCATGACAAGATGGGTGGCTATCTGTTCCCAAAGTCATAATAGAAATCCCTATGGGCTGTAATGAGCAATCCTCTTCTAGCCATGTTAGAGTGGTAATGCTGTATATGGGATTTAGCCTTTTAATTACCAGTCTGGAATAAAGCTTTAATCCAGTGTTCCTGTTCCTGAAAGGAAACTGCTTTTGAAGTGACATAAATCCAAACTGTTAGGCTGAGAAAGTTACTTTAATCCTCAAGCATTTATACTATCTTTTTTTATACAACAAAAATAATTGATTAAAATAAAGCACAAAAAATGAAAAAAAAAGTAGTTGGCAGAATGCTAACTCCCTCCCATTTGTGAAGCTATTGATCAAAAATGCTAAGGTGCCAGTAACAAGTCAATCCAGCTTTTCCTGGCAAGAGCTGTCAGCAATGCCTTGAAAAACAGCGGTTTCTTATCTTTGCACATGGGACTGTGCAGGATGGGAACCAAATGCTGTTGTCAGAGTAAGTGCTTTGTACTCCTTGCTTTACTTTGAATCACAGCATGGCTTGGGTTGGAAGGGACCTTGAAGCCCATTCAGTTCCAACCCTCTGCTCTGGGCTGGTTGCCACCCACTGGATCAGGCTGTCCAGGGCCCCTCCAACCTGGCCTTGAGTGCCTCCAGGGATGGGGCATCCACAGCTTCTCTGGGCAGCTGTGCCAGGGCATCACCGCCCTCAGAGTAAAGAGTTTCCTCCTAACATCTAGCTTAAATACCCTCTTCTATTTTAAAAGCATTCCCCCTTGTCTTATCACCATCAGACCGCATAAAAAGTCAGTCCTGTCCTGTTTATAAGCCCTCTTCAAGTACTGGAAAGCCTCAATAAGATCTCCCTGGCACCTTCTCTTCTCCAGTCTGAACAAGCCCAGCTCCCCCAGCCTTTCTTCATAGACGAGTCGCTCACACACCTTATCTTCTGGCAGCAGTTGGGTTATTTCACAGAAAATGCTTTCTGCAAGATCCTTTCCCTGTCTTGCAGACCCTTTTGCTGGGGAGAACATTAGGGCCACAGAGGTCGGCTTTGGCTATACTCAATCCTTATTTACGAGACACTGAAGTGTCTAGTTGCACAGTTTCAGTTGCACAAAATGCAGAAGCATGTCATCCACCAACCCAAAGCAGCTTTCTCTTGCCTCGTCTTCTCTCTACACTTTTGGGAAGCTGACCCACAGCTCCTCAGTTCCTAACGTGCCAAGGAGATGCGTAGCAGGCCCAGCACAGGGGAGCATCAGGCAGGGCTGGTGCACCTGGTGCACTTGGGCATCAGGTGGTACCCACAAAGGCTGAAGAATGGGTCAGGTGAAGCAGATGGGAAATGGGATGCCACAAGTAATGAAAGAGGAATGCTAGAATCAGGCATACAAATCTTGCTGATTTTTAAAATTTAGTTTAAAGTATAATCATTAGCTTTGAGCCCTCCACTGAGCAGAGGAGGAAGTTTGCTTTGAGACACCTTTTACTTTCAGTCCATGCCTGAAAGGTGCACCTGGCAGCTGTGAAGTCCAGGAACTTATTCACCTTGACGCTAAAGAAACATCAAAATCTAATTTCTGAAAAATGTGAGTTTTTCACACTGGCCACAACAGCACATCAAGCAGGCCATGTGTAGGACAGCTGACTGACATTTCTGACAGAGCACCTTACGCAGCTGCCCACACTTGGCACGTCAGAGTTCTACAGTTATATTTTTAGAATAGAAAGCTGCAAGACTTTATTTCTCTTAATGGCATCTGACACCATACAAAGCTAAATTGCTTCTGTACACATTTGCCGACCATTCTTTCATAATGACTGTTCAATCCATATGAAATCAGAACAGGCAGGAAAAAATACCAAGGAGATGAAAGGAAGAAGGAAAACCATTCCACAGTATGCTAACCCAATTCAACATTCAATATAGAAAAGAAATTGCTACCTACCAAGAGCAGATGTTCCTTACAGCTCATAAGCACCCATCAAACGCTAGGTCCCTGGTCATACACACACTCACTCACAGCTTTGATCTCTAATGTCACCCAGGTGAGTAATTTCAACTACTTAAAATAAAACCTATAAAGGGGCACCTGTTGTTATTTGCATTCACACAGCATACAAAGGTTCCACATATGGATCATGGCTCAGCTGAGCTAAGGTACATATTAGGCACCTATACACACACAGAAAAATGGATTGGTCTCCAAGAGCTGTGAGCTACAGGTTTTTCTCTGCAGTTCCTGTAGCAAAATGCACTTTGTCTCATTTATCACAGGCTCATCCACCCGCTTCAAGTTCAAAAGACCTCATCTCCAATGCTACTTGAAACAGCCAAGTAAACTGAAAAGCCTTCAAAATACCTTCCAGTCCCCACGTAGAATTTCCCAAAGCACCTGGTTCATACACATCCTACTGTGTCATCTGGCTGTGCTTCTCTACTACTAATTCTTATTTGAAAACAAGACCTGACTTTAATTAAACTGGATCTCACATAATGTACCTGGGTGCCAGCCACAGCATACATCATGACTGAAAGGGCACTTGTTTGGTAAGGTGACAAAATAGCTGTGCTTCTGCATGTGTTTGGAAGTAATGCCAGCCCCAGGGGTGTCCAAAGGATGGAGTGCACATCAGCTCCCAGTATCTAGTCTGTGCCTAACTGAGCATTAAGCCCCCAAAAAGCCCAACTCAATCAGGACCACCAAATTTAGCCTCAATTCTGACACAGACTGTAAGAAGAAAGCTGAATTCTATTAAGCTAGACACATGTATTTCATACACTTGTGCTTTATACATTTTTCAACAGCAGAAACAGCCTCTCCTATTGCTAAACCAGTTTTCAAAGCCAGTCTTCAAGGAATGAGAATTTGGACAAAGGAAGCACGTTTCAAGCAGTTCACCATATGCAACCTGTCATCAGAAGTGATGGATTAACCAGAACATACATTTCTTTGACAGCATAGCTTGAAGGGCTTGGTGAGCCCAAGTTCTTTTCCCCTCAATCATGCTGGCCTACATGAGAGATTTCTTTTTTCCTCCCTTACCCCACATTTACATCCAGCCCACTGGCAACGTGCCTTACAAATTCTGCAGTGACTCCTGAACACCCAACAAATTGTCATCATTCTCCCAAGCCAAAACCCATCCCCTCCCAACAGCCAAACTGGCTGTGCCACTCAGCTAATCAAAATAGATCACTCATAGTGGTTTGGTGGCACCAACACATTTTTCTGTCTGATGTCCTAAAGGATACAGCAGAAGGACTATCATTATAAGATTATACCTCTATCCACATCTCATGTCAGAAAGCTTTCCTCCTGCTGGACAGCAAGAAATTTTCAGACATAATTAACCATCTGAGGCCATCCATTATTTTAATGAGTCTGCTGAAGAGCACTGTTCTCTGATAAAAGGCACATGGGAAGGCAGAAGCTCTCATTATTTCCCAAACAGAAGCAAACTGCAAAAGGGGGGAAAAAATCCTTACACGAAAACCAGAGAGAAGATGTAGACTGCCTCTAATGTCATGTTTTAAACCTGTGAAGACAGATGCAAAGGTAATGTTGCCATTTTCCCAATAATGACAGATGGTGGAGACTCCTCTCACTGTAATGTTAAAGGTGGCACTGGAACTGGAGCTACAGGCTTTGCCAATCTCCATCTATTTGCAAAAGCCGTCTTCAGAGGAGAGAAAGTTAGAACAAGGAGCACACAGGTTCGCTGTCAGCAGTAGAATTAATTGCCCTAAGTAAGACTGATTCCCTCCTCTTCGCTCCTGCACTGTTTCAAAGAGTCACGTCAAACTTCCCCTCCAGAAGTGCTTTGCAAGGATATGAGGGAGTTGCTCTTAGCTAGGCCAGCACAAGAAGCAGGTATTCAGGGAAATGGGGCCTAAACCACAGCCAGCCCCAGTGCAGGGCAGAGCAGCACTGCTCACCATTCCCAGCTGCCTCGCGGGGCTCCTGCCAAGTGCCACCCCACAGGGCATGCAAAGCTCTGCCAAAAACCAACAAAAGCACTGGCTGTGACTATGTGACTTCAGGTCCCCTATGCAGAGAAGGAGGAGATAAGGCAGGCTGTGAGAAATATCCTTGAGAAGGCACAGAAAAAAGCAAGTTAAAACAACCAGCAAAGCTATCAGCAGCATTAGGAGACTCAAAGAGCTGGAAAGGCTACAGACCAGAAGAAAGGCCCCAGGAATCTGTGAACACACAGCATTTAAATGAGCTGACTCTGTGTAGACCTCTGAAGTTTACCACCTCCAGTTTCCAAGAGCCGTGGGGACATCTGGCCAGAGGATTTAAGAGATTACCGAGCTATACAAAACCCAGCAGCCACATGCACAGATGCTGTAAAGCTGGTATGTTAGCAACCAAAATAAAGACAAAACATCTTCCCCATACAACCCATGTTGGTCGAGTTTCTTCAACAGCCTTCCATGAGCATCAGGTTCCTTTTGCACCTCAGCAGCCAAGCAGGGTCTCTGTCAACATCAGCTGGAAAGCCCCCAAGTGTGATACGCTGCGCCCTAGACAAAGCAGTTGGGAGGGAGCCCGGGGCAAAGGTTCTCAAGCTGGTTGCAGTTGCAAGGAAACAAAATAATAAGCCAAAATTAATAAGCTCAACTGCCTGTTTTGTTTGCAGCAGATTTGAAGCAGGACTCAGCCCAAGAGAGTCCTCGAAATGGCTGCCAGTGTGCCCAGGGTAATTGTGCCGTACTGATTACTGGCTGAAAGGTTGGCTAAGCAAGAGTAGCTCTGAGTGGAAGCACAAAGAGAACATGTTACAGAGGTCATAAAAGCACTAAACCTATTATCTCAGTATGTAATAAACATCATCCAAAGCAAAGAGATTATAAAGCCTAAGAAGAGTGGAAAATCCTGACGCGCCAAGTTATTTTCAGCTAATCTGCATTAATACGGTAAACCAGCACATTAGCACGTAGGATTAAAGTGGAACCCCAAAGCCAAGCAGTTGGAAACATTTTGTTTTGAGAGCAAAGATGATGGTTTCCAGCGTCAGAAGAGCAAATACAGCACAGCCTATCCAGGTAGCATCCTGCACTCCCATGTTGTCTAAAATGGCTGTGGTACTCTTTTCAGCTGTACGCTGAGTAAAAGAGGATAAGCACAGAAAGTAATTATATGAACCATCTAGACAGAGAGGCTTGCAAATAAACTCCTCTGTAGTCCTGACCTCTGCTGTTCACTCCAAAAGCTTTCACACTGTCAGCACGTCTTGCTGAAGGCCCTGCCCTAGCCATCCCTAGCCCTAACCCATCCTTGTTTTGCTGCTGAGCCTCTGACCTCTGGTCTTCCAAGTATGTGCAATAATAGCTGTCAGGCTCCCCTTCCTGCTTCAGATGGCCACAGATTGCCTCAAGATCTTCAATAAAATGTTTCAAGACCACTAGGACATCACATGAGAGCTCAAGGAAACCCTGGATTATTGGCTGGGGACCCAACCCTCCTCACCACTACTCAGATGAAAATTTAGGCTCTGTAAGAAAAAACAAGTACTCAAATATTTGTTATGCAAAGATTAACGGAGTATATGACAACCTGACAAGAATGCTCTGACTGCGTGAAGCTAGAAGAATCTACCTAATTCACTCATGGTTTCACCATTCGAGTGTGTTATTTTGATTTCACTCTTATTAGGCATTTAGACAACTTGACAAGATCAGTACTTACTCATCTTTCTTCCTTAAGTCTATGAAGAACTGAAATTATTCTTGCTGTAAGCAGAGGAAAGCAAGCCTATCAGACACAGCTTTGCACCTAGACCCTACAGCCTGAGTAGCCCATGAACCAGCTCTGAGCTTTACAATCACTGTCTGGATTCATCTATTACCACTTAGAGTTTGTACTCTGGGACTGCATAGATCCCCTTCTGCTCTTTTGGATTCACCTGCTTCTATGTAAGCTTACAATATTTATTTTTTATGTTGCCTCGGGGGGATGTGCATGATGTCAAGGAGCCTGCTCTTTGACGGTTATTCAATAGGCACACAGGAACTTAGGTCAATAGATGATATATTATTTCATTCAGCCTACTACACAAAGGAAAATCCCTTTATACTATGCTTCATATTGTTTTACATAGCTGTTCCTTTTAATTAACCAAGATGTACAGGCTGGCCATAGCTCCTATTCTACATGTGACAATAAATAACTAGTGAAACCGAAAGACGGAGAAGAGATCTGACAAAGTCGAGGATCACTTCAATGCCCCTGGATCACAACTTGTGTAAGATCTAAAAGTGAGGACAAGTGCAGAATTGAAATGTAAAGTCCCCTGGGTCTTCATGCCAAAATCACTCATGGAGTTTTCATTCCAGTAAGTAAACGAAATGCTATCAACTGGGCTGGTTTCAGGTTTTGTTTTCCCCAAGACTGTGTAAGACTTTTCTTCCTACATAAGGCTGGAGCAAGTCAATATTTTGATGGGATCGCTGAGACATAAACAAGGCAGGCAACAGCGTTGTTTGTATGGTTGGTATTTAATCTCCCTGAAAGGGAATGCTGAACCTTTTCAAAACACCTGGGAGGATTTTATTACTAGAGTACCCCTGTGGCAGGAGAATTTGAAAATAATCAGTTCCTTGCTCACTGCTTGCTTTGACCCCTTTGCACAGGACACAGTCTGGAATAGCAAAAAAGATCTCCAGCAGATAGAGACAGAGACTGCAGAGGTTTCCTCCCACATAAAAAAAAAATAATAATAGTAATAAAAAATGAAGAAAACAGTAAAAACTCCTACGTGCCTGTGGATGAGGCACAAGGCTCAACGGATGATGCACTGAGAAGGAAACTAGACAGATACAGCAGCTATCCACCACATTCTGGGAAATATTAAAACCCCATTCCTCTGCAATTAAGTGGGATCTCAGTGCCATGCAGTTCTTGAAGCTGTTTTTCTTCCTCTGTGTTGAAATGAATGTGTTTATCTACAGGGAGATGCAAGAAATGAGAACAAGGAGGCCTTTGAAGGCAGCCTTTGTGGCATTCTGCCTAATGATTCACCTGTCTATTAGTCACCTAATTTCACAGTTCATAAACTTTAAAGGTTGCAGTTATGAACAGGTCCAGTGGTCCTGGGATGCAAAAGTACTCATCTTCCATATAGAAAAAGAAAATTGCTTTACATGATGCTGCTCTCAGCTGGTTTTAATTCTCAAATGTAGGTATGTGTGAGAAGAGAGTAAACCCATTTAAGAAAGTCCATCAGCACCAACACTTTGGGATCTGAAAGGCAGAGATGCCTGCGTGCATCAGCTTGCTCGCTAAGAAACCCAATGTGTCCATTTTGAAACATTTCCACAACAAAGCTGTATTTTCTTACAGATAACGGCCCACAGCTGCCATCGGAACACCAGACCCAGCGTAGAGCTGGGTATACATGTCACCACTCCCACTGCTATGGAAGCTTTTCTGTCACTGGAAGATGACTAAGTCAGTCTCCTTGCTGTTTATGTACCGTCACAGTTAACTGGATTTGGGCTACATACTTGAAAACTGTTGCAAGAGCAATATAACTTGGAAAATGAAATCCTACCATTATTAGCAGACTGTGATCCAATGTCACGGATGAGGTGCCTATGGCACTAGGCTTTCTATAACCGGAGAACATAAAAAAGTCACAATAGGAACTCATCAAGTTCACCACTATTATTTCTCAGGAGGATTCCGGCTCTTCTGTAGTCAGTAGTTCCATGCAAGCAATGACTTAAATACGAAGAGTTAAAAGAAATTTTATTCCAGAAATGCTTTTTAAATCCTGTTAACAGTTCACTGTTAATTTCCCTGGGCACATGAACAAAATTACTTTGAAAACACAAGAATCAGCTGGCAAATGTCAATGGCACGGTAATGGATACATCCTGGAATTTGCCCTATAGGCAGAAATTCATTTGCCATCACCCCTCAAGCAAAACCCTGAGTAAGCAGCTGTTTTCATAAGGTAAAGGCCAACACCTGTGCTCTGCTTTGGGACAAGCAGGGAAAGAAAATGAATGCCCGGATGTCCCCAGCTTATAGACATTCCGGGTAAATTTTATCTTCAGTCCCACCTCATATTAGCTGCCATGGTTTGCTGCAACCTTGGTTTGCACGACCTGCAACCAGCTGAAGCATGGCTGGGCACACTGGAGAAGCTTTATCTCTCAGAGGAGAAAGAAAAGTCGAACACCGAGTCTGTTCCACAGCAAGCGGAGGAGGGCAGTGAGCATTAAACCTTTGATGGCAAGTGGTAGGCCCAGCTGGCAGGGAAGAATTTGGAGGCTGAAGGAAATCGGTTGCGCTGAGGATCACAAAACAGAAGTTGTGCATAAAGAGAGCAAGGAATTACTTGTTGAATTGACTGAAATGGCAGAGGCCTGAGGTATTCAGGAAAATCAAGCAGGAAGCACAGAGGCAGGTGAGCTCCTACATAGCTCAATGTTCAGCACCATCTCTCTCATTGACCAGGAGCTCATGCCTTGAGCTATATGTATTTGACAGAAGAGCCCCTCGGTGGCTGAACAATATAAATCAGAAAATAAACCACTTACAGCCATGAACTTTAATCCTCAAAAACTGTTCTTCTAATACTTGAAAGTATGAAACTAGGAATAACACACAGCAACAGAAATATATTTCAGCAAGCAACCTGGTGTACTGCTTGTCTCAGTTTCTAACTGAAACTTTCTCTCAGTGTCTGCTACAAAGCTGTGTTTTGGTTCTAGANGAGCGAAAGGCTGTGTGGGGTTTCCAGGCCTGCCTGCTGAAACCAGAACACTGCTGGTGTTTGATCCTCAGATCTGGAGCCTTCAAAAAGTCTGCTCTTCGAGAAGAAGCTTGCCTGAGTCTGGGAATATGCACAAATCATAATTTCCCATGGATGAATTGCATATTAACTGATAAGCAAATAGTGACCAACAGATCTTGAGGCTTTTTGATCTGAGTTACTGTGGTGACATTTTAGAAACCTCACCACCACCTGGAATGGATGGCAAAATGAAGTTTTTTCTTTCTTAGTGAATGACGTGTATGCTTTGCTGACTGCCATTTAGGAAAAGAATGATTGCCATTGAGAGGCTTAGCCTCAGTGTAGGCTTGAAAACTAGCAGCCCGATTTTCAAAAATGCCCAACCACTTAGTTTGACAGACAAGCCCCATTTTTCTAAATTAAGCATGTTAGGTTGGACTCATAAAGCAATATTTTGATTTTAAAAAACATTGGAAATCCAATGGAAGCTATATTTCCAGTCCACCAATAGCTGCTGAGTTCTAATCATCTTTGTAGATGGGCTAAGTCATTTAACTCTGCAGTGGAAACCAAATCTTTTCAAAGCTGAGCCCTCAAAGGTTAAAGGAGAAGCAACATTGCAGTAATGTCGCAAGTGATTTCCTGAAAACACATGCAAAAGTATCAGAATAGATGCCATTTCCAAGAAGAAAATAAACTATCAGAAAGAATGCAAATTGACAAGTGCCATTATTCTTTTCTTGACCAGTCCTTGATATCTCTCAATTGTCCTAGTTTTTTTAAAAGGAGGTTGCCATAGCAATATTACAGAACCTGCAAAACTGTCCCAGCTATTCATCACTGGAGATTAAAATACATTATGAAATGGGTTTTAATATATTATAAATTATACATACTGCCATACCAAATTCTATTATAAAACAGGCTTTAAATAACATATTGTAGAGCTAGAGTAGCTGTCCTGCAGTTCAGGTGGAAGATTGCTTTGTATTATAAAGTCTGATTTTTCAGGCTCGCTAATGGCCCCAAGAAGGAGTCATCCACTATGAAATTCTATCTCTGGTGTTTTATTCATCGCCAGGATTTCTCCAAGCAGCTGGGGCTGGAGGGAGACACAGGGTTAGATTCAGTGTGGCTGCCTGGGCACCTGGTGTCATTCAAGATGCTGCAGCAGAGCCAAGACTTTCATGTGGGGCCAACAGAGGCAACAAAGAAGCCACGGGACAATGCTGCTTTTCTAGACAGCAGCTAAAAGCCAGAAGTGATGTCCCAGGGCATCTCTAGTGGCACGAGAGGCCTGTTTTAAACTGAACAGAGCCAGAGAAAGAGAGGTTAGCAAGAAAGTAATCAGATTTGCTTTTAAAAAGGGTCTTGCCTTAGCATTTGTTTTCCCTGTGTTTAGGAGGGCAATGAAAAGTTACACAGCCTGAAGTTCCTCCCTGAATTCTTCCTTTCATCCCATATAGCAGCATGTTTAGTGACTACAAACCGGTTTTAGCTTCTGGGTTGGAGAGAGACTCTCCAGAGCTCAAGTTTGACAAGGAAGATCTCTTCACTTTCAGGTCCCAGCCATGAACCACCTGAACCTGAAGCACTGGGACACCTTGCTAAGCACCATGGGCAGGAGCCCGCTGTGTCGCCCTGAAGGTAGCTGGTGTCACACCCCAATAACACAGTACTCATTCCTCCAAGGGAATTTCAGCCCTACAAGCAGCAGGGAGAGCAAGAAGTGTAAGTGGCCAAAAAAGCCCTCCCAAATCCCCAGGCGAGCAGAGGGCTGTAGTCAGAAGTAACTCCTGGGGCCTGTTGGAGCAAAGACCAGCTCCCTGCAGGGCTGCAGAGCCAGTTCCTGGGTACTGCACACAACAATTAATCTCACAAATAACAGTAGTCCTTAGCAACAAATAGGATCTTTTGTACAGTACTATCTTTGAAGTGCCTTGCCACTTTTATACCCACTTTACATGAATATTTTGAGCTTAAAAATCACTGCTTGCAGGAGTTTGTGTTAGAGTGCAAACACTTGTGGGATCTCAGGAAACACAAACAACGCACCCAAGTGCCTTATCGGATCAGTGCCACCTCCAAGGTGCTTTCACTACCAGCCAGCTCTTCCGGGTGCTCTTCTGCGGCTGGATGACTAGCAGCCAGCCTAGCTCACATCAGAGAGCTTCATACTCCAGATTTATGCTGTTCTTCAGCACACTGTGTCAAATGCAGTTTTCCTGATTGCACTTTAGGATTGCGGTTTTTGAGCCAGGCAGCGGTAAGGGCAAGAACGCTAAACGGACCGTGTCTCTTAGCAAGCAAGTCACAATCTTTATGACTAACGCTATCTGTCACGGGGAGACGGCAGAGGCTGTGGGTTTCACTAAAGCTAAGCAGCGTCTTCTTTCCCACAGAAAGTCAGGCTCTTATGTACAGAGGGCTCACACAACTGGAGTTACACCAGAGCTCTGCATAAATCTTGGTGGCATTTACTGTTTTTCCGAGCAGCAGACAAGTTGTTTCCCGTCTTGCTAGTGGAGCAACGCATTTCATTAACCTGGCTTTTATTCATGCTAACTCAAAAGGTCAGAACCAGTAGCCTGAAAGAGTTTCCTTGCTTTAACAATGAAGTTTGCCTACTGATGAGCATCAGGCACTGCTGAAGCCTCAGAAATAAACATTACGCTCAGAGGTCCCTTAGGCATGGCAAACTCCCTGTGTATCCTGCGGCTGTGGAGCATGAGAATTTCACATGGAGTCCTCTGCCTGCTGCTACAGAAACACTGCCTCAGATCTAAGCCTTCCCAGACTTTTCTGTGGTTTTAATCACACCCCTTGTGCACATGACACACGAGAGCCCTGACATTATCTGAGCTCATCATCAGTCTCTTCAGGAAGACAAACCTGTACGTATTTGACTTGTGTGATCTGCGCGTTGTTTATGTCTGTATCAGAAACCCATCCTAAATAAACTCTGAGCCTGAGGTTTTTATGATCTTATGCCATCCAAGGGTTCAAATAGACAACAGCTTCCCATTCAGAAGATCACACACACAGCCAATGGAGTCAATCAATCTGCTTGGCTTCCTTGCCCGGCCTCAAGAGCAAGACCCATGCCTGTGCCCTTAAACTACATGGCACTGAAGGTCAGCATCTGTTACACAAAATGAAATAAGGATGCAAGCTGCATAGGAATCTCAGTCCACTTCTGGATAGGCAAGAAAACTAGATTCCTTCCTAAATGAGACTACAGTTCAGCCTTTGCGCTCCTGTCCTTCCTGACTCTCTGTGCTGCCTTCACCACCATTACGGAGGTACCCAGCCTGCAAGTATCCTCTGCTTCAAGTAACAAAAGCCATCGCTTCTGACTGATGCCCAACTGGAAGTGCAAATTTCAGATTCGCATGCGATACTGCCCAAACTACTTCCCATTTTAATTTTTTTTCAGTCATTTTGTGTGTAGCAAACTCAGCTGGCATGCTAATTTCTGAATGCTTTGGACGCTGAAATTAGTATTTGTATAATACATCTTGAACGCCACAAAGGGTTCCTCCAGATGAAAGGCTACAGCCTGAATTCACCCTCAGCAGAGTAGATGGAAAGACTCATTCTGTATTCACCCCAAGCATGGGCTGAGTTTGCAGCTTCTCAGACACCAGAGAATCCAGCCATGAGGCATTAACTCATCAGGCACCAGACTTCAATAGTCTTGCTCCTTAAGGAAACACTTCTGTTTCCTGGAGTGTTGCATGCTGATCCTGGCATGCTGGACAGGAGAACATTCCCAGCAATCTCTCACACCAAGCTGGAGGAAGAGGTGAGTAAGCCAACACACGGAGCTACCATTCAGAGGGACCTCCATGGACTGGAGAGTCAGAAGGAAGCTTCATGAAGCTTCCAAGCAAAAGGCAGGTCCTCCACCTGGGACACATGCAACTATACAGGGCGACCAGCAACTGGCTACAGAGCAACTTTGCTATTAAAAACAAAACAAAACAAGCAACAGGGGGCATGGTTTAGTGCCAGGATAGTCACTCTAAGATGGACTTAGCACCTGAGAAAGACCTATGTGCTAAAATATGTCAATTCATCGGCAATGCAGAATCCCCAAATACAGACGCTGACACAGAGAACTCCAGCTTGGGGGTACGTATTATAAAGATCTGGCCTCTCTCTGGTAAGCTGAGTCAGACATCCAAAAACCAGGAGTATACACTGAAAACTCAGGCTTGCTTTACCAGAGCTATCCAGTGCAGGGAGAGTTTTTCCTGGTTCTCTCTACTTATGCCAAAAAACTCATCTACACTGAACCAGAAACCTTCCTGGAACACAGGAAAAATAAAGACAAATATAAGTTGGCATTTTTGATCAACAAACTTCTCAGATGCAAAAGAAGTAAATCACAAACTTGAACCAGTGCAGATCAGATAAACCCTCGGCAGGGAGCACCGACTGTCTGGGATGAGCTGCTCAACATGTTGGTTTGATCATCATTTCACACACAGTAAATAAACCCACACTGATATTTAAATTAGAGTAAGCACCATTTAAATTGCAAACCTACTCTAGTCAATCACGTACCTTTGAAAAATCTGAGAAATTTAGCCAAAATAGATAAGTAACTAAATCAGCAATAATTTATGGAGATGTAAGGTTGACAGATCTTCCAAAGGAATGTCTCGATCACGTTTGAACACTCTGAGGCATATGGGAACTAAGCCATGTATTTTTCAAGGCAAACAGAAAAAGCATGGATTTAAAAAAAGAAAAAAAAAAAAGGAAAAAAGATAATCAACGTGCTGCTTGGTTTCTGGCTGTCATCTCATCTGACTATGCGAAAGGGCGCAGCCTGGGCAGGATGCTCGCGCTGTCCCAAGCTGTCACTCAGTGTGCACACCCCAGCTCGCAGGGCAGCAGCAGGTAGCTCCTTTGCAAGTTGGCTGATTACAGACAAACATGAGAAGAAACGTTCCTATCAAGCCAGGAATTAAGCTAGGAACTGCTCTTGCAGCTGGCGAGGTACTTGGCTTGTTCTGGGTGATGAAACACGTGGCTTTGCACATGCTGCCAACAGCAGCTTCATTGCCTAGTGAGGGTGGAGAAAGCACCTAAGAGTTGCTGGGTGTTCAGAACCATATCGCAGAGCTTGGAAATGAGCGGGAGTGATGTCAGATGTTGGTGGCCAAGTGTGACAGGGTCCCACAACGCTGAAACATAGGGACAAGATCATAGCTTATACTGAGCTACCACGTTGTTCTGGGTACATACTGCCAAGCAGTGCTCACTAGTGCACCAAGGATACTTAACACAAAAAGGCCCCTTCATATTTCTACTCGTTCATTTTGAGCATCTTTTTTGAAACTGTAGGCCCTGAGTCCAAAATCCCTTTACACAGAGACTGGCACTGCTTCCTGTGAGAAGAAACATGGAATGACTACAAGAAACATTCACGCTCACCTTAAGGCCATCTCAGCTTACCAAAGAGAGATGAAATAACAGGCACAAGTGACAGTTCAAAGTTTTCTCTGATTTTTTTTTTTTTAAATGAAAATTCCCATTATGCAGTTGGGTTCACCAAGAAGGAGAAAAATAAAGGGGAAAAAAATAGTTCTTCTATTTTCCTTGGCTTTGCTTCTAGAAATGGTTGAATAATTTTCATCTCTAACTTTTCCAAAGAATTAGCCTGAGGCAGAGAGCAAAGAGTGAACACTGCAGCACCATGGGAAAGCTCTAAATACCTGCTCCCAGTTCAAAGTCTCCTGCAACACCAAATGCTATTACAAGCAATGCTTCACAGCATTGCCAAAACTAATGCAGCAATGCATACCTTTCCTCACCAAGGTCCCGGTACCTAAGGCAAGCCCTCTGAAGGTCTGAAGGCTGCACTTCCTTCCCGCCATCTCTTTGTGTGCTGCTGATACCCAACCACATTCAGAAAAATGGCACTGTTCCACAGCAGCAGAGAAGAAAGAGCAACACAGACGAGCCCCAAGGCCTCCTGAAATCCTCTGTGGGCACAGCAAGGGCATAGTGCTCAGGGCAAGTGAGCACTAAACTCTACAAACCAGCACTTGCTGCTATTTTTGCTTGCTACAGGTCCAGCTTGTCCCTTGTGTAAGTGACAAACAGGTCTCCCTGGACCGACCAAATCGTGGTACCTAACACAGTCCACAGCCTCACCAGCAGCGAGTTTGTGTACTTCCTGGAGCAGATGCAGCCTGTGGTGCAGTGCCTGGCCTCATCAAGACCTGGAAACAAGATCTAGCATGAGCAAACACACAACTTGCTCTTTGTATTGTCATTTTGCAACCTCTAAACTGCATTATTATGGAAATGAGGCTGGCATCTCTGCAAGACTGAAAAATTCCAGGAAATCGTGAGTTGTTGGAGGACTTATTGCTGACTTTTTTAAAAACGTGGCAGTTTTGGAAATGACAGATGCTGAAGTTATAAAGACACATGAACAATTTGTACATGTACATTCACAACTGAAGAACGTCAGCTCGGGGATTAACGCTTTTATCTTGTTGTTTTCCTTCTTGAAAAACAACAACAACAAAGCAGGGAGGAGATCCATCTTGAAATCTAAGACATATACTCTAATTTTCAGCACACAATAATATTAGTTGATTATTTACTAATTTTTTCATATTCCTGTAGATTTCCACTGAAAGCAAAAGTTTGTGGTGGGTGAAACACCACTGGAATATTAAATGATTTATAACACAATATATTAGATGATCTCAAGAACCTTTTCTTACTAGACTTTTCTGTTCATGAAGAAGGGATCCTGAAATTTCCTATACTATCAGTTGAGTTTAACTGCACTTGGCTATTGGAAAATAGATGGAGGGAAGGGAAGTCCCAGTCATAGCTCAGACACGCATTCATTGCTCCTATAGTTAAAACATTCAAAAATTGCATTGAAATTACAAAATACAAAAAAGGCCACAGAGCTTTAAAGTCAAATCATCCATCTCCTGCTCCCATCAGCTCCTTTCACACTGGCATAACTTTACTAAGGGACGAAGAAAAAAGAAAAAAAAGAGAGGAATCTGTAATCTCACACATATTTGTACCATTCTTGCTCCAGTGGGCTCTGTGGGTAGCAGCTGGGCCACACCACTATCAGCCCGGGGCAAACACTGCAAAGGACAGTCGTTGCCTCAATATTTTTATATTCAGGACAGCTAAAGCATCCAGAAAATGACAGAAAGGCCACAGAGACAGAGAAGCCTGGGAGAGCTTTCTGGCTCTTGGGTCAGCCCACAGGACTCGCTCAGTCTCTCTAGGGAGAGTTTAGAGGGAAGGAGAAGGGCACTTCATGGAGTTCAGCTGGTACTGAAGGAAAGCCAGTTCCCTGAGGAGCAGCACTTCAGCAATAGAAACGAGCAACTTGAGTTTTTCTCACAACAATAGTAAACAGATGTTTTTACCCACGTGGTAACCAAGCGAGCAGCAGCTGGAGAGGTTTCTCTGATCTCAGACTGATTTTTGGAGGATGCTGTCCTCAAAGGGGAAACTGCAGAGGGATGGCATGTCTGGGTTTCCCTCGTTGCCTCTCACAGGAACGCTAAGTTCACCCGCAGTCCTGACATATGCAAAGAAAACTGCAACGCCTGCCAGAAAGGGGACTCACAAAGGGCACTCCAAGGCATTCCCCAAATCAAAACTGCAAAAATGTATCAGGACCAATGCTGGGGGAAATGTCTCCGCATTTTCTAGCAACAAGTCAGAAAAGACATAACCTCCAAGTATTTAAATTGCGGAGCATCTTCCAACTAGTCCAAAAGTAAGATTTTTTTTTCCTTCCATGTGTATTTAGTGAACCACAGTCAGAGGATGCTGCCTCTGCAATATCATACAACGTCACTGTCAGGATTATTGCAACAGATGTGGAAGAAACATGAACTATTGCCAATGCAACTCCTTGAAACAAAGATTAAAGCAATAGAACAAGTTATTTTCCCAGACCTTGCAAAGCATTCGAATTCCCAGCGTCTCATTTTTTACAGTGAAGAGTGGAACAAGAAGAAAAGCACTGCAAACATGAATCTATCGGGTGGCTGTGATTGACACTGAGCTGGTGAAGGACAGCACTGAAAATGGATCTATGAAGAGACCACAAAACTAATTCCTTTTGTGATATAATCCTGACTCTAAGCTACAGCAGAAATGCTAATACATTAATCTATGTCTCTAATGTCACCATTCTAATTTAATACATTACTAAGGAGATAAATCTCTGAATACATCCTGCATAAATAGCGTGCATTGTTATGATTTTCTTAATAAGCCGTGGAAAATTAACATAGGCATTGCTAGCAGCTTCGTATCCTAATGCAAATGCAATTTATTGTTTCGTGGGATGTAATGCTATACACATATACAGACAAGTTATATTACACTCGTTTTTGCAGACAGCCTTGAGACAGTTGACAGACTAGAAATGCAGTGTGCTGCCTGATCCCATCCCTTCTCAGTGCAGCTGCTCAGGGTGAAGTACAGCAGCAGTAACACAGGACCAGCAAAGGGCATTGTTAGCTGATGGAGCAGGCTTGCAGGCAGGTCTGCCTCATGGCTGGGTAGCCTGAAATGGACGGATGCTGATACAATGCACTTTGGAGCAGGGGACACTGAAATCTGCAACCTAGGGGCAGCGCTGGCCCAGTAACACCTGCATCTGTTGAGCAAATTTGGTTGGGAAAGACATGGAGATGAATAGAGCACCATTTTATTTAATCCCACAGATCTCCCAGTTTGACAGCACTGGAAAACAAAGCAGGAAACATCCTGATGTTACCATTCAAATCCACGGTGCTTCAAATATCACAAGTAGAGCCGGCCCCATGTGCCGGGAGCAGAGGTGGAAAGCAGAGATGGAAAGGTATAAATAACAGCAAGGATGATTAAAGGAGTGAAATGGCTTCTGTGTAAACAGACTTAAACACCAAAGGGCTCCATCCTGGAAAACATGTTATGATAGAGCTCTATAAAATCATGAGCAGCATGAAGAAGGGTGTAGAGAACAACAGCTCAGCATTTTCTAAAGCAAAAACTCAAGGCCGACAAATGAAGCCAAAAAGCATAAGGTTCAAGAACAGAACATGAGATGCATGGTTGAGCTGCGCAGCTGAGCCTCAGGATGCTACGGGGTCAAAACCATTGCGGGAATTTGAGAAGTTAATGGAAGAAAAAACCTTCTCAGGTTATGAAAGACAGAGATGCTGCCCACAGCTCAGGAAATCCCTCAGCTACGGACCAGCAGAAGCAGAGGAGTCCTGCAAAGCACCCTGTGAAGCCCATCCTGATCCAGCAAGGGATGCTTGAGCATCAGTGGGGCTGAGCACGAGGCCCCAGGACAGAGTGCCAGGGCAAGCTGTTCCCAGGCAAAGCACCTCACTGCAGTGCAGCCCTGGGCACACAATTGACGTGACATTTGTGGCCTGGTACTATGATGAAATCAGCAAAGGGGGGAGGAAAGCCCACAGCCCTCCCAGAAGTGCCACCAGTTAGTGCTGGAAAGAGACCCTGGGCAGCAGCTCCTCTCAAGCAGCACCCAACAGAAACGAGGAGCAGGAGGAGGGCAGAATGAGTGGTATGGGTGAACTGCTGCTCTTCTGGGACCCCTAAGTTATGACAAAATGGACTTAAACTTCTGCGTCGACAAGTTTGGTCTCCTTTGTACCAGTGAATTTAATTTCAAAACCTCACAACAATATCTTGCAACCCAGATGTTGGGCCTTCAGCTGCTCACAGCATTCACAGTGACCCATAAACACAGCGTTGCCAGCTCTGCTCTGTAGGAGCCTCGTGACTGCCCATCTCCATCACAGATTGGACTCAAATTCCAAAAGGCCCCACCGTGGGGCACCACAGGGATCCTCACTGCATGGGACATGGGCAAAGCACTGTGAGGTGACAGACGGAGCTCTCCTTTTATCGTGTACGGAGAGGAAAAGCACAAAGGATCCTTCTGCAGCAGCAGTTGGGTAGCATGAGCCTGGTTTGGCAGAGCCCAACTCCAGCACAGGACTGGCTGAGGAGCACCACACCAAGCCAGGACTTCCTGCCCTCTGCTAAACAATGATGGAGCTGACGAAGAATTAATCTGCGCTTGTTCCTGCCTTATTTGACCAAGTGCTGTGCTGCCATACTGCACAGAAATCAAGTCAGCAGGGCAGTTTGATCTTTGCCAATACCATGACAGGTTTGATTTATTTTCAGCTACAATACACACTCGGACTGTGGCTTCTGGCAGCTTGCTTTATTTCCAGATCAATGAGAAATTATTATTGTGGAGAAGCAGGCTCAGAGAGTGGCTCTTGTTTGCTCTCAGGCACAGAAAGCCTCCACTATCTACATGCAGACAACCCTCCAGGCTGTGTTAGGAGTGCAAGAAACTCCAGAAAAACTCCTCCAGTCAGTAGCAGAGCCAAGCCCTCTGCAGGCAGTCCCCCAGAGGGCCCCACAAACTGGAGCTGGAACAGGTTACCCAAATAAATTGTGGATGCCCCATCCCTGGCAATATTTGAGGTCAGGTTGGATGGGGCCCTGGGCAGCCTGATCTCATAGGTGGCCACCCTGCTCATGGCAGGGGGCTGTAACTGAACGGGCTTTAATGTCCCTTCCACCCCCAAGCCACTCTATGAATCTCAAACAGTGATGTGCCTATGCAGAGGCAACCAGATCCCAGCCCATTGTACTTTAGAAAAAAAAAAAAAAAAAGGCAAATTGAATTTTGAAAAATACGGATTCTTTCTTTTCTCCCATGCCTTGTGAACATCCTTGCTGCAGCCATTACCCACACCTATGGCTTGAGAGCACCTTTTGATGCTGACACAGCACACAACTGAGGGAAATTTGTGAAAGCGAGTGCAACGCAGTTAAGGACTATCCAGAACTGCCTCTCATCTCAGGTGGAGGGGCTGTAATAATAAGGGTATAACTCAAACCACTGCATTTTGTCTCCTTGTGGGCTCAGAAGTTTGAGAAAAAGACTGAGTAGCAAACACGTAGAAAAATCTTTATTTATAATTTGTGGGAGACTCCCAGAATTTCAGTCTTTCATTTCAATTCAGATAGAAGTGTTGAATGTTCAAGTTCAGAATATAATATGAGCAAAGAGTCTCAAATGGTTTATTCAAGACTGAAACATTTAATCCAACTTCAAAATGCTTATCTGCCAGCATGCCAGAAAGAAAAAAAAAGGGGGGGGGGAGGGGGAGGCAAAAGGAAATCTCTCAACAGAAGAGGGGTTCCTAAACTAACCAGCACTAAAAATCAAGATTTTACTCTGAAATCTATTCTGGAGGAAGACTGGTTTTGAACAGATATGTGAAAAAATAAGCTTCTCAGACAGCTTCTTTGAGAATCAATTTTAGATAAATATTATGAAACCACAAGTAGCATGATAAACATGCATGCTAGGTTTCTTCATCCAGCTGCAGCTGGGAAACCAAGCAATAAATACTATTTATTTTAATAGTATGCTTAGTGAAAGTATTACCAATATTTCCCAAGCTTAAAATCATCCACGAGCGTATTTTACTGTGATGCTCAGCATTTTCATAGTAATTTACAACTTTAAAAGGGTAGACTCTATTACTCTCCGTCAAACCAACAACTGGGTAAGTGCAGAATGCTACTGTATGAAGTATGATGAAATTTATTGCTGCAGTCATTAGTACATATTGATTTTGTTTACAACAACCCAGGGGGAATACTAAACCGATTACGCCCGTGCTGCGCCCGCTCTCGCTCCCTGACAGGAAGCGGATGCGGCACTGCCGGTGCACAGACCGCCCGCTCCCCTCCACGGGCGGCTCTTTGCGAGAGATCAGCGTTGCTCCTTCGCTTAGTGCTTTGGGATCTGCTCCATTTTGTGGCCACTCCATGCACTGCTCGATTTATAAGAATGGGCAGCTCCCTGACAGCCAGGGCAGCCACAAACACACATCAATATGTTATCAGTCAATGCATAATTACATGTATTAAGTCCTCACTAAGCACCACTTCTACAGTTTAAATCGGGTTTTGGGTCATCTTAAAGTGTTAGATTCCCGCACTCAGCCTTGAATCCTAGGTACTAATAACATCAGGACCAGCTGAGGACTTAAGATTATTATTTCTGCAAGACGCAAGTGAAAAGACTTTTATGCAGGAAAATCTGCAGACAAATGTGTTTTCTTGGTTTGACTTGTGTGGTGAAACAGCATTATAGACAGACTGGCTTCATTTTTAACTGATCAAAGACATGGCTTTTCATACTTCTGTAAGAAAACTTAGTATGAAATTCGATTTAAGGAATCAGAGACTTTCATTTCAATATTTAATTGAAAAATATTTAATTATTTTCACCCTGCAATTAGGACAAAAGAGGTGCTGAAAGAACTTCCCATATTCACATGATTTTGAACTTTGGAGGCAGCTCAGAATTTCCACCTAATTAACCTGAAAAGACTGACATAGTTATTTCATTCCATTCTTTCTACCACTTTTACTTAAAAGGTATTTCTTTAATTGAACAGAAAACCGATTTCAGTCTTAATGACACAAATCCAGGGAATGGAGCTTTATGAAAAAAAACTGCTGAATTAACATGCAGGGAAAGGAAAATTATCAAGCTTGTAAGTGCAGGGCCAGCTTATGTATCACCTTCCTCCAGACCAACTCAGTGGTGGGAGGCAATGGATGTGCTTCTCAAGCTTTGGAGTTGTAATAGAGAGACCTCAATGTTTATGTTTTGCTTTTTCTGCCCCAGGACACCAGAACAGGGGCTAACACAGCCCAGCCCACAGGTGCATCACCGTGCTAACAGCAGCCATGGATGGAGCATGGAGATGCTTCAGCTGGCACAAGTCACTAGCACTGCCACACAGCATAGACCCAACAGGGAGAAAACACCTCCAGAACAGTCTCATTGTCCCAGACAAAAGAATACTTACTCCCTCTCTCCATCACATCTGTCCTGTGTAAGTTTCCCCATCCCAGATGTGTGCTGAAAGATCCTCCCTTTGCACAGGAAAGTACAGCTCAGGAAAACTAGCCAACAGTTGCTTGCAATAGACAGTTTCTAGTGGCCTTCATGTTAGATGTGCCTCTGCCTCACACCCCTAAAGATTGCACTTAGTGCAAAGAATACATGCTAGTGATCATTTGTTCCGATTGTCACAATTTTTCTCATTAAAGACCATCAGGATGACAGACCAGGAAGAGAAAAATAAAAATAAAATGACACCACAACAGCGAGGCCACAGTTACTTTCCACAGGCTGTCTCTTCCCATTGCTCTTGCTCACAGTTACAGTACCCATCATGTTACTCTTGCAGCAGGCATAAAAAGCCAGATGACATGAAGAGCTCAGAACACCACTGTTGGACAATTTGTATCTCATGCCCATAGACTGCTTATCCTGTTATGCAGAGGTATTTCTTATGCAGCTATTTCAAAGACAGAAACGTGGCTCACACAGCCTCTAGAAGCTGAAAAATCTGCACGCTGGAGGGCAATGGTTGTGATTCCTGCTCCGTTCTATTTCTTCTTCCTTTGGGCTGTCTCCTCACTGTCCAGCAGCACAAGCAAGGACCAGATCCAAGAGCCCACAATGGGAGCTGTGCAGCCGATGGGATACGCTGTCTCACACAGACCTAACTCAGCACCAACAAGTGAGTAAATACATCCTTCTGAGGAGCTCTCTGGGGAGGAACAGTGAGCACAGGGCCATCTTCCCCCCTTTTTGCCAGTAGCTGAGCATTTTCCCTGCTCTCTCAGGGAACGCCATTCTGGGATAAAACCAGCCACAGCACACTGACAAACAGCTGCAACATGGCAGGCACACGGGGAATGAGAATGTTGACCCATGGAACAAGCAATCTTTGTATTAAGTCCTCCTTTTAAAGCCAGGCTAATCTCTGCCCCTCCCCTCATACACACTTCTTCACTAGGGGCGTGCAGACCAGGCCATGACCACCAGGATGTTTTGGGACAGCCTGGCAAGGCGCACTCAGGTACACGCCCTTTCCTGGAGCTCCCTTTCCTGGAGATTCAAGCAGCAGCCCTGAGGGAAAAACACAGGCACCGCTGGGAAGTTATTTTATCTACGTCATGTCTCTCCGCTTGGAAAACAACATCCTAAATCAGGTCATCCATTGCTCAGAAGGTCCTCATTTTCCACTCATCTTCCCAGATTCTTCTCCCACAGGCAGAGGGTTGTGCACATATTCGTACACTATTTTTATTTTCTCACCCTTCATTGGTTGTCTTTCTTCCCTTCCATACAGCAGCTTCCTGCTGGATACTCCAAATCCCTCCTCAAGTCACTAAGTAATGTCACCACTTAACTGCTTTCAACCTGCAGTCCCATCATCACTAATTACAGCCCCCATAAATTAGTTCACTGGTGACATCTAAATGAGGCCACTAACAAATTGCAGTAATACCAGGCAGCCCAGCTTCCCGATACGGGTAATGACTACCTGTAAACATCATCCGACTGCACAAGAAGGATGATGCGGTCAATTCCCTGTTGCTAGTGTCCAGCAAGTAGCCATGATGGCACGGTTTTAATTTTATCCCTTGCATGTAGGATTTTGTTATGCTGCTCAAAGCAGAGAGAACATACTTTGATTGCCAGTGCTCCTTGTGCTCACTACAAAAGGGGGAAAGCATCCTGGAACTGAAGAGCTTCGCTTCCTTTCTGGAGGAAGCATTCATCTGTACTTAAGCATGGAAGCTGAGGTTTTGTCAAATCTAGCTAACACACAGCACTCTTACAATACCAAGATGACTTGAAGGGTTAAAAGCACTACTAAAAGCAAAAGTTGTGGCCAGAAAGTGGAGTAGGCAGAGGCCTCTGTGTAAGATTTGGGACAGAAACCGCTGTCTTTAGAGGCCTCCATTGCTTCAGACCCCTCTCCAAGTAGTCATGAGGGCACAGGAAGAGATTTGCGCTGCCAAACTGCATCCAGATATATCTCAAAATGATCCTCTCTGAAGTCACTGCATTCCCTGATACTGCCTTGTGCTGCACCCAGAAGGCTGCTGCAAGAGAGGTGCCCATCCTGCACCACAACGATATCCTCAGTCACCTGCCCTGTTTGAAATGACACCACTGCTCACATCATGGGTCCAGAAAACACAGAACAAAGAGCTGCAGCTTTTCCCTGCGAGCCAGAGTTAATTTCATCATTGCTTGATGCTTTAAACTCACCCTCCATGACCCAAAGCATCAATATGGAATAATCACTAGGTAGCCATTCTGGAAGCATTCACATCACAGGCCTTCAGTGAAAGCACGGGAGAAACAGAGACAATAAATAAATAATTTTGAAAGACCAAACCGTTAGTTTTTCCATGGATGCTATTCTAAGAGTTTGAAGTGAGGTGCTTATTGAAAACAAACCTTCCAAGCTCATTGATTGTTTCTTGCTTGCAGAAAATCCCAACTTAGGGCTCCCATTGATTTATGTCACATTTAAAAGCCTAGTTCTCTTGACTTATTCCACTATACTTCAAGCTAAGCAATTAATTCTTGTTTTCTTAATAACCTACCTACTGCATAGAAAGTTTCTGGAGCTACACACAGCGCTATAGAAATGAATCTCTTAAAAAGATGCTAAGCACGCCTATTCCAACTTCTTTCACAGATTGAATTGTTCTGATGTTAGCAGACCTTTGCAGCACAAGTGCAACATGTCTGGAATATTTTGTCACTCTGGTGGCGTCTGGATGTCCAGCATGAGAAACCTGCCAGCAGTCGGTACGAAGCACATCCTTAGGTCTTTGTATGTGGAGGTAACCCAGAAAAAATCGGGTTAATTATTTGACCACATCGATACAGGAATGTATTCTTTCCCTGTTAGTTAAAAATCGATCTGAAAAGAGAATTCAAAGCAATGTATTCTAGCAGCTAAAATACTGACACCTGCATGTGCTCCTAAGCTGGAAGCAACCTGCAGCTCCCTGCCACTGTTTGTGGGCCAGTCTCACCATGTGCAAGGCTCTTCCGGTTAAATAAACACATAGGCTGGGATATTTAAGTGCTAAGATGAGCTTTTTCACCACTTCAGCTCTGCGCTTAAGCACCTCCAGGAGCAGGGAACGCAAGTGCCCTCACTGCGCTTAAAAGCTCTCCCTTAACATCTTTGTGCAAAGCACATTCTTCACAAGCGGTCAGGTTTGAGGAGCTGGCCATAAGCCACAGCACACAGCAGCACAACCCTCAGCCCCCAGCCTCAAGCCACACTAACAGGAGTTCAAATTGCTGCCAAAAGAAAAGCTGCATCAGCTGGTGTCTCCTCCTGATACTTGCCACAAGATACTAAGTGCAAAGAGTCCTTTTCAGCATTAATTGGCTCCCTGAGCCGAGGACAGGAGCTGCTCTAGGGTAAGCACCTCTAGCATACCCACAGCAAATCCACAACCACTCACAGAATGCAGTACCAGCCACCCAAAGGCATACTGAAGCAGGCAGTATTTTTGCAAGGCAAGGCACAACGCTCCAAATGCCAAACTAGCAAGAGCACACAAAGAAACCGGATCTCCCTCCATCCAACCTGGTTTCACCAGCATAAAGGCCTCACTGCTATGGGATCATAGAATATCCCGAGTTGGAAGGGACCCATAAGGATCACTGAGTCCAACTCCCGGCTCCACACAGCACCACCCAAAAATCAGAACATATGACTGAGAGCATTGTTCAGGTGCTTCTGGAACTCCGGCAGCTCAGAGCCTGTTCCATGCCCACCACACTCTGGTCCAGAACCTCTTCCTAACACCCCCTGACCCTCCCTGACACAGCTCCATGCCATTCCCTCGGGCCCTGCCGCTGTCACCAGAGAGCAGAGCTCAGCACTGCCCCTCCGCTCCCCTTGTGAGGAAGCTGTAGGCTGCCATGAGGCCTCCCCTCAGCCTCCTCTGCTCTGGGCCGAGAAAACCAAGGCACCGCAGCCACTCCACATACATGCTGCCCTCCAGACCCTTCCCCATCTTTGTAGCCCTCCTTTAGACGCTCTCTAACAGATTTACAGTCCTTTTTGTACTGTGGCACCCAGAACTGCACACAGTACTTGAGGTGAAGATGACTGCACGTATCACATCTTGGTGTCAACATAGCTATTAATGCACTTATCAGCATTTGCACAGGACTTACTAAGCAGTCAAAGTTATTTGAACATCCTTACATGATCACTACATTTAAAAAAAAAAAA
>WBMW01000564.1:1019211-1063192 GCA_013396635.1 Penelope pileata | reverse complement strand
TTTTTTTTTTTTTTAAAGAGTTAATCAAGGATTCTCTTAAATTTGCCTTTTAGTTTCCATTTTTAAGCTTTCCTTTGAAGCTACAGTATCTAAAAACAAGTATGCTATTTATTTGCTTGGTTTGAGTGCTGGATTCCTGTGCAATTACAGGGAACCCTGCAGTTGCAAGACTTCGGCAGACTTTCAGGAAAGCAGCAAATACCATGAGACTGAGATGGCAACACTGCAGATCTGTCAGAGATGACAGATTTTTGCCCCAACTGTATAAAATTCATGAAGTTACACAAATGCTGAATTTTTACTCATCATTGGTTGTAAAGATGGCAAGGTTTTGGTAGTGGGAGGGGATCATCGGGTCTCTACAGAGAGGAAAGCCTGGGACACTCTCTCCTCTAGATGAGTCTACAAACAAGTCCTGAAGATTCACCAGCTGCAATACTTTTCCAGGGACGTTTGTGCTTGTGCCTCCGCTGGCTGCAGGCTTGCTGCTTCTTAATTGCAAGGAGGCCAGCGCTGCTTTTCTTTTGCATCTGCTTTTTGGGGGGATTGGAGTATAGCTTGACTTACTGCCTTACTCTGAATTCCAGGACTGTGGAATAAAAATCATTTGCTGTTAGTCAACCAAAGCTGTCTTTTCTCTCTCTCTATTGATTACTCCTGAATAATCAATCGACATTTGGCACAGTCTTATTTATAATAATTCAAGTCAGCAGCAACATAATTTAGAAACTGGCTACTAGGCATGTGTTGGTAATGAATCGAATCCATGGATAATTCAAATTCATAGACTAAAAAATTACATTTAAATAATGTTAAGGTTGTGACAACCTGACAAAAGATTGCAAATTCAATGTGAAAACTTTGCCTCCCTCTGTGGCTGAGAGGAAAGACTGGAGAACACATTCAAAGGGCCCAGCACTCTCTGCCTCACCTGTGATTGCACCACACCTTTCGGTTCACACCTAGATGACACCACCTTTGCGTGGAGCCGAATGGCATCCCTTCTCTGTGCTCCGGGATTTCTAGTGGTGTCCTTTTCTCCCATGGTAGGGAATAGACTTCTATTTTGACACAACAGATTGCTTGGCCTGGTATGAAGCCAACGGAGCGGGATGTGTGAACCCACCCCCAGCTGGTGGATTACTGAGCTGGTGGTGTTCTTACCCAGTTCTTGCATGGAAGCAGGAGAAACCAAAGCCCCTGGCCAGTCCCTGGTAGGCCTGAAGCCCCCACTGATACTCAGCTCCCATCACAGTGCCAGAAATTCTCCTTTTTGCACCAAGTTTTACTGTAAATAGTGTCTAAATCTAGCGTGGAGGGTTATCCTTAAACCTGTAACAAGAGATGCATGGAAATTGCAGGTAGCCTGACGCTGAGCAAACTAATGGCTTGTTAAACAGCTGGCTAGGCTGCTCTTTTTCCCATAGGATTTGAAACCCACAGAAACCCATCCATATGGATGGACGTAATTACAGTCAGCCCCAGGACAGGTATTCCCCAGAAGCTGACACTGTCTATGACCACCAGCCCTTGGCACTTCTCCACCACTGTGTGCCGAGACGGATTTGTGCTTTAGAATTGCTGTGGTGAAGGACAAATTATTTCTGTTTACTCTAAGAGCATTCCAACAAATTATTATTTCTCCAAATGGAAACCATGGGGAGTGCTAGTGACTGACTACAGTACTTTCTTTTTAGTAGAATTAAATAGCTAATAGCTCATTAAAGCTGTCATGCAGCCAAGCCAAAGTGGCAGAGCAGCCTGGCTGGGCTTACCCCAAAGCTGAAGCACCCATGGCTCACCACTCTTGCTCTGAAGACACAGCCAAGACCTCATTATTGGTAGCTGAGCTCTCAGAAGCTGTGGAAATTGAGGTTCACTTCAGCTAGAAACATGAAAGTACGTGTGCTTCCCCAGTATTTTAATGTCTGAGAAGTTTGGCTTTTTAACCCATGGGAAGCAATGAAGATCACCAGAAAGCCAAGATGTATAACAGAAGGGCCCCCCAAAATGCTCTCGAATTTCTTCACACTGATGTAGGGCATTCGAGATGCTGAGCAAGCAGGAGCTCCCACAGGACTCACCAAGAGTCACTTTCAGACAGTGCTCAGCCCACAAATGTATCTTCTGTGAAAAAATTGGGTTTCTCTAACAAAAGTCCTGCCTGCAGCTGTAAGGAGGTTCAAAGCCAGAGTCTTAGGGCTAAATGTGAACCCTCAGCCCTTCCCATGCAAACACTTGGGTTTCAGACCCACAGCACCATTATCTGCTTAACTGCCTTATTAATACTGAACTATGCAGATGAACACATTAAGGAATTATCAGACATCTTAGGAATTCAGCAGGATGTTGATATAAGGCAGCCCTTCATGGTAACCTACATTATATATTGCCACCAAAAAAAAAAAAAAAAACCACAGAGAAAGCTTGTGGCTGTGTGCTGGATTGCAAACACTATGGTCTTTGCAGTGGAATTTCAATTATGGGAAAATGCACTGTCAAGCCCTCATTCAAACCCTTAATTACCAGCGCTTAACCACCACATACTGTTGAAGGAAACTATAATTCACTTTGAAAAAGACCTGGTTTATACCTATAATTAAACTAATCATAATTAATTCCAACAGCTACTGCTATAACTATTGAAGTATTAAAGAAATGCATTGTCAGGGATTGCTTATAGCACAGCTATGATGGAAAAACAAGTGTGCTGCTCTGAGCACTGGAGTCAGAGTGCCCCACTGCCATGGTGGCCTGTTTGGATCCCTTGGTCAACTACCTCTGAGCACTGTACAAGCTGGCATACCCCAGGATTCGTCGCAGTTCTGCACCCAGGTCATGTATTTAGCAAAGGACACTCAAGTTTTCTTCTTTGTTTCACCCTTGTTAAAAAACATTAAAAAATGTAGCCTTCTCTCCAACCTAAGACATCAAGATCTTGGACTTTCATGAGGTAACATTTCTAAGATCCGGCCTTTCCCATCTGCCTAGCAAGTTCAGCTTTTGCACTTTTCCTGGAGCTATTCCATTTGTCTTCTGCCAACTCAAAATACTGCCATGGGATCACATTTCCATCCTGTTGCTTGAAGTACATCGCTTCCCCTTGGCACCCTTCAGTTAGACCCTTAGTCCCGCACAGAAGAGCCTTTCCTCCTGCCCCTAAGGCCCTTCGCCCTCTACTACAGCAATGCTTCTTTCCCTGACAGCAGAAAATATTAACTTTTCCTCCACCTACTGCTGCCTGAGAGACTCTGCTGCAATTTTCTGCGTATTCTTGCCATCCCCTCTGCAGTCTCTGAGCAACACCGGGAAAGGCTAAGTGCGAGGAAAACTCAGCCAGGAAGAAAGCTCTCAGGGAGCAGCAATCAGGGCTGGGGGATCGTAATCAAGAAAAAGGGGGTGGAGAAAAATCAAAATTTCTTCTCTTTCTTTAAACAAAATGACAGACAGACTGAAGGGAAGGGAAATATTCCCCTACAAATTCTGGGTTACAGTGGCAATGTGGGGCACTAACAGATTATGGTGTTTTATTGCAGAGTACTGTTAAACAGCAGGAGGCTTTTCAATCATCAGCGTCAAATATTGTGTAATCTGCTAAGTAATAAACTATTAAAAGATCACGGGGCACATCATATTTCTTGACTTGCACAGTTTGCTTATTGGCTTTTATACATGTCTGCTTTTTAATTTCACCACCAGAACGCACCAAGCTGCTTTTATTCCTTCTTTCACAGGGCTGGCTGGGCTTTGTTTTGTGTTTGAAAGGCAGCTCCTTTCAAGTGCAGGGGTTCATATTCCTCAGCAGCCTTCAGACAAATCCAAACCTGCAGGGCTTTCAGTACACCATCAGCCAGCAGAGTTGCCTGCGTTGTTTCTTCTTCCTTATAGTTCTGAGCATTGCTCCTCTGGCTTTGTCTGCTGTGATGCTAAAATCTTATCCGTTCTATCATGATTTCCAGGTGCCCTTTACTGCTCTGTGAATGGGATCCCTATGAAAATACATGGATCTGAATTTTTTAGCAAAGTCAAAGAAAAGGCATTCAGTGTTTTAA
Source organism: Penelope pileata (assembly GCA_013396635.1). Lineage (NCBI taxonomy): Eukaryota > Metazoa > Chordata > Aves > Galliformes > Cracidae > Penelope > Penelope pileata. Next base: position 1,059,140 of record WBMW01000564.1, on the reverse strand, counting down.
GACCATCTTGCAGGGTAGACTTAAGCAAAGTGTTCTTGTTTGAAGATGTGATTATTCATTACTGTCAAATTAAGTATGACATCCTTCACTTGATCAAGGCCTAAACTGCCTGTACTGGGCTACAAGCGGAAGTTCTTGCAGAGCTCTTCCTTATTTCATTTGTGGAAGAGTTATCACCGTTGGCAGAACAACTGGCATACAGAATACCTCTGGTAATTTAAAGGAGAAGTTATTCCAAATGTCCTGTTCTTCAATCATTTACTTTGCCTATACCTAAAGCCATAAATTTCAACAATCTTTGCTGAAAAGGCCAAGGGATAATGTTTTTTTCCCCCAGTCTAGGACATATTTGTTCCTTCTGCTGAGACAATCCGAAACCAAAAACTTGAACACTCTGTTTTCAAAATCAGATGATTTTGAACTTTGTTACAACTCGGAAATAAAATTTTAAAAATATATGTCAGCTCCAGAACTGGTACCCTCCAGAGAGCCCTTGTACCACACATACTGTGCTAATCCTACTCAGAAATCCAGAGAATCAGCTAAGCCAAGAGTCTTTCTTTTTTGAAAATAATCCTCCTAGAATGCCCTCCTGAATGTTTTATGTTGCTGCTCCTTTTTCTATTGCAGTTATTGCTGCCACATCTCAAACAGCCCCTGCGAGCAAAGCCTCTTAAAACTTTAAGTTGATTATGAAAAATTCTCTTTGTAAACATGTTTGGTTGTTTCTATTGGTCCCTCCAAGACTCTGTTTTATGGGGGAACAGAAGCCTAACCTGACTCAAGACACCCTGCAGGTATTTTCACAAACCAATGAGTGAACTGTGTGAATAAAGAAAACAGATCTTCCACCACTTATCTGTTTTTTTTTTTTTTTCCAAAGGCTTTGAAAGAGAGAGATTCAGTAGGAGGTAATACATCAAGATGAACGGCATCAGTTAGTGAGGTGTGAGGTCCGTGACTTCCCAGAGAGCTGCACACACAGGTGAGAGATTTCAGCCTATCTGATGTTGCCACTGCTGGCAGAGAGAAAATTTCTTGATAATCTTCAACAACAGCTCAGCAAGCCAGAGCTGATCTTATGCTTTTAAAGACAATCTTTTGGAAGAAAACAATGCAAACACATGGGCTCTGGCTGGCATCTAGCAGAGTGATGCTAGCCTCTTCTAAAGTGGGCGTTTATCATCCTGGTCAACCAGGTCCACTCTCATCTGCTGCTAGGAAGGGTTAAGGGAGGAACAGAATGATGATTTGTATTGCTGACTGCTGAGGTCCAGCAGCAGTTCACCTGTAGGTTTCAGTGTGTTTGACACGTTGTGTGATCTACTTTTAGCCATGGGTTATGCTTTGCACAGACAAACCAGGGCACCTTCTCGGCTGGCAGTACTCACAGACATTTGCATCTCTGGTGGGGATAGCTCCTCCAATTTCAGCACAGCTGTTCTGTGTCCCACTGGGTTTGACCTTGGCCTGTCATTACTGGGCAAGGATCTCACAAGAAATCCCATGATTCAGGTACCAAATCTAAATGCCAGTGGCTGACCTATCCTGCAATGACACTTTGATCTTAAAAGTACAATTAACCTTCACCTGGAGTTTTTGTTCTGTTAACCTAGAGAATATTCACACGCACACTTAAGAGCTGTAATGAGCTGATGGCAGTGATTAATTATCTACAGCAGTTCTGTAATAGATGAACGCATATGATATCTCATTTATCAGGGAAATAACCACTTCTTTAAAGTCCATGATCAATCAAGTGAAAAGACACAGGATTTGTTGACAATGCCAGATGCACTTAAGATGAGAAGGTCTTTAGCTGGTAAGCAGACTGCTGTTTTAAAGACATGATTTACTGAAAACACAAAGCTTCCAGCTCCATTCTGCCCTCCTTCTTGCTCTGAGCTTGCTCAGTAAGGAGCGTGATTATAATCAACACTTCATACACTGAATGTGAAAGGTAGGATTTTTGCCACAAATGGAAGAATCGTTTGCTTATTTGCCATTCATTATCCTCCCATTTACATGGAGACTCCAGTGATAAGCCAAAGCTACAAGTAATTTTGATGGCTTCTCTAATTTAGCTATTTATATGAGATATCACGCTGGGGCATCAGGAAAACCATGGCTCTGATTAGGTAGCAGAGCAGCCATTGTGAGAGCCTACTACAGGCCACCAACCAGGATGGTGACACCAATGAATCATTCTTAAAGGAACTAAGAGATACCTTTGTATTGATTGCCTTTGTCCTTAGGGGTGACTTCAACTTGTCAGACATTAACTGGAAATACCACACAGCTGATACCAACAGGTCTAGGAGATTTGTAAAACACCTTGATAATAACTTCTTGGTACAGGTGCCAATGGAGCCAACAAGGGAAGGTACCCTCCTAGATTTGATGCTTGTGGACAGAGAAGCTCTCATGGGTGAAGTGGCAATTGGTGGCCATCTTGGCCATACTGTCCAAGTTGAGTTTAAAATCTTTGGTGATAGGAGGAAAACTGCCACCAAAACTTCAACCCTGGATATAGGGAGAGCAGACATCAGAATGCTCAGGGAACTACTTAATAAGGTCCCCTAGATAAATGTTTTTGAAGGTGTTGGGGTTCATCAGTGCTGATCACTTTTTAAGTACCACCTCTTAAGACCACATGAACAGGCAATTCCAAAATGCCAGAAGTCATGCAAGCAGGACAAAAGGAATGTTTAGCTGAACAGGGATTTTTTCTAGAACTTAGGTGGAAAAAAAGAGTGTATGGCCACTGGAAAGTTGGGTGACATGGAAGACTATAGAAATGCTGTTTGCCATTCTGGGAAGAAAATTCATGCGACTGACTACCAATTGCATGAAGTTTAACAAGTGCAAGTGCTGGATTCTGCAGCTGGGACTGGACAACCCTGGCTGTATGTAAAGACTAGGGAATGAGAGATTGGAGAACAGCCCCATGGAAAGAGATCTTGGGGTTCTGGCTGACAGCAAGTTGGATGTGAGTCATCAGTGTGCCCTGGCAGCCAAAAGGGCCAACTGTACCCTGGTGTGCATCAGTCTCAGCACTACCAGCTGGGTAAGGGGACGGATTGTCCCACTCTGCTCTGTGCTAATGCAGCCTCACTTAGAGCACTATGTGTGGTTTTGGGCATCACGCTATAGTGGCCCAAAACTATTAGAAAGCATCCAAAGGAGGGCTGCAGTGAAGGGTCTGGATGGCAAGACATATGAGGAGCAGACGAGGTCCCTTGGTTTATTCAGCCCAGAGGAAAGCTTGCCTCCCAATATTTTAGTCTTTCATTACATTCTTTCCTTTATGACTTGGTGAACAGGGCATTTTGTGTTTTGTTGTTGTTTTTATTTAAAAGATGTTTGTTCAGTGGTACATTTCAAAGGTAGAAAAAGATTTGAAGCATTTGTTCTGAAATGTCTCATTTATTTTGCTTTTCAAGACACAAGCTGAGACTGGAGCAAGAGCTGACGGAGAGCAAAGGGTCTACCTTCTACCAGCTGAGTGAGCTCTGGGATCAAGGTTTCACCTGTGTGACTCTTAAACTTTACATTTTATTGTGCCTTATATTCCACCAAGTAGCCTGAAACACCTTGATCTCAGCAGGCCATTCCCCTTCTCCCTTCTTTGTCCACTGATCAAATACAGACAAAGTATTTTAAAACAGCAAAGCTCCCAGGAAGAAGAAGAAAATTAAAGTCTGCAGATCCCAGTGAGTGAGATTGGTGGGAAGGAGCAAACAGTTTAACTCCTGGCTAATCCAGTCCAAGGTGAAAACACCTAATGAAGGAAAATGACTGCTCAGTGATTCTATGTAGAAAACGTTATGCTCCAAGCACTGACAACCCTTACAGGCAGAGTCTTTAAATAGCAGCAACCTGTGTGGCAACCTCAGTGTCACCTCCCTTCATCTCTGCCAGAGAGGTGAGATGCCGTTTTCGGAGGAGCACTGGGGAAGGTTTACCTCTTGCCTTCCTCTCTGACCTTGAAAAGGCTACCTACCCTCAGCCAGCAGAGCTCGAAGGTGGGTATTTTTAATTGTACTCAGGAGCACTCCATTTTCATATGAGTTCAGATGGATTTTGATACCAAACTGCCTTGTAACTTACAGAAAACTGAGCCTGAGGTACATAAATAACCCTGTTAAGAGTTAAACAGATCCCTCTCAAGCTTAAAATTGAGTATCTGCCTGACAAGCTACTTTTTCTGAGTTCGATATTTTTTTCTGAAAGCTCACTGTTATTGGGGGCTTTGCCACAAGCTGCTGTTAATGCACAAACTGACTTCTTGGCAGGCAAGATAGAGTTGACTGTTGGCCTGAGCCACCTCGGCAACTGACCACCACCACCAGGTCTCCTTCGTGTCCATCTGTCATTCCTGTGCCATGCACCCACCTGAACTTTCTCCATTCTCTACATCCAAGATGGGCATTTGCTAGACCCTCCTCAGTCAATGCTGTTTAGTATCTCTGCACAAAAAACAACAGTGGAAAATACAGCTATTTTCATGGCAGGTCAGTGAGGTGAACTGACCACTGGGTCAGAGGAGCATGCAGTTAGTGCTAGGATGGGCAGGGAAATGTATGGATTGGAGCTGGGGTGGGTGGAAGAAAAGAGGGTGATTGATTTTTCTGTTGGGCAAATGGTTATGAGACCAGCTCAGTCACCTCATAGAATGTGCCCCTGAACTGTAAAAACCTTTGAACAGTTTATTCCTTGCTTGGCTCACGCCAAACGTTACCCAAAAGGCCTCTCAGTAGTTGTTACTTCTAGCTGGTATCTCCATCTACACAGTGATACAAACAGGAACAGCTCACTGCAGAACCAAGGATGGGCCCAAAATGGGTGTAGGTGTTTTTAAACTACATCAATCCAGGGCATTTTATGACAGTGTAATTAGCACTAGAGGCTGAGAGGAGTGGCAAAATACATTTATCCCCAACAAAGGCAGATAAAACCTGTAATCCTCACCTGAATTATGGTTTTCAAAACCCTATCTAAGGAGACAGATGTTATGCCAGACCTTGCTATTATAGATTGCATTTTTCTTGAAAATAACAAATAACTAATTAGTTATGGGCACCTTCTGCAAAACAGACAATTTTGTCGCAGGGCGATCTTTTGATCATAAACAATTTATTTTTCTCTGAGGTTAGCCCTTCTCCTCTCTGAGTGCACTTCCCAATACATGATGACTGCAAATCACACCCTGAAAGTATCAACAATGTTTGTTTTTAATTAGTAGCATAATACTAAGACATGCTCCATGGATGTCTGCCTTATATGGGGAAGAAGCATTTGCACCTGCATATCCTGGACAATCACCAAGGCCCCCGTGCGGTTTCTGGATGCACTCATCTCTCCCAAGAGTTTCTCCATCCCTCCTCCCTGGGCCTGACTACAGCAGTATTAGGGCTCAAATTTGGGTTGGGTTCAAGTGTAGTAATTGCAATAGTGAGAGTAGAAATGGCACATGGAGAGCCCAGCCGCTGCCAGGAAGGGGCAGAAACAAGCAATGGAGAGGTGCAAAGTGAGGACAATAAGGGTATGAATGGAATGGAGTGGGACCAAAGCAGGATTTTAGCTGGAGGAACTAAAACCCTGGACTTCCCCAGCCCAGAGAACAGAAAGCTGAGAGGGATACAGGATCACAGAACAGGAAGCTGAGAGGGATACAGAATCACAGAATAGAATCATAGAATCATTAAGGTTGGAAAAGACCTCTAAGATCATCTAGTCCAACTGTCCACCCACCACCAATACTGCCCACTAAACCACATCCCTTAGCACCACATTCAGATGTTTCTTGAACATCCTCAGGGACAGTGACTCCACGGCAGCCCATTCCAGTGCCATACCACTCTTTTGGGGAAGTTTTTCCTGATACCCAACTTGAACCTCCCCTAGCACGACTTGAGGCCATTCCCTCTCATCCTATCGCTGTTACTGAGAGAAGAGGCCGACCCCCACCTCACCACAACCTCCTTTCAGGGAGATGCTGAGAAGGATAAGGTCTCCCTTGAGCAAATGTAAGCAAAGGTGGCAAAATCCCATGGCATGGATGAAGTCAGTGCAATGCTGCCATTCACTGAGTTCAGTACACAGGAAAGAGGGAGTATATAAAGACCTGCAGAAACTGGTACAGAATCTGTTTAAAACAAAAAACAAACCAGATCCCAAAAGGAATCGGTCAAATTCATAGAGAACCCTAGGGGAATGATGCAACACGCGATAACCGTCTAAGAATGTGATCTTGCCAATTTGTGGGGATACCACCTTAAATATGCCATAGCTAGTGAAGCAACCCTATCCTCTTCCCCTGAAACACATACATGCACAAATTCATGGCTACTAGCAGTTAATGACAGATTTGTTAATTAACAGCATGAGGCAAAGCCAAGGTTGATGTTCTAATAAACAGGTCATTAACTTTGGTAATGACCAATTTGGGAAGATGATTGCTCTTACAAACTGTATTCCATGGCTTATAAAAAGCAACAGTGCAGCTCTGAAATACAGCTGGCAGCCAAGACTTTAACAGAGCAGTTGGTCTGAAACACTGGCCATTCCCTGGGAAGTTATCGTTCCCATTTTTCAGCAGACAAAACGTGTAACTGGGAATCAGAATAGATGTATTTCAATCTACAGCAATTAAAATTCATACAGATGTAAAAATGAAATAAAAATCAAACAGCTTCAAGACAAGTGGCTGTCTTCACCCAAGGTCATTCAGAAAAGGCACGTGGTTTTCATGAGCAGCTTTCCCTGACACCTGCCTGCTGCCATTTAAATCAGCTTTTTCTCTGTATTTTTTTATGAAGCCTAAGGACATGCTTGCTCAAGAGACAGGCTCCTCCAAGGAGAGAAGTCTTTATCTGTACCATGTCATTGGCGGGAGGCAGGGTGGTAATACGCATAAGGACTGGGATAAATAGTCAAACCACCTAAAACAGACACAGGGTAAAAGGGCTTTGAAACAATAACCCAATTTGCCGTGACACAGGAGAATGGAAAGGCATTTGCGGTTTCAGTGAAATGCAAAGCAAGCCCCAAAATAGACCTACTTGGAATGACTCGTGATTGGTGAAATACAAAAATCTCCTGGACTGGGAACAGAAGCAGGCTGAGATCATGCTGTAAAGAACTCCCCTGTTTGCAGGACCTGTGCCATTTTCTGATGTTACTGGAATGAGAACCAGAAGCAATGGGGAGTAACAGTGATGTGTATCATGAGCCAGAGGATCCATTAGGAACACTTCGGAGCCTTTGAGGGAATAATAAAATATCCTAAAGAATGGTCACTTAATATCACAGCACTTAGTAGTTACTAGAGAGTTAGTAACACGATATCAAAGAGAAGAAATTACTGTAAGGTTTACTATCAACAGGTTAGAAAAAAACCTCTGAAGTTTCATACTTTAGAAAGGTAAGTGAATGGGAACAGTAGCCTGGATAGGACCCTTGTAAAGAGGCGGTGCATGAATAGTATTAAGGGAGAAGAGTTCGTGGAGGACACATATTCACAGGGAAACCAATGCACTTGAAAATGTTTTTGGGAATTAGTCCCAATAGTGGCTTAAAGTAGCCTGTGGATGTAAGGCCTGGACTTGTGGCACAGAGATAAGTGGCACACACGCACAAGCCTCTTAAGTTCTGCAACTAGTAGTGCTGTCTACAGGAATGCTGTTAAAGCACTGTGTCTTAAAAGGCTAACGGAAAGCAAAGTTTTCAAAAAGTTAAAAAATGAGCAAAAGGGAAATCTAACTCTGATACACTGAAATGGCATTTGCTTGTGGCATGTGTTAAAGACTAAAAGTTAAACTACTGTGCTTTTCCAGAGGAGATACAGATCATGTATTTTTCTTTCTCATACCCTGTCTTGCATTTCAGCCTTGCTATGCAGCATCTTCAAGGTGAAAGCCATTTTGGAAGAGGTTATACGTGTAAAACTTCTGCAGGAGTGGAACACCCCACCATCAGGCAGGGATCACTCAGGCTCCACGATGGACCGCTCTGTAATCACCCACAAGCCTGGGAGCTATGCCAGAAATCCTCTGGCAATTGCATCCTTGCACAGACATTTGAGTGCACAAGGGCTGTTCCCTGCTAAGTACTCTTATGGGCTCTTTCTGCCTGAAAAAGGAATGAAAAGACAAGGGTAACTGCTGATTCTGTCTCCTCACAGTGAGCTCAGTATCATGAAACACTGCATACTACTGTAGGTAGCTATATGGATTTAGACTCAGGGACCAAAGCTCATTAAGGTCTCCTTACTTGTATACCAGAAGAATCAGGCCAAATGATGCTACATGACTGTAACTCAACAACTTGAAAATATTGACTTTCAGGAAAATCCAATTGATTTTGCATCAAGATGTTCTTGCTAATATTTTCCTTCTTAAAGTATTTAAAATGGGCTGAAGAGACCCATAACTCTATAGAGATGCAGAGATTACTTATGAACACCTTTCTTATTTGGATGAAAATACTTTCTCTTTTGGCAAATGTAACATCACTGTAGAAGCAAAAAATATTGACAAATTTGAATGCATAAAAATGATGCCAGAGGCAATTTTTGTAAACAGACCCTTTCCAAAATTTGCAACACAAAAAAAAATGAAGGGAGTAGACATAGACAAAGACTAAATGGACAGAGACTGACTATATCCATCCATCGATACAGCAATGAAAACTCATTTTGAGTGCAGATGGGAATTTACCAACATAAGACAAATGATCACGTAAGGCAGAAGACAATGTTACTGAAAATAAAAATGAGAAATGACAAAGCACCTGCTGTCATCTGGTGTAGCAATCAGAGCCGACACGTTCCAATTGTCCATCCTAAAAAATGGGCTTTATCACCAAAGAAGGTCTCAATTCATTATTTCTTCATTGACGTTATGTCAAATATGCAGGTCACATCATCAGCCTGCTATCTAAGCATGAGAAAATGCTAGAGAACACAGTTAAGGACACAGAATGAGTAAGATTTACAGGAGTGATGGAATTATTTTTAAAAGTCACAACCAAGTAGAAATAAAATTCAGCAGGAAGAGAAACAAAGCGAGCAGACACTCTCTCATTGTACTGTTATGTTCCTGACTATATAAATTGGCCTAATATTTCAAGGTGACTGGCATGTTTAGATCTTTTATCTTTGTGGGCTGAACTTGAGGGTCTTATAAACAGGCCAAGCTTTGTAAAATGCTCTAATTTGAGGGCGAGGTAGCTGAAGTTGGACAAATGTAGAATAAAATAAGAGATGCAGTGTTTAACACAGAGGTGGCTCTCCTTTGGAGCACACCTGCAGGCACAGATAGCAGCTTCACCCTCTTTTGAGTGGATGGTGGCTTTTTTTGACATGTAGACCTTTCTGTTCCTTTGGCCTTTGATTTTGCTCCACGGGAATCCTTTCTTGTCACTGAGTGAGAGAGAGATTTAAATGAAGAAATTTAGCTTTATCAAGACCTGGTCAGGACTAGAATGTACTTTGTAAGTGACAATGCTCAATGAAACAAGACGCGTAATCCAGTATCTTGTACACCCCACAAAGCTCTGAGCAGTGTCTTATCTCTGTTCATATGGAAATTTGTATCGATTTCACTGGGAAAGGATCTAAGCCAATGCCTGCCCCTGCTCTCCTGACTCTCACAATATTTGTTGTCTTTCTCAAAACACCAGCTCCTGGACTCACGTGATCACACAAGAATCTCAAATGCAATCAGCCCTCTGGCCTTATGCAGAAAAGCTTGAAAATCAGCACACTCAAAGGGAACAAAAGTCAGCAGAAGAGAAACCACCTGATTTAGAGGGTTTGTACTTTTTAACCCTCAGATATACCCTCTTCTTGCGATCACCATTTGTCCAAGTTGCAAGAAATACTGCAGGGCAGTTTGTCTAGCGAAGGTAAGGGGATGGGTAGAAGGAGGCAGTTTGCATGCCTAGGGACCTTCTGAAGACCCTCACTTTCGTTTATGCAGAAAAGGGCTCATTCTGTAGTACAGAGAAACCTGCTGATAAATGAACCACTTGGTCCAGAGAAAGTGCTGGGGCGAGAGGTAGGATTTACAATCATTTATTCAGAGGGGAAAAAAAACTCTAGTTTCCACTCAAACTTTAAAAAGATACATTTGACACAGCAATTCAGTTGGGGTTTGCTGCTGGTAACTGCAATTCCTTCAGAGCCGTTCTTACCAGATATAACAGGGAAGGAGCCAACCCCGTTAAACACAAGCAGTAAGTATGGAGAGTGAGCAGGAACAAGCTGCGAGGATGTGTCTCTGCTTTGGAAGCACGGCACTAGGCCCATGATTTACAGCCCTGACAGATGCACAATACTGCATTTGGCTCTGAGATTGTATCTATGGTCATGGGGAAAAACCAATTTGATGGCATCTGGGAGAACTGGGATTTTTAAAAAGGGAATTAATCCTAAAAGGATTCAGTGACCTTTGCTAACTTCCAAAACAGAAAAAAACTCATGTGGATTTTTATATTCAGTGTGCATTAGTTGCTCATTCTCTCTGAGGTGATTTGCTTTTTTTTGGTTTTATTTGCATAAAGCACAGTCTGCATGAAAAGACAAGCCAGCAGGCTTTGTGTGTGCACATACACGATTTTGCTGTAATATTTTTGGAAGGTTTAAGGTTTTTTTCCCCACTATTTGCAATCTCCCATCATTTCCGTTACAGAGAAACAATTTATTTCCAAACATAGCTGTACACAGCCCTCTCAGACCTGACCCACTCCCCAGCTTTCCACTGCCGTTAAAGCCAAATCACATTTATAGTTAACAGCTTAATTTTCCAAATTGGTTTTATCGGTGGCCCTGTTGCCCTGTGCAGACAGCAGGGGAGGGGAGATGAGAGCTGAACTGTGTGCCCAGCTGCATCGCTGACCTGCAGGCTGACATAGCAGTGCATCCCTGTGCCTCTTCTCCTCTAAGCTTCTGCTGATTTAAGCTGCTAAATCCCTTGGAGGAGGATCCACCTTTTGCTGAAGAGCACATGATGGAACTGCTTTGTGCCCAACACGACGGCCAGCAGTGGAGGAAGCTCAAGGCAGTTGTGAGCCAACAAGCAGGATTCGAGCAGAAAGCGGCATGAACCATCAGATTCTGCAAAGTATGGGCACCCTGCCTCTGACATGGCACGCATCACTCCCTCAGCAACACTTTCCTTTTCATGAGAGTAACTTCAATTTAATTTCCACACCTTGTCTATGTGCAAAATACCCAGCTTATTTTTCCTTATTACCTTAAGAAGAATCACTGACTGCTCTCTGTTTCCAGTGCTGCAGCTTGCCTTTTCCCTATCCTGGCCTAGGTCCAGATATTACATGAGTATCTCAAGAGTGTGAAATATTTTTTTTAAGTCAGAGAAGCATAAAGAATCATCAGAAAATAAACATATTCAAATACTGAAAGGGCACATTTTAAAAAAAAATCCTGTGAATAAACAAGCCGGACTCTTTTGCTCTCATTATTGTGCAGAAATCTCACTTCTTTCTCGAAGAGGTTCAGGGCCAAAAAAAGGAATTCATTTTGAGATTTAATTCAAGCAGGAAAGCGCAGAGCAGTGAGGAAAATGCTCCTTGGTGGAGTAGCAATGACATCACTTGCAGTCATCACTTGCGTATAGGCACAGAGAGAGGGACCTGCAGATGAACCAGTCAATGGCACACAGAAACTACCTACAGCCACAGAGAGAAGTAAGTGTCTGCACTTGAAAGAGATGCATCCCATCACACCTATTCAGAGAAGCCTAATGAGGTCTCAATTTCCAGGTTATGCTTGGATGTCAGTCTTGCATTGACAAGAGCACCGCCACGAAAGCAAAATATTTTAATTCCATGTGTGCCAGGATTCTGTCACTTTTCAGACATCTCTATTTCTTCTCTCACAAACCTTCTTAAAATTTGTCCCCTGGGAATGCTGTTCAACTGCAAAATGCCAACTAGGAACCGGAAAAGAAAAAATGGACTGAAAAATGTGCATATCTTCAAAGGCAGCAGAGAATTATACTGCTGGAAAGGAGATCGCAGCACTGGAAGAAAAAACGACGACGACTGTGGCACAGAAGTCATCACGGGTTTCATTCTGCCAATCTCTGCTCACCCTGATCAGCAGCTAATTGCAGAAGCGCTGACGATCTCAGTGGTGCTACCCAGTGAGCGCTCGAAGATCAATAGTCATCCTCAGTCTATCAAGCCAGCCGTGCCATTGCATGCTGTGGAATTACTGCTGCCCTTCTGCTTTGCAGCTGGAGTTTCTGAGCTGTTAGGAGCCCTTTGGGAGCAGGAGGGGAGTGAAGGCTGCAGAATGAGGAGAAAATGGGGTAGAAGCAAAGGCCAGAGGCAACTTTTGGGGATCTTGCTGCATACAGGGAGCCAGGCAGCATGACCCTACAATGTGATGTGCTGTCCTGACAGCTGTGAGCCCCGAGCGTCTGAGAAATCCAGGGCACAGGAATGGACAGATGGGGGCAGCAGGGAGAGAGGAATCGGGGAGGCTGGAGGGCTTGGCAGAAGCCGGGATGGACAGAAGCAGCAGAGGAGATGATCGGATGGCCACAGCAAGACAAGTTGCAACAGCCTGTATAGGTCATACGATGTATGGCAGGGCTGTCTGAAGGAGGGATCTGATATCCGGGACTGCTTTTACAATTTTCATGTTGAAGAAGATTGAGAAAAAACCACCAGGGTTCACTTTGCCTTAGGAAAGAACCAAACCAAACCAATAACCAAAATAATTCATTTAATAGAGTGTCAAAATTGAAAATACATCAGAAGTTGTCCACCAAAGAAAATGTAACAAACAATGATTCCTTTTTGGTGACATTTTCTGGGGGCAGGGTCACCTGCCTACTCCATAAGTAGAAACAAAGAAGAAAGAGAATTAAAGCAGAAACTGTTTTGTTTAAAAAGGAAAATAGACTTTTTGATAAAATCTCTTTTCTCAAAGGCATTAAAAAGTTTTGTCTCCATCCCAGAGACATTCCAAAACCATTCCGTTTGTCCTTCAGTCTATCCCATCAGCAGCTTTAATAATATTTTTAATGTATGCTTTACATAATTAATATTTACATTTCAGTAGCAGCTAGCATCTCCAACAGACACCGAAGGCCGTACAGTGTTAGCACAAAATGGAACAGTTCCTCTTTAGTCAGACAAGAAAGACAAAGACTGAGGGGAGGGAAATAGAAAGAGGTTACCGAAATGATTTACACAAGGTGATTCATCAGCTTCGAGACAAATCAGGGAATAAAGCTGAGGTCCCTGGCTCAAGAGGGGAGCTTTCGGGACTCCAAATCCAGCCACCCAAGCTTAAAGCTTTCCCCAAGGTCAAAGCTTTCCCCAAGTCCACTGAGGTTTTCTGAGCCTTTTCTGAGCCCATCCTTATTTATTCCGACTGGGAAGGTGGGTGCAGTTCAGGTTTCAGCCACCATGCAGTTTTAGGCACGTCAATGAACTTAACCTTGCCCTCACAGGTAGGAATTACAGAATGGATGATTATAGGAGCATTGGGAGTCCAAAATCTACTGTTGACTACCATGGGTGAAAACATACAAGACAGAAGGACAGACACAGACAGAATTTCAATTAACTTCAGAGGTCTACATCAACAGCAGCCACAGATGGGCTACGGTAACCTCCTTTCATAGTCAAGAAAGCAAAATCAGCTGCTTTCAGAATGTACTGCATCTAATCTATTTTAGGCACCTAGATTAAGGCAAGATCATCTGGATATAACCAGAAGGAGAGGTTAGAAAAGTATTTTCTAGATGGATGTGTGGATACAGACCCAGATATGCAGCCTCATTCCCAATAGCATTTTTTATGGTGGACTTTTTTTTTTTTTTTAAATGTGGATAACATACCTGTCCGCCAGGCATCCTTACACTACTTCTGGTGGTCTCTGCCTTTGGTGAAATCTTGTAAAAAAGGTACTGTGCTTTCCACCTCTGTCCACGCTGACTGCTACCAAGATAAAGCTACCAAAGCCCTGTATGGCCGATGGATGGATGTGGGAAGGCCAGAGGACTGCACTTGCACACTTTTGTCAGGCAAGAGATGGTTGAGGGCCATGCCTGGGCGATCGATAGATCGGGGAGAGGCTGTATGGTTAATGGAAATGTTGAACCAAACATTACTTCTGTCAAGATAAGTAATTGGTTGGTTTAATGGCAACAAAAATTTTAAGATGTTGTGAATCGATACCTCACTAATTGTTAAATTAATTGCTGTCTGTCATCATCTTCCAAAGCACTTTCTGCAGTCTGTATGTTACGAAAGTTATCTAGCTGCCTTGCCAGTGCATAGGCAATTTTCAGCCCACTTTTGTCTATTTTTAATTTCACAAATGAGGAAGTAACCCTCCCTTTGAATAAATGCACTCTGATTTTCCAAGGGATGTTTGCATTCCTTAGGGTTTGAGTTTCACACGATGACCTAGAATAAGGGATAAGAAATGGAATAACAGGTGATGGAGAAAGAGCCACTGTGCCTTTGTGAACAGTGTGGAGGACAAACAAATCCCAAGAAATATAGGTTACAGGAAGGGCCACAGGGAAGGTGGAACTGTGGCCCAGAGGACCTTCACAGCAACGTCCCACCATATCTTCAAAAAGGAAGCACAGACCAGCGTTCAACTTCATTATGTCCTAGTCAAGGTCAGATTACTACGAGAGTTTTGATTAATGCATAAAACGCAATCAAATTAGCTGAGTCGACACCCGGCTCTGATGTTCGTTAAAGAAGCTGCCATGCTCATTAGATTGAAGTAAGCCACCTAGAAGGTCAAAGCTAATTCTGAAAAGGCTGCTAAGACTCAGGGTGGCAAAGCAGAGCCTGGCACAGCAAAAGGAGGAAGCTAGAGCTGCCTTGCTAGCTGAGCATTTCTATGGACTTTGTCACCACAGCTTTCAGTCTGCTGCATTTATCCCACAGCAACCCTTACAAGAAGGTTCTGTCCTTGCCAGGTGGAGACCTCAGCATCTGGCAGTCAGTGATTTGCTCCCAGGATGCTCAGACTATGACTGAGACAAGATTAGTCCCAGCACCTGCCCAGAACCCCAGGCTGAATGAACAAAATGCAATTTGAGAAATATAATTTGAGATGGTTGCAGAAGCAAGAGAGATTCATACTGCTGTTGTTCTTAACTTCAGAAGTAAAAGGAAGCAGGGTACAAGCAGAACTCAGGCTTTAGCTTGACTACTAGTTATGCTTAGGTACAGCTGTAATTATGGACAGAGTAGGCTAAGAAAACTGTTTTAAGTAGTAAACTCAGACAGATAGGAGGAAAATCACATTTTTCAGGATTTCCATTAAGTTTTCAATAGCAGACACTGGGCTCCAAACAATGACCTGCAAGGACCAAACAGACACGGTAAGGTTTCTACTGGAATAAAGGCAAGAAAATTGCTGAACTAATGCTGACCTTTGTAAAATAATAAAGCCACAGAGCCATAGAACAAAGATCACAGCAGTAACATTTAACTGCCACTGGGAGCACTTACCCTTGTACTTCACCATTAAGACATACTAAGATAACATGGACCAAGAGACTTTGCCAATCAAGTTATCCACACAGAGCAGTGTTACCTGTGACTGAAAGTGCTGGAGAATGTTAGCTTTTTAGCAAACATCTGACATATTTAGAATCAGACATATCCGTGTTTGAATACTTTGTTCAAAAGTGCCAGGCACTACAACTTTTTTTTTACATGCTTCCCAGAGTCTTGACATCAGGCCAGAAAAGAAACTGGGAAGTTGGACGTGTGTCCTATCCAGAAAGGGAATAACTCAGGCACTGGAGAAAAGCGTGCAGGAATTCTGCACGCTAACCATATTTATCTGGTATATCTGGTGGCAATTTATTCTAAGAAAATGAAGTTAATTCTGACTTTATCCAGTTAAATTGGGTTTGACTCGCTCTCTAGAGGTCCCTTTCAACCCCTGCAATTCTGTGATTCTGTGAAATATTTGAAAAGATAGAGGCTGAACCAGAAAATCATTTCAAAAGGAAATTTTGTAACACTACTGAAACACTTCCTTCCTCTTTTCAGCTGACCATTACTCTCCAGTGGAAACCATACATGGCTGCAAAAACTTCTCAGCAGCTCCACTTATGAGTTTAGTCTGTGGAGAATTTCCCCAGCTCCGCTGTGAAGCTGGGCTGAAATATTTCCCCAAGCTCATTGTACAGGCAGGAATGTGCCACAAACCCCAGAAGAAATTTGGCTCTGTCAATGCTTACACGAGGCTGAAAACTGCCCCTGTCCTTACTAATATTTCCTGCATTGAGATCATACTGTTCTCACCGTATATGTTTTAACAGCAAGTCAAAAAATGTGAAATCTTAAGGAGAAGAGGCATCCCTGTTCATTTTTATGTTTGCAGTGGATGAAGATATTATGTTTAATACAACAGCTTCCAGCTCCTCATACACATTTCTGCTGCATCTCCATATGAACCTTGCTGGGGGAGGGGGACAATAAGCCCTCATTTTGCTATTAAAATGCTAACAAGCCAGAAGTCTTTTTTTGATTCATTCAGTCCTCCTAAGATTGCTTTGCTTAAATTGGAAACATAGCCATGTCACCAGCTGAGCCATTCACAAAAAAATAACTTTATGGCTTTAGAAGATTGTCACTTTATGTTACATATCCCTCTTCCCAAAGTAGCTTTGCATGCGAGTGTCAGCATGCATATATGTACTTCAGATAAATATATATACACATGCATATAAATCTGAGAAAATAGGCATTATCAGGAGGAAAGAGATTACAATTTTGTGGGGAAAAATCAGAGTTCTTCCTACCCTTTGTTCACCATAGCAACTCTCTCTCTCACATGCACACAGAGGTAGAAAAAAAGAAAAGATCCTACCTCATTTTCAGTCAGGCCTTCTCCAACAACAGGAGCAAAGCTTTTATCTTCCAGATAGGGATAAAAGACTATTCTAATAGTTCATTTCATAAGCACGCGTGGACTTTTCAGGCAAGTACACATTTTCATCCCCCTGCCTGGGAATTCAGCACAGCCTGTTGGGGAATGCCTGGGTACTTCCCAACACAAGCATTTCTGTGCCTTGTAATGGCTGCCCAGCTAAAGCAAGAAATCTAACAGCTTCCAGCTTGTTCACCACGATGCTCCACACGCACGCAGACATGTGCAGACACACAAGCTACTAGCTAATTCATACTTCAGTTTTCCAGCAAGAGTACAAAAGAGGTAGAGGATAAAAGGAATGGTGATAACTCACCCTGTATTTTACCTCACAATTTCACTCACTGGGATGCATGCTTCGGCAGCACTTAACAAACCCACATGGTAGCACTGAGACTGCATTGTGCGAGGAGCTGTACTGACTATATTAGGATACATGTAATCCAAATGTATATATATCTAGTACTTCCTAAGGAACCCACAGCCTGAGGATATGAGCAATGCGTGCTGAGGCCACATCAAAGAAACCCACTGATGAGCCCAAATTAAGCAAAAATTTCCACAGTTACAAACAGGTCACTGAAACACAGGAAGGTTAAAGGACCTGTTCATGGATACACACAAAGTTGCTTGTGGAAAGGTTTGGACATAAATCTCCCAAGTCCCCTTGACGTCTTAACCATGACCTATCTGCCCTCAGTCAGTAACCTGTGTTTCTCTGCCTACTACTTTGCTTTGTGTTGCTTTTTTCCTTTTTCTAGAGAAAGCAGCTCCACTCCCTGAAATCTGCTACTAGCGTTATGGAAAAAAATAACGCATTGTTCACTCTCAATCAAGGCCTGATGTCAGAGCTGCTGTTTCACAACAGCTACACCTATAATATTTTGAGTACATGCAGAAAAGCTGTAGCTGGGCTGCGACTGAGCTTGTAATGAAACTTCTTCTGTAGAAGGGATAAGATTTGCCGCAGTTTTCCCCCGGCATCATACTTAGACAAGACTTCATTGACTTTTGGGTTAACAACAAAGCGCTAAGCCATCAAGAAAAGTCCTTAGGAAAAGGCACACCTTAATGGTCTTCTCAGCCAAAATCAAAGGGGCACAACTTGCTTTCCCCTGCGCGTCACCTCCGTCCAGCCTGTTGTCACTTTGAGAATGTCGTGCGCCAAGGGACTCAAACAGTGAGGATGCAGAGGAGGCAGCATGATGCCAAGCACATCATCACTGAAAAAGTCACCTTTTGTTGTAACCTATGAGGCTGAGGGTGGGGGAAAGACATAGCTCCCTACTTAGTGCTCCGCACGCCCTCGTAAGGGCAGCACTGACAGCTTGTTGCTGCACAGCAGGTTGCCAGGGTACTGTGTAACTCCATCTTCACCAGAGCCAGTGCTACCAAAGAGCATCCCTATTTTATTTTGCTTATTGGAGGCATCATTCAGCTGCTGATCTGCCTTTTTTTTCACCCCCACTCAACAAACATGGTGGCTTGCCAAGTCAGGTCACCAGTCTTACAGCCTGGAGAATATTGCCCGTTCTGCTGCTGTCCTAGCACACAGGAGGGCCTGTTCATCTGCAGAATGATTGATGACAACAGAAACCCATTTTCCTTGGGTTTCAAGGTCAGGAGACAAGTCTAGCCGGCATGCAAATAGTCCAAGCTGAAAAAGGACCATTTCTATTTTGATGCACATGGTAGATATTACGAATAAATCATATACTCAGGTTTTATTCTTTCAAAACATAACATTGGTAGAAAGGCTAAGAAATCCCATGGCCTTAAATACTATTATTTAACACGTTACTTAGCACTGCACTCTGTGCTGCTGCAGCATTGTTACCAGCAGTACCTGAAACTATGCATGCAGAAGGATCTCAGGCACCTTCACCCAAATTGCATTCCCAGATGCAGATTTACCCTCAGAGAGAGACTCAGCTGAGGTCCCTCTCCACTTGCAGGATGCAGATTTTTCTTGTTTTCCTCTGCTAGAAAAATGCTTAGATTTTTTCTTCCCTAACCCTCCATTTTTGATGCAACACTAAATTAGATTGCCCTAAATTTTTTCCTCCTGCACTTTTTGAAAATGCATCTCTGGTAAGTAGAAGACTGAAAGGGTTGGTAAATAATAGCACATTTTACCAGTGCCCCAGGAATGGTGCTGCTGTATTCCATACACTCACACACGTCACTTGTTTGTTCATTGTCATTCATGCTTTGGCTTGTATAACACGGTGATTGAGCATTTCCTCTGAGTAAATGTGTATCTTCTTTACTGAGGCATACACGAATGCACAAGGTCTCCTTGAGGACGTAAATTCATTTTCCTGTCTTTCTGGCAGGGTGGCTCATTTCGGTATCATTAGCTGATCCACACTGGAACTTCCTTGAGCCATTCATTGAGGTAAATGTCTAGGCAGGTGAAACTAATGTTTCTTTTTCCCAGCCAGGATGAACCAGTTCATCTACTCAAGTCAGACATATTAAGAGCAGTAACCTACTTACTTTATAGCCAAGAATTTTAAAAAGAGGTGGCCAAGGGGCACTCAGCAAAATCAGCATTGATTTTTCAGCATTGCCTGGAGTATAGCCAGGTCTTATGGGGCCAAAATAAGATGAATACAGGACCCAACTCTTAAAATAGTGAGATGGAATAGCATGTACAGGCCTGTCAGCCAAAATCAGTTCGGGCAGGTGAGAGGAAATAGGTTAGTAAAGAATGAAAGGATGGGATAATTAACCTCACTTAACATGGATTATGAGGGCAAAAGACCCTGTCAAGTTAACGTAATACTAATTCTGGAAAAGTCCTAAGGTTGCTGCCACAACGATTGCCTCCTACTTAGACTTCTGTACTTGGGACCACGAGGCACTTCAATCACAAAAGTTTGGAAGCAGCAGAGCTCAGTGAACAGATTTAAAAGGAATTAATGTATGAGCCTTGAATTTTTGGAGAAATCTTGGGAACTGGGGGATGCTGCTAGTGGAGTCCTAGCACTTGCTCATTTGCAATTCTTAGATACTCTGAACGCAGAAGCAAAGATTCAATGAGAAATTCCCTCCTGCTTTTGTCTCCAGCCAGGCTGAAGCATCACATTGTGCAACTAAACCTGTCAGCATGAAACATCCAGCTTGTTTTCTCTGCCAAAGAGGTTATGGAAAACTTCAAAACAACTGGAACATCTCCAGACTCCTGGTACCCCAGCAGACCTCCCTCCGATATTCAGTTCTGACCATTCTTAATAATTTATCTTGGCTTTGATTAATACTAATTGACTGTCAAAAATGCAGCCGAGTGCCCAGCGCTCTCTCTAATGGGACCATGCTGCATGAAAAAGGGTTTGTTGCAATGAGCTCCAGCCTTGCCCCCACCTGAAGCACCAGCCTCAGCCCCCTGCAGCAGTTCCAGCTCCACACAGTGGGGAGTGGGGCTGCAGCCAAGACTGCAGGCCCAGAGCATGGCAGCTACTGCTGTCCTTCGGGCACACCTGTGAGCCCAAATCTCAGGGAGATGCGACTGCTGCGTGCCTATTTACAAGCCCTGTATTGCTCAGCACCTTCCCAGCCAGTGACCGGCCTTTGCTACTGCCTATTTATTTTCCCCAGCAGCCTTCAATAAATGGTGACATGGGGTCCTTAAAATGCCCTGAGGTTTCGGCTTTTGGAGAAATTAAACTAGGCTCATTTGCTGTTGTCGTATCTGTGAAAAATGCTACTTTTTTTTGCTGCGAACAGCTGGAACAAGTTCAATTGAATTTATATCAAGACTGGTTTTGTTTCTGAGCTGGTGACTCATGTTCTTGTCTATTTCTGATTAAATATTATCCCTATAAATGGCATACACATTTTTTCCTATTTAATTGTCATGGCTGAGGGGATTTAATCCATGCAGCAATTCAATAAAATGTTATCATCGACTAGCCACGCGCAATGCAATCGGACTGCCATCGCATGCACGGCTACAAGGCACAGACGTGCACTGTGGGGAAAGGCATTCAGGGTGGGGGTTATGCCACTCAAAGAGAAATCAGCAGCTAAAAAAATCAAACTGGTGCTGCATTTAGAGCCAGGTGTCTGATAGGCAGACAGAAGTCACAAGCAGCGAAAGAGGGAACCTGGCACACTGGGATATTTAGCTGATACGAGTTGGATGTTCGGTGGGCAGTTCCCACGTAGGTGCTCACCAACAGGAGTAAGGGCAGCTACGCTGCTAATGGCTTTATCCCAAAACTTCTGAAAGTAATGAAACCTATTTGTGCATCTCTGGGATTCGCCTCATGTCAATAAATGAAGGTTTTAAGGTGCTCAGGGCTGGGGTTTTTGGCTGTTTAGTTCTCACCAGTGAGGCTAGGTATCCAAAAGAGCTCAGCTCCACCTAATGCAGTTCTGACAGATTTCTTTCAAGTGCCTTTATATTGAAATGCAGCATGCTAAGAACCACGGAAGATTTGGCAGTTGTTTGTTGTTGAAGCCTTCTAGGTTTAGAAGTGCCACCAACGCTGTCTCCCTGCAGGAGGGGTATTTCCTTTGGCTGTCACAAGTGTTCAGGTCCCTGAGGGGGTTTGGGCACAGCAGGCTGCCCAAGCTGAGGAATCCCACTGCCCTGCTGACTGGTCTGAGGGTACATCGGCATATCTGCACGTGGATTGCACTGAGTCATCCACAGCCCATAGAAAAACCTCCCACCACTCCTTTCTAGAGTTTGTGGAAGCTGCTGGAAGAAGACAGTCTGTTGTCTCTGCATAAGAACAAACGACAGCATATTGCTCCCCAAACTGCCTGGTATCCAAATGAGATCAGATTGTTCAGACTCTCATATGGTGTGGCCTGGATTTTGCAACTGCAATGCATCGGGAGATAATCGTGAGTTAATATAGAGAAATGGTAATGAACAATAAAGAATGCTTTATATAGTTTTATAATCATCATATGGCACCATTATTCCCAAATGCACCCATAAATCTGTCAAAGGAAGCAGCTCTACAGCAGAGACACTTTTATATGTATTTAAAAAACGGGATAAAAGTCATATCAATCTTTGGCAGACCTAATTTAGTATCACACAACATTTATCATAATCCCAGTAGCATTGAACTAGATGCCCACTGCACCGTGAGCTCACAGCAGTTTATTGCAGGCCAAAGACAACTGGCACACTGCGCAGCCAAGGGCTTTGCCAGCAAGAGCAGTGCGCTTGTGAAATGAAATAGGCAACCAAAATCTCCCTCTGTGCCACAGACCCCACTAAAGAAAGCTAATGGAGGTCCAGACACCGTAGAGATTTCCAGAGCAGTCTGCACAAAGCCCTAAAAAAGCTATTTTAACAAATGCAGAGTAAGTCAGGATGCAGCCCCAGAGGCAAAAGACGGTGGCACCACAACAGGTCCGATTTTCACCTGGCAAAGTGCTGCAGTACGATCAGGAATGCGCAGCAGGACTGTCCATCACACACAGCTGGAGTACACCGGGTCTGAAATGTTTTTCCCAGACAAGGCTTTTGTAAAAGAATATGTGCAGTGCTCACTATCAAAAAAAACCCTAGAGCTGAGAGCTTGAGTTTCCTAAATCAAGCAAGAGAGGTGGCAGAAAATGTCCTTACGAGTTATTCCTTGAGGAGAATTGGACTTTGAGCTAACCACAGGCTCACATCCACATGCACAAAGGTCTGTTTTCAGCAAAAAGCTGCAAATTCTCATCTTAGAAACAGCAAAAAAGAAAAGAACATAATGCTCCATGGAAAACACATCCCCGATAGGAGAACAGAGAAGCAGAGCCCTTGAGCACCACTTTTGCTGGGCCTTGAGGTGGTGTTTCAGGGCTGAGGTATTTAGCCTTTTGCTCACCCTGGCATCTTATGCGTATCCCATAGACCGCAACCATATCTATCTGGGAAGAGTTGAATCATTTCCTCCACCTACCATGACCTATACTGAAGGTGTGTGTAGCATAAATGGCATACGTAGGCACAAAGCACTGTGTTACATTTGCAAACATTGCTAGGATATTTGCCTTTGCAGCCTGCACCCCTCCTGGCCATTGGTACAATCATAGAATCACAGAATGGCTCGGGTTGGAAGGGACTTCCAAAGATCATCCAGTTCCAACCCCCCTGCCATGGGCAGGGTTGTCACCCTCTAGGTTGGCAATCGCAACCATTCATTGACTCCCAGGCTCTCAAACCCACAGAAACTCTCATTTCTGACTTTCCAGATAAATCTCTATTTTATTTTATTAAGAATTATTTGCAGTGCTGTCTTCTGCTTAAACACCCAAGGTACTTCTCACTAAATATTTTCTCTCTGCAGTTTGTGACCTACGTCAGAAATCCGGGGTTATTTTAAGCATTCCTCCAAGAGCCATATGTGTTCGGCGGCATGAGCAATCTTCAGAGGAGTGACGGTAGCAGGGAACTGGAAGGAATCAAGTCCAGCTTTAGAAATGGAAACCAAAAAGCTGTGAGTACCACTGCAGGCAATCCAAAGGGCATGGCTGAGCTGCTTCTAATCATACCAGCCCTGCTCCCCAGCAGGAGGTGAGGGAGGAAGCATGACACAAAACTGACAAACATACCTTTTATTTCGCATCAGCCAGACTACCATGCTGAGAGACGTGATTCCAGCTTATCTTAGGAAAACTCCTTCTGGCCTGTTGGGAGCATCGCTTTAGCAATCCATCAGTGTGATCCCAATTAGAGCAGCTGAAGCTGGCGACAAGCCCCTGGAGAGGGTCGGATCCTGCATTGCCGCCTGCAAACACACTTTCTGGTGCCATTACTGTCCCTCCCAGTAACGCGTCCCCCAAACCTTCCCGCTGCTGCTTGGTCAGCAATGTGTCCTGTGTCACTGTCACGGGCGGGAAGGATGTGACCGCGGTGTGGCGTGGAGCAAAGCATGCTGCAGGAAAAGGGCACGGCCCTGCACACTCCAGGGTCTGCTTACCGTAAATGATTATATGCCACAGTAGGTACATAGAAATAATTTTAATTTAAATCAGACAAATTTGCAGCAGCTCAGCAAAGGAGAGCTCGCACGAGCCAAATGGCCCAAATCCAGATGAAGCAAGCCCACGTGTTGCACAGACGCGGCTGCAGCCACCGGCAGCTGCAAAGGGCACTTTCCAGGAAGAGCTGCCTTGCTGCAACTTTTAATCACTGCATGCATTAACGACCTCACCTCTGCAAGACAAAAGGGCACTTTGTCAAGACGGACTGTTAGCTGCTTGATCATTTAATTACCCTTATTTAATTATTACAGTTTGGATCGCAGAGCTATTGATTTTTTAGAAAGGCTTTCCAGACCTTTCACTGGGCCCTACCTCAAAGTGAACTAACAAGTGCTGGGGAGTGAAGTGTGCAGCATAAATAATGTAAAGCGATGTATCATCCATGGACTATATTAAAGAAGGGTGTTGGTAAAAGAGGAATATGAGTCATGGAAACATCAGTGGAGAGGATATGCTGTCAACCTTTGATTTTTCCCAGAAGTAAATGTTATGGGTTCTTTTAATGGCCCAGAAAACAGACATCAGAATCTCAACTTCTGTTTGTTTTTTTCTTAAAAAGTTTCTTAGGATTCGAGAACAAAATATCAACACTCAAAAGTACAGCAACAACAGTAAATAAAAGAAACTCCAAAGATAACTATTATTTTGAAAAACAAACGCAGGCTGTTATGACAAACCTATCATTTTTGAGTCTACTTCTGAGCATTTGAGGTCTGCGCCAAAAGAACATCACCTTGAAGGGAACTCAGTGACTTTCAAGTTCATCGTGTGGTCAAGAAGCTGAAGTCCAAACAAACTCAGCAGAATGGACAGGAACGGGCAAGATTTTGAGAACACAGCCATGAAGCTTCTGTAAATCCTTTCTTTTCTTTTTTTTTTTAAATATTTTGTAAAGCTCTTACTACTCTTAAACATAACTTTGTCATCAAAGGACTCACAACGGAATTATGGCGTGCCAACCTAAATTACAGCCTGTCAACAGAAGCAAAAGCCCTAAGAGGAGAAAAGACATTGTAACAACCTACAGCAGTGGGATGTAGCCAAGATGGTTTAATATGAGGACGTAGGTGGTGTGCTTCCAGTCAAAATCAATGGGCCTGAACTTTAGCAATCTACCCAGAAAGAACATAAATGGTAAGGTATCTCGGCGCTGTGGTTTCTAATGAATGCTGCTAACATCACGGCAGGGCTTAGGCACGCTCAGTACAGCAGAACTTTGCAGCCCTTGGAGGGGATACAAGGGAAAGAGGAGTGTACAATGCCACAAGACAAGCCTTGAACTCTGCTCATGGAGTTACACAATTGTATAAAAATACTGACACTCAGCAGAGAGCCAGTTTGCTTTTAAATTGCCACTACTCGTTCTGACAAAGTAACAGTTGAAAATGTTAAATGAATGACACCTGAGAGTTAAGAAATAAGGAGAAATGCTTTTTGTCTAAAAGAAATTATCTGGGTTTTGCAACTGTTGGGTTTCTCTGTGCTTTCTCATCTCCACATTTTCAGGGAAAATCTCAACTTTTTTTGCACAATGTGCAAATTAACTGTAAAGCGGAGCTTGTTCCCTTCAGCGGAATTCTCAGTCTGTATGTGAAAGTGAGCAACATCCCCAGCTCTTCCAACCTGAAGACCTCTGTCCTTTAAACCTGCAGCTGAGGAGCAAGAGGTGACGATATTCATGCACGGTCAGAGTCTCTTTTAACAGATTTAAAGGAATTAACAGCTCCCTGGTTTGCCACACATTTTGGGGGAAAATTGCTTTCGCCTTGAACTGAGCTAACTCCCAAATGACTTCAGAGGGGATTTAGGGACCCCTAAATGTTGTGCAGATTAGTGTTTTCCCATCTCTGTAAAACAGGCTCCCATCAGGTTGGCAGGGTGAGAGGCTCAAACACACAAGAAACAGGGAGCTGCAGGAATACCTTAGAGCAGATCGGTCCTTCCTCTATCCATTGCCACACTGTCCTGGTAGCCCAGGACACTCCAAAAACTAAGTCACGCCATAGAGAAAAGGAGGGAGATGGAGTTCAGTGCTGCCTTCCCCACCAGCACAAATGGCACAAGGGACGGACCCAGTGCTGAAATGCCACAAAGGGCCCAGCCAGACAAGCAGGTAGCAGGGCATGAGCACATGCAGTGTCCCAGGGGGGACAGGAGAGGACCTACTCTCTAAAGAGGACTGGCATAAGAAGTAGGAAGTTGGAGAGCTCGTATGGAGATAAGCCTTGTGCAAACTTAAATTTCAACATATATGAGGTCTGCTCTGAAAGTAATGCTTCCTATTTTATTATGCTGGCCCATGACATGAGAGATGGATGTTCATGGTATGGCAGTAGAGGCTGAACCTTCCCACCAATATTCTGTTCCATGTTGTTGCTGTGTGACAGATGGCAGCAGAAGGGCACAATGGCATCTGACATGGAAGCGCAGATGAAGCAAAGGTGTGGAATTGAATTCCTCCATGTGGAAAAAATTGCCTCTATTGACATTCATCAATGCTTGCTGAACGTTCATGGAGACCTGTTGTAGTTTCCATGGAAAATAAGAAGCATTAATTTCGGAGCAACCTATGTATTTCTATTCCTTTAATTCACGTTGAAAATAAGGCATCCTGAAGGTTTGGGATAACTGAACCAGTATATGCAGTTCTTACAAACACTAACTGCTGCTGCGATGATAAAAATCGGAGGGAGGTTATTATTGAAATTCATCTTCTGAAAAAACTATCAACAGCATCATTATTTACCCTGTGCTTTGGGAGAATTAAAAGTACCTACAACTCTTTGTGAGATGTACATGTTTTTTCTTACAAAATCTTTACGTCTTTGTGCTTTTATGTTTGCTGCAGCATGTTCTGTGGAATTAATCAGAATTAAATTGTTTGATCACGATCACGGTAAGGTGATAAAAATGGTATCACAGAGTTGTAAACAATGCTAAGAGATAAGGAAAAATGTAGTGGATTTAGTTCCCAATTATGGAAACTATTCAAATTTTTACAAAGCAAAATGTTATTAATTTTTCTAAGGGAACCATGAATTTCAAATACTGTATTTTAAAGGGATGTATTTTTCCATAGACATTTAGGTAAAGAGTAAGTGCGAAGTGCTCCTAACATACCCAGCCACCAGTCAGCACCTTCCAGATCTCCTTACTTCAGGCAGCCAGACGTGAACACGCAAACCAAATAGGTCTTCCACTTGGCTTCTTGTATGTTTTTCCAAGTAACTAGGCATCTTCTCTCATTACAGGTGGGAAATGATTGCATCCATGCTAATTAGAATCAATTTATTATTATTATCAATTGCCATAATCAACACAAATTGGAAGCTTTCCTTCCTGCCACTCAGCCACACCTTTCCTAAGGAAACATGCAACACACGGAACCTCACACAGAAATGCTACAACTGCAATCCCTTACCTCCTTTGGCACATCTTACTGCTGACCTGCCCATGGACACGCTACAGGTATTCTGTGCTAAAGCCAAGCAGTGCTTGAAGACTGTTGTTTTAGGCCCCTCCAGATTTAAGCAATCCATACATAATCAATGTAAAAGACTTAGAGACACACAGAGTGTGATGCATCTTGGAGAAATGAAAGAGAAGTTCATGATGTGTAGGAAACAACAAAGTAAATTACATCCAGGAAGAACAGAAGGTGTTTGACCCAAAGATTTAGTTGCATTTGAAGTGCAAAGGATGAACTGAAAAAAAGGCTGTTTAGAACTTGGCAGATGCACGTGTACACACGGATGTGGAGGTCTGGGTATATTCATGCTTATAATAATTTGCAATAGAAGTAGAAGAATGTAGTCCAGTCCATGAAACTGGAATTGACTTTGCAGGAATTGGATGAAAAGCTGCCAAACTAGGGACTAGAAAGCATAAACAGGCATCCATTTAAGACTGCAAAGCATCCAACAAACAGATCAAGTGGATATCTTACAAGAAGAAAAGATTTGCAAATCATGAGCGGGAGGGTGAAATAATACAGATGTATTTATTTCTCTAATACATATAGTATCCTCTGTATTTTTGTATCTGTATCTTCAGAGAAACAATGTAGAAACCTCATGGTCAGTTCTTTGCCCAGTCTAACTCACAGGGTTGTGAGAAGCAGGAATGAGATCCAACCTTTATTTGGAGTGTTCTACGCAGCGAATCCTAAAAAGCTGAATCCTAAAAGACTCCTAATTGCTCTGCTTTCTGAGGAAGACAAATTAAATCACAGAGGGGATATATCTGAAGAATGCAAAATTCCACTTGCATATTTCTTCATCAGATCATGAAAAAAAAATCTTTTCTTTTTATGGGACTTCAGACACAATAGTCATGAAATAACTGAGAATCTTCCCAAATAAGGTCTCTTGTCTCCATGCTGCCATGCTGAAAGCTTATCTACATCAAAAGTAAAGGCTTCCAGACAGAGACATAAGGACAGCCATTTAGATTTTTAAAAATTGATCTTTTGGCACCTCATAGTCCCTACTCACATTTCATTCATCCCTCATTTTAGAATCTGGCCAGATAACGTGTCTCCCATTTGGCAGGCTGAGGGACATGCCTGAAAGTGAAGCAGCAGTGGTGCAGGTGGCTTTTGTAGGTAGAGACGGCTGTGTCTTGAATGCTAATTTCAATTTTACAGTCTGCAACCGAATGCCAGAACAGACCTGTTTTCTTTTCTCTTTAGTAAGAGGGAAAATTACACATGCTATAGCTGGAAACAGGCCAGGCAGCGCCAAGTGTGCAGCAGGTAACTGGCAGCAAGGCAGCCGGAGCCCTCACACAGGAGACAACTTTCATGCTCTTTTGGAGCGAGCGAGGATTACGCCAAGCCCTAATGTTCCGTACAAAGGAAATGAAATCACTCAACATATTTTACAGCTCAGGGAAAAACGTTGCTTCATTTTTCCTCAAATGAGGTATTCAGCTCTGTTAGCAGGACATTATTAGATTTATTATCATGGAAAGTCCATGAGAGCTACCAGTTTAACTCTTAATAGAGCCAAAGCGCAATTTGGAGGGAGGAAGAGAGACAGCACACAATTGTAGCACGCAGAATTTTTGTTACAATGCCTTAAGAACTCAGACTGCGCTGAGCCAGTACAGCACACTAGGAGAAAGCAATTATCTCAGTAGTTTGGAGGGAGATGCAAGGTTAGGAAATATCATTCCAGTTTAAGGACCTGCATACGTTATGTATAGCAAGGTTAACATCCAGAGAACAGAATAAAGCTACTGCTCCCACTTCTGACTTAGGTCAGAAGCAAGCAAAACTGTTCGTGGCCCCATGTGATTTGGAGTTGCGTACTGTTTTCAAAGGTTGCTTCGGCTCTGAATTTAATATGAAATAAATCCCTAAGGGCAATGCATTTCCTTATCTGTGCTCTGACTGGTTATGTTTAAAATAAGGTCTGGAGTCCAATACCTGTAACTCCTGCTGGGCAGCACCTTACTCCACCATTTCCATGAATTTTGCAGTAACAGGTTGTGGAGTATCACACAATGCCCAGAAGCATATTCCGCTCACCACCACAGCTTGCCTCCACACCCATCTCAAGAGCTAGCGAAGAGGAAACAAAGAGTTTCCAGGAATACCTTGCTGTTCCACACATTTTTAAGTAGGGTCCTGTAGCACACTTTTAGTACATCTTGCAGCATCCGTGAGTGCTGTGACAGGTCCTTGCATCACCATAGTAACACTGGGATTCTGAAAGGGACAAGGCTAAAAAAAGCATTAAACAACAGGCTGCAACTGAAGATTAGGAGGTGGAGGGGCAGATTTAATGCTCAAGGGAGCAAAAGGAAGAAAATAGGGCACCAAGGTGCCCAGGTTCCCCTGGCATCCACCAGGCACCAGCTACTCATCAGAAGTGTTAACCACAGGAGTTGTGTTTGGTGGTGCGGCAATGACTGTAGACTCTGATCTCTGTTACCAACAGGAGCTGCTGCATAGCCAGGCAATAGGGAGGCAAAGGAAACCAAAAGCACTCAGCTCTGGCGAGGCAGCATGAAGGACAGTCTCAGTTCCAGTAACCCAGGGGCTCTCTGCAAGCTGATTTCTGCCTCAAGGGCCAACAATCAGCACCAAAATTCTCCAGCTCTTCACAGCTCAGTGATATAAAACTCACTGCCACCTCTTGTGCCAATGCACTCAGCACTGATTTGGCAAATATTTATTTGTGCACGCAGATGTATATAGATTTATATACAGATGCCAAGTCGGAATTCAGTGCAGCACATTGAGCATTTCAAGAAACAAAGAGAATGACCCCGCTTTTACAAATAGCTGTAAAATCATGTGGTTGCAGGACTCAGGTGCTTCACATCCTCTGGAGGGTTTTCCAACAGGCTCAGAGAGCAGATGCTGGGCTGCTAAATGATTTGAAAAGCAAACATGCCAAGCACAGGGTGGGGGGAAAACAGGACTAATCAAACCTTAAGAATGCACTTGATGGTTTCCACAGCCAGGGCATCTTTCTGAGTGACAGACAATCCATCTTTCACCAGCTCCCATTGCCTAGAGATCAGTCTCTCGCTTGTTTTCTGCTAAAGCTACATAAACCAAGGTATTTTCAAACAGGAAACCAGATGTGATGGGGCCTGCCCCAGCTCATGACAGGGACATGTGGGTTAATTATGATTGATGTCATATCACTCTTCATAAAGCACCCACTTGCCACGTCAGGTGTTTTTACTGTCATATGTGGAATGATGTGGGGGAGATGCCAGCAACTGAGGTCTGGGGTCAAGGAGAAAGGGACAGCAGCATGAAATAGCCAATTAAGCTTCCCCCACTTGCCAGGAGGAGGAAAGAGAAACATGCATTAAGCACAAGCCACGTAGTGAGCTTTTCCTTGCATTTTCATGCTGTCTTTTGCCCCCAGCGCCATCAGTGCTTGCACTGTGCCAAGCTGGTGGCTGCCAGGGTTAAGCTGTGGCACAAGATGGGCAAAGCTGAAGGCATGAAGGCTGCTGGAGAGTGGGGAGCTGGCTACAACCACAGCAACAACTGTAAAACCAGCACCACTGCAGACATGGCTTTGCTGCATCACTAATATTGCTGCTCTAGGGGCTACACATTATTGAAGCATCTCTCCTTTCTAATGCGGCTTTGACTTTGTAAGAGGAAAATGCTAAGAAATTCACATCTGTGAATTAGTGTGCGGGCACAGCTGAGCCCATGGCATTTTCCTCATTCTATCCAGTCATGGAGATATGTGGTATACACACACACGTGCACTTGAGTGGAGGAACAAAGATCCCCCCAGCTGGTTTAGGATGGAAGAAATGCCTGAATGTGGTATTTCACCAAAGACAAGATGCAATCCTCTCACACTTAAAAGGAGTTCACTGTCACATGGCATAGTTCATGCGTCTTTCTTTTTGTCTACTAATCCCCTCAAAAACAGCTTTCAAGCCCTTTGTTTTCCTTTTTTTTATTTTCTCCTTGACAAGACCAAGTTCAGGAACTGCTCCAGTCTGTGGTCTTAGGCAAGTTGTGTTTCTCTGCTGCCCATTTGGTGAAGGCTCACACACGTCTAAGACACTGACACGACCTATCACCCCTGTGCTGGAAATTGGTAGAAATGAGAGCAAGAAGTGTGCTGGCGGGCCAGGGAGGAAAGACCAAGTACAGCTCCCTGCTTTAGTTTTTCAGAGCTGTGCGGAGTGATTCTGAATTGGGTACGGCTTCGCGTGTGACAGCAGCAGCTGCCTTCTTATATGAGTTACATATACGGATCAATAGTAAATGAACTACTGTGCTTCGCTTTATCTGTTTTATGAGTTAGGCCAACTTATTGTATTTTAATGAAAAATCAAGATAATAAAACTCATAAATGAATAAAGGCAATAGTGTCTGCAGAGCCTGGTATTGAATGAGCTGGCTAATTTCATGTGTGAGGTTATTTATCCTCCAGTTCCAGCGTTACTTTTTTTTTTTCATATTTAAAATAATCAGAGCCATTTCAGAGAATGAGGTAAAAAAGAAGAGTCCTAAAGTTGTTTGCTCACGCATCACTGCTTGCTATGGCTCTCAGCTCAGTGCTGGGACAGAAGGAGCTATGAGACAGTGCCCAGAAACTCAATGAATAAAGGACAAAACTCACGTCTCTAAGCACGGCTTGTGTGCGTGATTCTCCAGCTAACTTTTCAAGTCTTTTTCTCCTAACTTTGCAGCCCTGATGTTCCTCTGCAGTGAAGTGATCAGCACTGAAATGAGGGATCATCTCTAGCAGATCGTCTGGGTGTGTGTAGGGGGGGAAATAAACAACTTTCACATTAGTTGCAGAGAAGTGCACAAATGAATTACCCGCTGTTTTCAGCCAGTCATGAATAATTCAAATTCCCCTGTGTCAGTGGATCTAATTAGTAATCATCCAAACTATTCTTAAATTATCTAGTTTAGAGTTACTTGCATAGCAACGACATTCATTTCCGATAGGATTATTAATCCATTTGCCAGTGTGAGATTGCCAGGGCAGAGGCAGTGGGAAGCCATACCATCAGTTAACGTTATTAATGTTTCTTTAACAATTAACCTATCCAGTGTTCAGGGACAAACAGCATATGTCATGCAGAGAGATATTTTTAAAGCTCTGTGGATACGTGCCATACATCCTGCTGGTTCGGCCACCTTGAAACGCAAGGAGCTGTCATTAGCAAAGGCTTGACCCTGAATGTGCAAATTGCATAGGGACCAAGAGAAAATAGGAAATAATAGAGTTACCTAGATGTCATAGCAATAGCTGAGGTGCGAATCTACTCCAAGAAGTGACTTTGCAAATCCAAGGCACACTGCAGCGCTCCTCACTGATTCCTGATCAAGTAAAGGAGATCTGAGTTTTTCCTCTGTTGCTGATTTGAATGCTCTCAAATGCAGCCCATATCCGAAGCACACTTGCGAGGTCCCTTCCCACCTCAGCCAGCCTGTGACTCTGCAGTCAGTTCTTTTGGAAAAGAAAACGTCAGTTCAGCATGCCTCAAAAGATGGCACAGCTGACACGTGTCAGGAAGCTGTATATTTTAACATAATCCAGTAACTAATGAGTGCTTCATGAGCTTTCCCTGTCCACCAGGTACTCACAGTAAAACACCTGCCAGGTTGGGGCAAGACCTTTGTTTAGGGCAAGTCATCTCACATCTGTTACTGTGGGAGTTTCATATCCTACTTAGAAACATCTGGCACTGTTGCTTGTCACAGACGGGACACTGGCTTAGATGAAGCTTAGATCACATAAAAAACATGTTCCTAAACTTGTTTATTGTTAAAGGGACTTTTAAAGTAAACTGATTCAACATTCCCTTCACATATATCCTACCACAGAGTCGGTGCCAGCTTGCAAAAAGATAAATGTTTGCTGTCCCATAGAGAAGCCCTCGCCTCCAGCCAGCAGCATTCAGGTCCCGGGTGGCTCATTGCCACAGCTCAGTTCCCTGCAGAACCCAAAACTGACGCTCACCCAACACTCATGCAGTTCAATAGCAGGAGGGATGTGTTTCGGGAAGCTACCAGCACTAATTCCATCACAGGGTGAAGCTTGGCCAGCAAAGGGAATCACCCCAGAGCATCAGCCACCACGGCTGCAGATACCAGCAATCCATTCCTATCCCTTTAATTCACTCCATATAATTTTAATAGGGGTTAACTCATTTTGAAGCAAATCTTGCTTTCTTAGCCACTTTGGAGGCCTCCCTGGAAACTGGTGTTTGCAAGAACACTACATAAAATACCTTTAAAATCAGTAAAACCTAATGGTGGAAAGACAAAGGAGAATTGAGCCTTTACCAGCCCAGGAAAATCAAGAGACCTGTCATTAATTAGAATTGCGAATGCTTTCTCATTAGTGCAATATGTTGTGCTGGAGCTGGCCATGTGGAAAAGTTCTGCATGATAGAATGGCATGAGAGAGAGCACAGCGCAGTTTTTATTATATAAAAATAAATAAATGGATGCCACCAAAAGAAAGGAATAAAGTTGTAAACATATTTCCCAGACATCAGTTAACAGCAGGAGTTTACAGTTTTCCTGCAGTGGCCAAGTATAATAAAATTGATCTGTTGACTATACAGATCCATAAAATAGTTTACACAGAGTTAGAGTTATTGCCAGTTGGATCAGAAACAAAATTCTTCCTCAAGAAAGTGGCCTTGTAAGCATCCTTTTTCCATTACACATCACAGCAACTGCTGGGTAAATGAAGGCCAGGTTTCCCGAATTCAGCACTTCAGGATACTCTGCACTCAAATGTTGCTCAAGGACCGAGCGTAGGACAATGGGTGAGCTGGAAAGGAACGGACAGCCCTTGAACATTCTTCCCCCCAGTGGAAGATGCACTCCACCACTGCCAGAGCCCATCAGCACATGACACCTGGCCTCCAAGTCTCCCTGTCCCTCTGTCCCTGAACCGAGCCAGATCTCCTCCCCATAGCCATGTCATTCGGACAAAGCTCACCAGGCCAGGCTTTTAACATCACCACTCCATGTAACTTGGTCTATTTCACAGAGCAAGTTAACTAAATCTTATGAAGGTCTTTTTTTTTTTTTAAATTTCACTTAAAAACCTCATGAAAGACTCAAACTGGTGATGTGGAGTTCACAAATTTGAGCCAGGAATCAGATTGCTGCAGATGGACATGCAAAACTTGGAAAGAGGGATATTCAGGCACAGAAAAGCAGGGCTAAACCTCCATCCCTGTGAGGGTAGCAACACTCCTATCTCCCCTGCTCACACGCAGATAAACGACATGCAGGCAGCTGGGGCGGAGCAGAAAACTGAACCTGGGGCTCCAAAATCCCTGGCTAATGTCCTAACCACTGGAGTGGCCAATAGGCCACTGCAGGTCTCTTTTCCCCAACATTAGTCTCACGATTAATAAAGAAAATCAATATATGAAGTATGCAAAACCTTAATTCATTATTTCACTACGCAACGTACGCAAAATCCTCCCCAACGCGCCGGCATTTAGTTTCAAATATGCCAAGGTTAATAGCTATAATGTAAAATCGTTATCTGCAGCAGAGCATTAATTAGGGCCCTCATGCACAATGCATTAACAATTTGCATGCAAAGAACGCTGCGTTTCTCCGCAGGACGCCGGGAGGATGTACAGCCCACAGAGAGCTGGATGACTTTGGGAAAAGTCTTGCACTGAGCTGCCCAGAGCAGGGCTTTAGGCAAGTGCCAGATGCCTCTCTCCTGCCCTGTGTGCTGGGGAAAAACAGCTTTTCTGGACCTCTCCGCATTGCTGGGCAGACAGGATTCAGTCACTTGCAGTCCTCTTGTCACACAGGAGCCCTGCACACAGCAGGGATGTACCATAGCATTGGCTGCTTTCACCTGGATTGTGGCAGGCACCTTTCCAAACCTCTGGCACTAAGCTCTTCTTGGCTTGTGTGGGCTGTCTGCTTTCGGAAGAGCACTGCTTTGATACAGAAAAGGAGGTCTGATATGCTCACTGCTACTGTTATCAGAGCCAGTCAGCCCCTAAGACTCTCACATCAGTGATTTGGCAGAGGCCACTTGCACAAGCCTCAGAGAGGCTTTTTTTTTATGTCATTTTTGCAAATTTTGTAACTTTGGAGTGCCTCACAGTCTCCCATGTCCAGCACCTGAACCTTCAGCCTCACAGGGCAGCTCCAGGACAAAGCTACAGAACTCTCACGGGGACCGTGAAAGCTGTTCAGCCGCAGGTCAGGAGCACAGCTCCCGCTCACTCTGCCTTTTGCCCCCACAGTCTGGAGGAGCAATGCCAGCTGGGTTTTAGCTACTCAGCTGCAGTGATGCTGCTGAGCTTGGTGTATGGCAGTGCTTTGGCTTTTTAAAGATACGAGATAGCTGTGAGATCAAATCTTCATAAGGCGCTTGTGCTTCTCTCCATCTTCTTTTTTTTTCCCCGTGTTAACCCTAGTTTTCAGACCTTGTTTTTTTTTTTTTCCTCCCCATGTGTATCTTTTCCATTCTTCTTCTGCAGGGGTAACTGGCATGGGTTTTGTGGTTATTTTCTTTGAAAAGCAAACATTTTCTAAACAAAGTTAAAAAAGCAAGAACATTTTTCCAACAGCTGCTTCCCACGTCCAGAATGGGAGCTCTGTTTTTAAGAACCCAAGACCCCCAGTTAGATGTCTCAAACAGTGTGCCTGGGTTTTTAGAAAAGCTCAATGAGATCACAAAACCACAAGAAAAGAGCTAGATGGGACACTGCAAGCCCAACACCTCTTCCTTCTAAGGCAAAGTGACTTCTATTCCAACGGATGATGTAGACCATCAGGTAGGAGAGCACACACATCTTCATAAGGCTGTTCAACTCAGGGACTTTCTGTAAGACTGGCAAAGAAACCTGGGAAAGGAGATCCTTTGGAAAAAGAGCAGCCTTCCTACTTTTAATACCGAAGAAGAAATCAAGATCTTATCTCAGGAAGCTTCCATCTGAAATGAAGAAGGTTCTAGCAACCTGCACGTGTCCTTTGCCACCTTAGGGCTAAAATACCACAGCTGGGACAGGTGCTCAGGATCTGGCTGTGGTGAATCTGAGGCTCTTATTAATGTGATCCATCACCAAGCCCATAGTTAACGCATCAGTCTTCCCACAGAGACTGTTATCTTGCTGCCAAACTCCAGAAATAAATGATGGCTGTGTGACTTGCAAATTGCTGGGTACAGTCAGAGAGGGAAAAATCAATAGCCTCTCTAGAAAATTCCATCTCTAATCAGGTCTGGACTTGATACAATGAGGACAAAAACTGGCGTTTTTAGGCTGTGTGTGAGGGAGTTCGCTCACATGAGAGCCTTGACAGCAGGTGCAGGGATGCTGGCAAATGGTGCTGGCAAAGTTGGGTGCCTCTAAGCTTTACACAAGACCAGGAGGGAGTTGCCCATGAGTTTTAAGATAGAGTTTGATAGCTGTATAATCAGGATTGTATGGAGTTGTGTGTAACTGGGGAAGTTAAACCATGACCATTCCCCTGCCCTATTGCCCAAAAAGCTTATGTTTTCATCAGAGCACTGGGAAGAAAACCCAGATGTCAGGTGTATTCTACCCCTGGCAGGTGCTAAAAAATATTTATTCAGATGCTTTTTCCACTTTTTAATCACCACCAGGGCTCCTTCTCTTGCTCCTTTTGGAGCTCCTTTTCCTCTCCAGCCACGCCCTGATGGACAGAAAGTATCGGTGAGGTTTCAGCCAGGGCTCAGCTGGCCGTGGGCTGATTCCAGCCCGAGAGGGCTGATGATAAAATCAGGAAAAATAAAACTCTGCTTGGAGATGCCTGCTTAGCTCTCCTAGCAATGCCTCATAGGGACTTCTTTGACTTTAAGGATTTATTTTTCTTTTAATAATGAACATGCAGATGTTCTGTGTTTCAAATTACTCCCATTTGCTTCTCTCACTTTGTTCTCTCTTCTGTTTCCAGCATTTATAGAGCAGGGCAAGCACCTGACATGCAGCAAAGTTGAAGGGCTCACATCCTTGAACCCCAGGAAAAGAAAAGTGCATCCTCCAACACTGCTCCCCCCACTCAAAGACAAAACCCTGCCCCTTTCCTCCTTCAGGCTGTGACCTGCTGCTGTACCCTCTGTCACCCCTCTGCCCCCCTTGCATTAGTTGGCATTGCTTGCCTTCAAAGTCTTTGAGGCATCTTTGATCCTCACAGCTTCCTCCTGCCATGTACTTTGCCATCTGAAAATGAGGCGCAAGATGAAAGGGGTGGAGATGAAAGAGCAGCAGAGAGCTTGATCCCCAAGCAAAGGTGGGGCTCAGCAAAAAAGCCAGAGTGTAGCCACTGGTGCAGGCACAAACTGTAAACCCAGCTGGCTCGCAACAAGAAGCCCCAGGGAGGGAATGCAGCAACAGAGTTCTGCTGGCCAACGCTGCTCCACTGCAACACACAGCTGCAGGGCAAATTGCAGGAGGTACAAAGCACCATTGCACCCTTGCAGCCAAAATGCCTCATCCTTAGTGCAAATTGCCAGACCCTGCCGCGGTCCATAAGCACTTCCCACAAGCTAAAAGACTCCTGTCTGAGGCCAAATGAAGCCCCAGGTGTATTAACCCCCACAAACACACCAAAGCCTTCCTGGCCAAACAAGGTCTCTGCTTTGCCTTGAGCACTGTGCCAGTGCATTGCATGGGGAAAAGGCAGTGGGAGGAGGCAGAGCTGCAGCCACCTTGCCATGATGTGTCACAGGCAGGCTGAGGACTGCAGCCACTCACTGCCAGATCACTCGTGCGATCTCCGTTGTCTCCAAAACAAAGTTCCTCCCAAAATTCCCTAAACAGCAATGGAAAAGTTTGAAAATTCAGTCATAGTTCACTGAAGCATGTAATACTTAACACTTTTTAAGACAAGAGGCATCAGGAATAGGAGTCTCAAAAGAAATTTCAAATCCAAATAAAAGGGCTTTCTTTCAACAGCACTAGTCACTGCCAGGAGCTCTGCCTTTTTTTTTTTTTTTTTTTTCCCTTAATTCAGCCATCATGATAGATGGCTTGAATACACTCATTTTTATACTCAGAATCCATTCGCTATACAAAACTCTGCTCTCATTTCTACCCAGAGTTACTTGAAATAATGGAGTCACCTCATTTATCTCAGTAAGTTTAGAGTTGCCTGGCTAATCTTTTTCAGTAAGAGCTAGTGAGGCATTTTTCAGCATGTATTTTCTATAAACCAGGATTTTTCTTAAGCAATTAAATATACAAATTACACTTTCTCTCTAATGGCCTGCAATGCTACCCTATTTGCAGCGCCTTGAGATTTTGGCTTCTCAAGAGTATTTTCATAACCACTAATGGCGACAAAAATATTTTGATAACTATTTGAGTATTTATCAGGGGAAGAAAAAAAAAAAAAAAGTCTATTCAAAAACTCACCGTTTCCTGACAGATTTGGGCAACAACTGGAGACAACCTACTTAACTATATGAAACGGTACACTCTGCCTTAAAATACCTCACCTCCCCAGTCCGTGTTTAGAAGACTTCTTGCATGTTACCTATGACTGCAGAGTTTAACAGACAAAACTTGAGATTTTCCCAGCTTCATGAGAAAAAGAAAACAAGAGGATAGAAACCCTAGTAAGTTCTGAAGGAGAGAACACTGTGATTCAATATTGTGACCCCAATGGTGACTTGATTTCGTATCTGTGAGATATACTGACCCCAAAATCCACTGCAAACGCATCCCAGATTTACAGACTATTTTTCAGAGTGTTTTTGAGAATATTATCCTGCATTCGTTTTCTTTTTAATGTGTGAATTCCTACACTGAACACATGAAAAGTTCTCCAGCACAACCAGAGAGCGCCCATACAGCTACAGAGCTGCAGAGCTTTCCTGGAAGGAGCTGATCCATCAGAGCAGCCCTCTGCACTCTGTCTGAGCTTTGCAAAACTACCTGGGTCAATGATAATTATTATCAAAGTAAATTATCTTCTCTGTCATATCATATCTCAATTAGCCAAGCAGTCATAATCAACTTCTGTCTGGCAAAGTCCCTGAGTAGGCAGTTTGCTATTTGCTGCTCGGAGATGAGATAGATGCCCACACAGCTCTGAGCAATGTCCTATTTTCTAGATACACACAATCCACTTCAAAGGCAATAAGTGGCCAACAGCGTGCTGGTCAGCTGTTTCCTACAGCCTCTCTCTCTCCACAACCTGGAGAGATTATCACAGGGATTGTGCCTTCCTTCTGGCAGCAGCTCCACTTATACATCTGTCCATCATTTCTACAAGGGTGGGCATCAAGTTTGCTGATGACACGAAGCTGGGGGGAGTGGCTGACACACCAGAAGGCTGTGCTGCCATTCAGCAAGACCTGGACAGGCTGGAGAGTTGGGCAGAGAGGAACCTGATGAGGTTCAACAAAATCAAGTGTAGAGTCTTGCACCTGGGGAGGAATAACCGCATGCACCAGTACAGGCTGGGGGATGACCTGCTGGAGAGGAGCTCTACAGAGAGGGACCTGGGGGTCCTGGTAGA